>JAHDVF020000169.1:0-174105 GCA_022606425.2 Lepidostoma basale
GGCATATTTCTCTCGCTTCCTCAACATTCATACATCTTGGCATGGATGCACGTTGATTTTTCCGATTCCTCACGTGGCCGAAATTCAATATTTGATTTATTCAATCGTTCCACCTCTCGGTCTTCCTCTATTTCAAGTTTCATATGGTTAACGTATTCTCTTTTACCATTATAATATTTCTTCAACTTATTGAAAGCTAAGGCATTAACAATGCGGAATTCCATAGTAATACACTTAGAAAATTGAAAATAACTTTGTTCATTATCCACAAAATAGAAAAAAACACAACATGTGTCGGAGGATACCTCCATCTTCAGGTGTAAATATACGAGTATAATAAAAACTTAACTAAAAAAAACTTATTTAAAATTCGATACAGTAATTTAAATTTAAAAATTAATCTGGGCTAATTGTTAAAAGTACTAATAAATATTTTTTATCAGTAAGAACTAATAAATAATATTAAACAATAATAATATATAATGATAATATAAAAATGTAAAAACTCTTTTTCTCCTTTATCTTTAAATACTTTGTCTCACAAGCTCCCATTCCCAATCATGTGCAAAATGCAAATTAAGCATTTATTAATTTCTATATAAATTATGTTTTTTCAAATGTACGTTTTTTTCTAAATTACAATTTTGCGTGCGCATCGAGTAGTATATAGTTTATCAAAAATACTAATATCGAAAAAATGTTTGGTGAACCAGCTTATAGCATGCAAGCCAACGTTCGGGCAGGACAACGCCTTTGAGGTCAGCTAGTATACGTATATATTTAAACGTAGATCATAATACAATCGTGCTAGATGGAATAAATGATCCCGAATATTTAAACTTGAAACTTAATTAAATAATATATTAAATTCAGCCAACTGACCTCGGGTGGCCAATTGAGGTTGGCTCATAAAACCCTTAACGTATAGATGACTTAACCTCCCTGTGATGTACCTAATTTTGCATAGCTCGGTACATATTACCATTTCGGAGGGCTAGCACAATGGCGGGCTAATATTTACAGACACTCGACTCAGCCTCGGCCAAAAGTTTGCGTTTACATAAGGTATGAGAGATACCGAGTAAGTTGATTACGCTTTCAGTGAGGCTGTGTTTACTATCCGGTAAGATGGGAGCATCCCTTTGCTAAGGGAGGTATATTACAGGCTTACGCAAACACCACCTCACCTAGCCATGATGCAGTGCGATCTTAGCGGAAAGCGGTTTTACCTAGAAACTAGAATGGATAATAGGGTTCCCGATGTCATAGGTGACTCGTGATATTCGGCACTTAATAAGCAAAAAAACAAGATTTTTTTTAAATAGTCCATGGTTTTGGCCAAAACACTATGATACTTTAACATTATCGTCATCACAATCGACCCGAAACTCACTTTCGTTAGTCATATTGACGACATGGTGGACAAATCTCTCAGAACATTGGGATTTATACTTCGCACATGCAAACCTTTCCAAAACGTCACTGCCCTTAAAGTTCTATATACAACCATGGTTCGCTCACGCCTTGAATATGTAAAACGTGTGGTCTCCTAATTATGCAGCACATATCCAACGCATTGAAAGAGTCCAAATTATTTTTATTAAACATATTAATTTTAAAATGTGCAAGTCGTTCTCTGATTACAAATCTGCCCTAATCTTTCACTCCTTGGACTCTCTTGAAAATGATATGATGTTGTTTCATAAAACAATTCACTTTTAAATAAACTTTTTATATCGTTCCCCCGATGATAAAAGTGTAAAGGCTTCTAAACATGTCGAGAAAAAATTCAAAAGTGTAAAAAAACGGTAAATTCATAAAAAAAATCGTTATTATGGATTTCTACTGTGTTAATGACTCAAGTTTATCTTTATTTTGAGAATATTTTATCTGTCCCATTTAAATTTATTAATCCTACCTTCATGCTTCTTTTTCTTACTCCAGGTCTCACTTAAACAAGGGTTGGCACTAGAGTTTCATTATGCACGACCATCATCGCATCATTCAATATAATGTTTTACTTCTTTAAAACTTAAGAATGTTATGAAAAGTTCTGTTATATTTCATTTTGTTTAGGCAATACACGTTTATCATAATTAAATTACTAATATACTCAATTTCTTTAATACTGATGAAATCTACTATTTTCAAGATGTTTTATTATATTTTATGGGTGTGACATGTTTAACATTGCAAGGGAATCATAAAAAATAATTGAATAGTTAATAAGAATGAAATTGTCTGTTTTCTAGAAGTTTTATTATATAATATTTATGTGAATGACATGTTTCGCCTGTCTAAGGCATTATCATATGTCACATTTGTGTCACACAAAAAATGACATATAATGCATTGCACAGGCGAAACATGTCATCATTGTTCAATAAACAACAAAAAAGTATGGACACATGATAATACCCGAGCAAAGCGAAACATGACACTCCCATAATATTTCATAAATTTTCTAAACTTTCACGTTGTGTTGTGGATTCATATTTGAATAAATATAGTTATACTTTATATTACATCTTTTTATTTTTATTGAACTCAGACATGTTTCGGTTACAAGTATACTTTTATCAATGTTTACAATTTTAACAGTCAAATAAAACAGAACGGTCACTTATATACTAAATGGAGATCGAGTTATGTATAAAAGTAGAAGGGGTATAATTAGGATTAACGAAAGGGGAGATGAAACAGGAACATCTCGAGTTGAAGGGGTATAATTAGGATTGAGGAGAGGAGAGATGTAACGGAACGTATTATGTTATCATCACTATTGAATATTTAATAATGAGTTTAAAATCTTTGTTCAAGGATCAAAAGAACCTGCATTATTTGTCAAATTATTATGAGATAAATCAAAATAATACAAATTTTAGGGAAATATTTTGCCCATAATGCTCAGCCTAACAGGTGTAGGCTTTATTGGTTAAGCTACATCGAAAACGTAATTTTGGTAGTGTTTTACGATTGCCATAAATCTTCAATAATGTGCGCCCATCCCGATATTAGCGCATTATTTTTCATCGGCCGCTACTGTAAATAGGTACGCACGCAAAACAGAATGCCGCACGACTTTGTAATCTCGTCTAATTTTATCGCGTATTTGGATGTTTACATTTTGTCAGTATACCGTTTACACAATCCAAGTTTGCTATTTGCTACCGAAGAGCCGTATCAAAACGACATCATCATACACTCTATCGTAACATTCTAATTCGTTTACAATACAGTAGTCACGCACTTGTTCGTATCCTCAGACATACAGGTTTTTTTCATTTTCAACAACAACAACAACACACCATCATGCCGTTTCTCCGCAGGGATAAGCAGAGAGAATGGACCACCACACTACTCTATCCTGACATACCTATCTAGCTTCCTCCACATTCATACAGCGAGTCATTCATGCACGTCGATTCTTCCGGCTTCTAACATGACCAACCTTTAAAATTTAATTAATTTGGTCATGCCATGTTTGACTCCGTACTCCATTTACATCGTTAACGATTACTTTTTTAACCACTCTTTCTTCACCCGTGCACTCCATATGTCCGATTTAACGCAGAAATCATTTCATAATATTGTTCATGATACCTTTTTTCGCTCTTCATTCTTTTCTAATATCAGCAATTGAGATTCTGTCGTACGTCGTTCTACCACACAAACGTCATAGAGACCTCATCTCTACCGCATTTATTCTGCTCTTATCTTTCTTCTTCCTTTCCTCCATCTTCCTAAAGATAGATGGTATCCTCCGAAACATGTCGTCAATTTTAATATTTTGTGGATTAATAAAGTTATTTTCAATTTCCTTCCACAGTGTTGCCTTAGCGTTCAATAAGTTGGTTATTGTTATTATTGTTTTTGTCACATCGCTCTTTACATCATTACAACGCGAGCTAAATCGTTGTGAAGCGTATTGCTATCATATTGATTCTCGTTACATGTGATAGGTAGCTAATCTATCGCCATTTTATTGTCACGTAAATTCTTCACAAGACTAAAGACAGTGCGACAATCACGCTGCCATCGTCGGGAATCGAACCCGGGACCTTCGGGGAGGCAATCAAAGCAAGTACCACTCGGCCACGAAGGTCGTTGTTATCTGACTATTCTTTGTACACATTTTAAAGAAATAAAACCGTATTCACAAACGGATGCCTCTGTAAAAACAGAAAAATCAAAATTTCTCACTAATTTTTGGCTGATACACTATTTAACACACTGAAGCACACACCTTAATATTTTAAACTCTTAAATTAAACTACTTTGTTATTTGTATCACAATTGTATTTTATTTTACGCGACACCTGATGATGTCAACATTGATTGATGAAACAGTTGTCGCGTAAAAAGAAATACAATTATGATACAAAAAACAAAGTTTATTCATTAAAAACTAACTAACTAACCATCACGCCATCTCTCCGAAGGGATAGGCAGAAAGAATGGACTACCACACTTTTCTTTCCTGACATATTTCTCTCGCTTCCTCAACATTCATACATCGTGTCATGCACGCGCGTCGATTTCTCTGACTCCTCACATGGCCGACATTCAATACTTGATTTATTTGATCGTGACACGTTTTTCTCGGTCTTCCAATATTTCTGGTTTCATTTACATCATTTACATATAATTTTTTTACCATTCTTTCTTCATTCATTCTTTCCATATGTTCAAACCATCTTAATGATCCTTTCATTATTTTGCTCATGACACCATCATTCGCACCGCATTCTCTTCTTATATTTTCATTCGACACTCTATCATACACAGAGTATTCACACATTCGTCTAAAAGATCTCATTTCTACTGCATTTATTCTACTTTCATCCTTCTTTTGCCAGTTCCATGCTTCGCTTCCATACAAAAGGGTCGGTAGAAGAACACCATTGTGCACTGCCATTCTAGCTTTTTTGGATAGGTTTTTGTTTGCGATGACAACTTTAATTGAACCATTCACTTTGTTGCCTGCCCCAACCCTTCTTTCAATATCCCTCTCCACTCGCCCATCTCTTGTAAACATACTACCTAAATACACGAATTCAACTACTTGCTCCAAATTTTCACCATTCACGCTAATGTTGCAGACTGTCATGGTTTCTTCCTTTTCAAAAATCATTACCTTGGACTTTTTAACATTCATCGTCAGATCATTTCGCACGCATACCTCATACATACAATTCACCAGGACTTGTAATTCATGCTCGTTGTCTGCAAGAAGGACAGCGTCATCCGCATACAAGAGACAGCTTACTGACACTCCGCTTATTCATTAATAGTTTAATAAAAATTATATAATAATTAAATAAAACGATGTTTTTTAACTACTTCCACTTTTGTCTTTATTTAGACAGCGACCGGTTTTCCAGGCTCGCTGGCATCGACAGACTGGTAACAATATTGTAAACTTAGTCCTTTATATACATACAGATCAGGGGTGGTAAACATGATTCTATACAAAAATAATCTTCAAATATTTATGTAAAATTTTTCTGAATTTAACTTTTGGTATTACAGGTATTCTTGGAGGTTCGTGTTTAATACAATGGGTTTTAATTTACGTAAGGTTGGCCGCGCCTTATTCGGTTTTCCCAATCCATATAGCTGCTAGGGTCTAGAATCAATCAAAAACACCTTACGGACCAAGAACTATAACATATAATATTTAAATTCAGTAAAAATTTTAACAAAATTACCATTTTTTCAAAAATTATATATGAATATGTAAGAGATAATAAAAATTAAAACCCATTGTATTAAACACGAACCTCCAAGAATACCTGTAATACCAATAGTTAAATTCAGAAAAATTTTACATAAATATTTGAAGATTATTTTTGTATAGAATCATGTTTACCACCCCTGATCTGTATGTATATAAAGGACTAAGTTTACAATAGTGTTACCAGTCTGTCGATGCCAGCGAGCCTGGCGAAACCGGTCGCTGTCTAAATAAAGACAAAAGTGGAAGTAGTTAAAAAACATCGTTTTATTTAATTATTATTTAAAATGAACTTCCATCAAGAGATTTCAGTAAAATCATTTGATTATCTTAAAAATTATATGATACAAAAATAAACCTCGAACATTATAATTATCTTCAGCGTGTCATTATATAATAATAATAAATTTAATATTCTATTATAAAATGTGTCAATTTGCGTACTCTTCCATAATTAAATAAGCGAGAGCACTTAAAGAGTTCATTAATATCTTGAAACGGGCGAGAAAATTACTATTTTTACTTTGCAAAACAAAATATCATTTTCACAATGAACGTCATTAAGGACTCGAATCACGAAACAATTTCCAGAGAATAAATGAAAAACTTGAAGAGTGGCAATTCAGCAAATTTGGAGCGTAAATACTGTCGTCAACTTGTCTTTTGTCGACCGGGAAGACGCGGCGAAAAGGGCGCTAAGTTGATATTTATTAATATTTCGTCGGCTGTCGACAAATTTACGATACACTTTCGAAAGGCAATGAACAACAAAGCTCCGGATCATTTTTCACGGCGCCTCGTTTTCCCCCGAAACGATGCCCCGCTAATTGGTGACTTGCTGAAAACTGAAAAAAAATGCCCGATATTCAAAGAGCGACGCCGGACGAATGAGCGCCGCGACGCTCGGCAATTCTTTTTTACGACACTGAGGTGGCAGTTTCCGCACATCTCTCAGATTTCGCGAAAAAATGAATGTTTTGACGCAAGATTACGCGATGGGGGCGACAAAAAATCATTTTTGTTTGCGAACATTTTGAGAGTAAAATTTTATTGTTGCGTTATTATTCACTCGGATAATGTACAACAAAGCGCTTCTAGGAGGCTGGGGACACTTTCTTACATTTTAAACGCGTGCCGCCATTTGTTTTTTCCATTAGTCTAACGGTACGACCAGCACAACCATTCTGTGTAATATTGAAATCAGAATATTCTAAATATTCGTACTGAACATTGTAAATACCATTTATTTACGAATAACATTTCTATATCACTATTTCTTTAATATAGATGTACTCGTGATGCCGAAAAAAGGAATGGAGCTTTTAAAAATGCTATTGGAAACAAGTTTTAATCAATAAAAGCGAAAACGGCCGTTTAAAATGTAATGCTGGTCCCAACCCTTGTATACAGAAGCGAAGCATAAAACTGTCAGAATACGGATGAGAGCAGAAAAAATGGGTACAACAGGTTCTCATATGCTGATATAAGTAAGGAATGTGGAGCAAAAGAATATATTATGAACAAAATAATAAAATGAGTATACTGTTGTTCCTGAAGATGAAAGCATTGCATTCGAAACATGTAGACAAATAAATACACTCATAATAAAGTGGTGTTAACTAAGTTATTTGTGCTTATTTATACTTATTGAATATGTCACCACAAAGTTTAAAACATATAGAAGATTCTTTCTTCACAAAATTAAATAATAAAAGAATCGCTGCGTTGGATCGGACATATGGAGCGCATGGATAGAGAAAGATAGGTTAAGAAAGTATACGTTAAGAATGTAAATGGAGTTCGGAGTCACACTACTCTCTTCTGGCACAATTCTCTAGCTTCCTCCACATTCATAAAGCGATTCATACACGCACGTTGATTCTTCTGACCCCTAACATGACCAACCTTTAAAATTTTATTAATTTGGTCATACCATGTTTTCCTTGGTCTGCCTCGACCCCGTACTCCATTTTCATCATGAACGTATACTTTCTTAACGATTCTTTCTTCATCCATGCGCTTCATATGTCCGAACCAACGCAGCGATCCTTTCATAATTTTGTTCATAATACCTTCTTCCGCTCTACATTCCTTTCAGCATTTGAGATTCTGTCGTATATCGTTCTACCATACATGCGTCTTAGGGACCTCATCTCTATCGCATTTATTCTGCTTTCATCCTTATTCTGCCAGTTCTATGCTTCACTTCCATACATTAAGGTTGGGACCAGAACTCCATTGAGAACGGCCGTTTTCGCTTTCATTGATAAATTCTTGTTTCCAATAACTACTTGTTATTAACATTATCCTATACATTTGAAGTGCGTCGAGTCTTATTTTTCTATGCATCATTATAATTCCATTCCAACTACTGTGTAAGGGACTGTTTAAGTATCAAGGGAAGGACAAAGTAATAGTAAATACGGTTGATGAAGTATCTCTGATGAATACTAATAATACTTTATTTCTCAGAAAACCTTGAGTTCTAATTAACCCTTAACGTACCGTGTTCAAAACAAAACGCTCGCTCCCATGTGGTAAATTCAGTTTACCGCTAACTTTATCTAAATATCAAGCATATGACTCGATGAATCAAAATTTAATTTATGTCATCTTGTAGGAAATTTCATTAGGAATAGATCGATATCTATAACATACGAGTACATGGATTATTTGAAAAACATATCATTATTAATTTTTTTCTGGAACCATGCGATTTCTGATATGGAATGCGTCACAGCATACGAGCAACTGGACACCAAGTATAAACTTGTCCCCGCGCCGCAGCCGGCGGGCGAGACTTTACGAGATTTTACGTATGATAAAGGCACCAAGGCAAAATGTATACTACGTTCAAGACAACGAGTACGTATTAATATTTGTCCCTTTTGGTAAAGTATTAATATTTTCACAGTTCTGATATTATTAAGTTGCGTGCTGCGTTTCCATCCAGTCAGTATTATTACGTACCTATTGAAAAGGCCAAACATATAATTTATAATACGTTCAAAACAGCGAGTAAGTATTTGTCACTTTTGATAAAGTTGTAAATATTAGCAAAACAAATTCTACCTTAGCACGAATGAAGGTGAGGGCAGTCTTAGAAAATATTTTTTTTTGGGAAGAAGGAAGTAATTTTTTGCTTTTTTTTTATTACGAAATATTGAGAACACTTCAATGGAGGATTACAATTTTTTTTATAATATTAGGGTCCATAGGTTTTAAGAAAATCAACTTTAAATTGGCAGTGGAAACTCAATTGACCACATGGCAACGCGACGGTTAAACAATAAAAGGCGGGTCAAACTAATAAAGAGATTATAAAAATATTTATAGTAAAAATGTATGTGTTATTAAAATCTTCTAATATATGCGTCTTAAACCGGTTTCGGAAGCTTGCTGTCATCTTCTGGTCGCTGGCGATATGCCGAAACCGGTCGAAGACACAAACTTAAGTGTATTTTTACTAAATATACATTTTAGAAAAAAATCTCATTTTTTTTTCTTCATTATTTACAATTAACTTCTACCATCGAATTTCAAATAAATATATTTATTTCTTTTATGTTCGCCATACTTTGTATTGTTGATGTTGTATTTGTATTTTTCTTTTTTATATACTTTGTATATACAACACTAACTTTTAAAATAAAGTGAATATCAGATATGTTTCGAACAACCCGTAAACAATTTTATCATATTTAAATATCTTTATAATATCTCTGAGAAAGGACCGAGTTGTCCGAAACATATCTGATATTTAATTTTATTGAATAGTCTATTGTTTTGACGGAAACACAATGATACCTTAACATTTTAAACTGTTATTAAATAAACTCTGTTTTTTGTATCATAATTGTATTTCATTTTACGAGACAGCTGTTTCATCAACCAATGTTGATATCATCAGGTGTTACAATAATATTTGAAAATAATAAATTGTGATACAAAAAACAAAGTTTATTCATTAACAGTTTAATTTTAGTGTTTTTGAAGTTAGTGTTGTATATACAAAGTATATAAAAAAGAAAAAAGACAAATAAAAATAAAAATAAATGTGAAGTGTGGTGCGACATTGCAGCATATATACATCCTCCAAAAATGTGTCTTATCGTGTATTACATTAAGCTTGCGATTAACCTATTCAATGACAGGTCATAAGTCCTGTAAACGCCTCGACCACCATATTCTGTTTCCAATTTGCATCTTCGTCTATATTGAGATACAATTAATCCTTAAAAATGATAACCTGCAATGGGTAAAATCCAGTATTCGTCTACAAGTATTTGTATACATTCAAAATGTTCAAATAAAAATATTTACGGCTGTCTGAGCAATGATATGAGAACTGTATATTCATAATTTAATAATGAGGAAAATGTTGTTTTTTATAGAAGTTTTATAATGTTCTATAAAAGTAGCAAGTTTTACTTTGCTAGAGTATTATCACATTTGATAATATCCTAGAAAAGTTTAACATTTCACTCCCATGAAATCTTATAAAACTTCCAAAAAAACAGAAGTTCTAATCAAATAAAATGAATAATATATTAGATAGATTTTTTATGATACCGTTTTTTATCCTAACTTATATGGGTATATATTATAATATAACTCCATGTGTATCGAAAACATTCGTTGAATTATATATTTATTTCATTGTAAATATATTTAGAGTACCAATTGGGATAAATAAAAATACGCGAGTTTATTTCACAATCATTTTTGAGTTTATTGAACTCCATAAGCTTCGAAAGTATCGTCGAATTATATAATTATTTTATTGAAAAAGGTTAAGTTACAGAACCACTTGAGATAAAATGGTGAGTTTGTTTAACATGCTTTAATAAGTTTATTGAACTCCATTTGTTTCGCAAACATTTATCGATTAATATAATTATTTCAATGTTAAAGGTACAGTTAAAGTACTAGGGGAGATAAACAAACTTATGAGAGTATTTTTAACTAACTTTTACGAGTTTATTTTAATCTAATTGTTTCGAAAGCGTTCATCGATTTATATCATCTAAAGTAATCTCAATGGGGTAGGCAGAAAGACATATCACATGAATGGACTGCCACACTTTTCTTTCCTGAAATATTTCTCTCGTTTCCTCAATATTCATACATCGTATCATGCACGCACGTTTTCTCCGACTTCTCACGTAGCCGAAATTCAATATTTGATTTATCTGATCGTTCTACGTTTTTTTAGGTCTTCCTCTATTTCTAGTTCAATTAGCATCGATAACATAAACATTTTGTTATTTTCTTTCCTCATTCATTATTGCGTGTCCAAACCATCATTACGTTCCTTTCATTATTTTGTTCATAACATTTTCATTCGCACTGCTTTCACTTCTTATATTGTCATTCGATCTCTATCATACACAGATTTTCTACACATTCGTCTAAGAGATCTTATTCATTATTTTATGGATAAAGGTACAGTTTTAGAAGCAGTTAAGATAATAAACTTATTAAATTTAAAAAAAACAAAGCTTTTATTATAACAACTTCCAATTAAATAAGTATTTATGTTTTAAGTTTATCATTCTTGATTTAATGATAATGTAAAACCCACTTTAAGTTTTCAATATTGAGAAAACATACATTGATTTGTAAAAAACTTAGTTAAGGACATTCGTATACCTCCTAAGTGAAGCATAAGAAAAGATATAACTTTGCCATAATAGCAACCGTTTTTCCCTTAGAGCTTTCTCCTGAATAAACGAAAGCATTTCATCTGAGAGGATGGTCCCACCGTAATGTGAGCTCTGAGTAGTGGCAAACAAAACTAAACGAATAAGTGCCTGTTACTTAAACTCACGTACAAACTTATACACTTACATCAATTGAAACATTTTCCATACATACTCGTACATAAATTTATATTAATCGATCATTTACCAAACGCATGATAAACAAACGCTATGAAGGCGAAAACGGTCATTCACAATAGAGTTCTGGTCCCATCCCTAATGTTTGGAAGCGAAGCATGGAACTGGCAATAGAAGGATGAAAGCAGAATAAATGCGGTAGGGATGAGGTATCTAAGATGCGAGGAAAATGAAAATAACTTTGTTTAATCCACAAAATATTTAAAAAATATTAAAAATCACGTAATGTTTCGGAAGATACTTTCATCTTCAGGAAGATAGAGGAACTGGCAGAAGAAAGATGAGAGTATTATAAATGCGGTAGAGATGAGGTCCCTAAGACGTATGACGTAGACAGAATCTCAAATGCTGAGGATAGGAATGTAGAGCGGAAGAAGGTATTATGAACAAAATTATGAAAGGATCGCTGTGATGGTTCGGACATATGTAACGCATGGATGGAGAAATAATGGTAAAGACGGTAAACGTTAATGATAAATGGAGTACGGAGTCTAGGCAGACCGAGGAAAACATGGCATGACCAAATTAATCTAATTTTAAAGGTTGGTCATGTTAGAAGTCGAAGGAATCGACGTGCGTGTATGACTCGTTGTATGAATGTGGAGGAATCTAGAGATGTTTGCCAGGATAGAGAAGTGTGGCGGTCCATTCTATCTGCCTACCCCTACAGGGAAACGGCGTGATGGTTTGTTTGTTTTGGTAAACCAAATGCATCTATCTACTGGTATAACATTTTCTAGCACTGTTTACCTGCACAATCAACATTAGAAAAAATAATCAAAATATAAACAAACAAACCATCACGCCGTTTCCCCGCAAGGGTAGGCAGAGATAGTGGACTGTCATACTAATCTATCCTGACGCAACGCTCTAGTTCCTTCACATTTATACAACGAGTTATAAACACACGTTGATTGTTCTGACTTCAAACATGAAAAACCATTAAAATTTGATGAATTTATTCAAGCCATGTTTTCCTTGGTTTGTTTATCACGAAATTTAGTTTTTCAAAAACATTACTTATTTATTGTGTTGGAATACTTATTTGAATTTTTTTCTGATTCTGAATCTAATTTTGAATTTTGTTCTAATTATTGTTGTAAGTGTAGAAAATAAACGAAAAGTTACAACTGATCCAGATTGTACGGTGAACCAAGTGTTTTAATGGTAGAAGTTCTTTACTTCCGTGTATTATTCACGGGTTGCAAATTATTATTTTAAACTCCTTATTAAATAATTTAATTAATTAAAATGACTATTTTCCATGTATATTTTTTTTATTGGAAAGACATTTTCGCCTCTCAATGGCACAATGATGAAAAGCGAAACGTGTCATTCCAATAAAATAATATAAATTCCTACAAAAAAAACGTTTTCATGTCGTATTTAGGAATCAAAATGTAGATTTATTCGCATTTTGCCAGTCACATGCTTTGCTTCTATACACAAGGGTCGGTACAAGAACACCATTATGCACTGCCATTTTAGATGGGTTTTTGTTTGCGATGACAACTTTAAGTGCACCATTCGTTATTTGTTGCCTGCCCCAACCCTTCTTCCAAATACACGAACTCATCTACTTGTTCTAAATTTTCACCATTCACGCTAATGTTGCAGACTGTCATGATTTCTTCTTTTTCAAAAATCATTACCTTGAACTTATTCACATTATATAAAAATGTATATTAATTATATATGATTTTTTAAAAACTTAATATTTTTTCGTCAAGTGGGAGGAACGAGCCTCTTTCGCGTAACTCGTGGCGAGAAATCTTTTGGAAATAAACGTTAATTTAATAATCCCGCTCACTTCGGTAATACATCGCGCGTCACGCTCGTTCGGAAATCCATTATTGGGAATATCCTTCTTCTGTTGAAGTTATTAATCAAAACTTGTTCCACCAATTTCTTTCACGTCAGAACTCAAATTAAATTAGAAAAGTAGGAAAAATTGGAGCGTAGCACGCTCTCTATAGCCATACTTAGGCACTTGCTTAAGTGCTAATCTCAGTGGTCGTATGAAGTACGTACCCAACATAAAATACATTTTTGTACACCTTCGTAATTAGCCTTTTGTTCAACTCAGGGTCAAGGGCGGTTAGTAACAAGCCCTATTGACCAGCCGCTATAAGCTTACAACCAAATTTTATAATTTAATCCAAGCTTATAGCTTAGATTAGATTAAATTATAACATTTGGATAGAATTTTAAGCACACTTTTATCCACTTTATTCATTTAATAATATTTCGAAATAAAAATGGACTTAAGCTTTTTTTTTTTTTTTAAAAGACTTATATCAAGGATTTACATTAATGATATTAGAATTTATTTTACAATCTTCAATGTGAGCAGAAAATAGCTCTTTATTATGAAGAAGGAATCTAGTCGTGTCCAGGCTTGAACCCATGTCCCCTGGATCAGGAGCCAAGCGTTCTATCCCCTAGACCACCACCCGGTTCACTTTCACTTTAATTTAAAATAATTTTAAACTTTAGGTGCCGAAGAAATCAGCATGTGTGCTTGGCACGTGTTTAGGAATCGAGAGAAGTACAATATATCAAGAAATAACAGTTTGGCGGTCCATTCGTTATCTCTTCGAAGAGACCATTTCATTTTTTATATAAATTAATTTAAACGTAAAAAGTATGATAAATCGGCGTGCGTGCATGACTCTATGTATGTTAACCATGTAAATGGAACTAGAAAAAGAGGAAGACCGAGGAAACCGTGGCACGATTAAATAAATCAAAAATTTAATTGTCAGCCACGTGAGGAGTCGGAGAAATCACGTGCATGACACGATGTATGAATATTGAGTAAGCGAGAGAATTGTGTCAGTAAAGAAAAGTGTAACAGTCCATTATTTCTGCCTACCCTTCCGGGGAGACGGCGTGATGGTTAGTTAGTTAGGTAATTTTAAAAAAAGTCATTTATAATGCGAGACATATCCAGAAAGCAAGTGTACTGAATTTTTGTAGGTAAGCTATTTTTCGACAGTCGCCATTCCTCTCAATGCAGGCGGTGAAGCGCGTATCAACTTTTTGATGCCTTCCTCGAAGCAGTATCCCGCCAACCCCTTCTTCCACTTCTCCACTTCCTCCTTTACCTCCTCGTCGGTTGAAAATCTTTTTCCACCCATGTGCAACTTCAGGGAGGTATAGAGATAGTAATCTGAAGGTGCTAGGTCAAGGGAATGCGCGGGATGGTTCAGGACATCCCATTTAAACGAGGCGAGCAGTTCCTTCAAGGCGTTGGTCGTGTGTGGTCTGGCATTGTCGTGCAGCAGGCAGACTCCCTTTGTCAGCATTCCTCTCCCCTTGTTCTGAATCGCCCTGTGCAATTTTTTGCATCTCGTATTTATAATTTATTTAGTTTTATTCCATTCGTATTAATTATGTAAGAATTTGATATGAGTTGGATGATTATAACCTTGCTTATAAAATTAACGACACCATTATTTTTCTAATAATTTAAGAGAAATTATACCTCCTTCTTTCAAAATTATTTACTCCGCGTTATAAAGGAATGTATATTTAATGTACACAGTGTTTTTCATAGTAAAGTGGTGATATGAATAAATTAAATTTTATTATGTAATATCATGAAACGTTTTTACATTAAAATATGCGGATACGGAGGTTCGGCACATTCCAGCCCCGCCCGTATAATACAACCCCTAAGCAGCAGTGCGGCTAACTTATGCATGAAACATCGGCCAGTGTAGTGTGTGGGAATCAAATTTGGGTCCGATTGACCCCCGGATACTGGACCCCCCGGAGGAGGGGTAAATTAACCCCAAGATGGGTTATGTATAGGTTAAATGTGATTGTTCGGCAATGTATCGACGGTCCGATACAAAATTTAGCCTGAAGCATGAGATTTTATTTTAACTCTTGGGTAAACGTAATTTTAATTAAATTAGTTCACGTTTCATTAGGCTTTGCGCATCTGTACGCCCGGCTTATAAAAAACAATTTAGAAATTCTTCACGTTAAGTATGAGTAAATTATGTAAGTGAAGCTTGGAGCTGGTAAAAAAAATATTAAAGTAGTGGTTACGTTTGTACTGTTTTGCTGTTAAAATTATATTAGTTTTATCGTTTTTATAAAGATTTTTGACAGGTGTAAAAATAAATTTTTCGTTTGTTCCAATGAAAATTTGAATAATTTCTTCAATATTATTTTTAAGTTCTTGCTGATTAAGTGCCTAATTACAACTAATTTAAAAAACGGTGAATACGAGTAACATAAATTAAATAAACACAAAAGTCCGGATCGTACATGTCAACATGTGCAACATCGAAAAAAACATTATGTGTTATTACATTATGTGCTTAATTAAAAAAACGGTGGATTTGTGGAACATAAATTAAATAGTCAATATGTGCACCATCTAAAAAGAACATTTTGTGTTAAATTATTTTTATTTTGTTATTTTATTTTATATCATTGTATTTTATATTATTTGTGGGTGTTGGACGATCGAAGTGTGCGTGGGAGATGCCTATTGGTGGCGATGAGGCTCGCAACCCATCACACCGCGTCTACCGCGGGGCGAAAAGAGAAGGATAGAGTGTCGCATCAGTAAAAGTGTGACAGTCCATTCTTTCGTCCTACCCTTTCGGGGAGACGACGTGAAGGTTAGTTAGTTAGTTAGTTAGTTAGTTAGTTAGTTAAATGCCGTAGAAATAAGATCATGATGTTTTTACATTATTCATATTATAAATTCTAATAAATTCTGCAATGCTAATGATATTAATAAACAAATAAATGAATAAAATATGAGAGAATCAAAGCGTTGCTTGGCACTTATAGAACGCGTGGATGAAGAACGAAATGATGAATCTATTGACCTTGTTAATATTGCACGAAGACGAGGAAAACCGAGGAAAATTTGGCATATCTAAAAAAAACTTTTTTTTAAAGTCGGAATTAAGTCGGAAAGATCGACGTGCGTATATGCCTCGTTGTATGAATGTGGGGGAATCAAGAGAAGTATGTCAGAAAATAAGAGTGTGGAGGTTGATTCTTACTGGCTACCTTTCCGAGAGGACTGCGTGATGGTTTTTTTTTTAAAGACTAACATCAAGGATTTATATCAATGATATTAGAATTTATTTTACAATCTTCAATGTGAGCAGAAAATAGCTCATTATTATGAAGAAGGAATCTGGTCGGTCCAAGCTTGAACCCATACCCCCTGGATTAGAAGCCAAGCGTTCTATCCCCTAGACCACCAATTTTTTTTTGCTTTTGTTGTTGAATGTTTAATCAATTATACTTCTTATGCATGTTTGCAAGAGTGTTCAAATCAAATCAAATCAAATCAGTTTATTTTCTCAAAAGACATTACAAACATTTTTTATAGTTTAAGGCATCTATTGAGAACAGGTAAAACATAAGGAATATATAATACCAGGAACGCATGAGAGATGGTTCGACATTAGGAATACAAAATACTCTCCAAAGTCAAGAGTATTTGTCTTCTGAATGTACTTTCACGAATATGAAAGACATCGATCTCCGAAGCGATCATGTTCAGCAGTTTGATTGCTCTCCCCACCGGCATCACCAGAGGCAGGTTGGTTCTGCATGCTGGGAGATAAAACAGTCTGTGCTGACGCTGTCGAAGATAGCCATCCGGAACATAAAGATGGATAGCCTCCAAGATGACGGAGTTCTCAAAGAATCCCCTGATAAGTCTGAAGAAATGGGTAAGTGTGCACCCATCCCTTCTTATCTGTAAACTATTGGTCCCCAGCATGCCCAAGAGGAATGCAGTGGGATAAAGCCACGGATAGCTACCAAACTCCCTCATGTAGAGATATCTCAGAAATCTTTTCTGAACCCTCTCTAACATGAGCGAGTATCTCGCCTCGTGGGGACTCCATATCACCGAGCCACACTCGAGCCGGCTCCGGACCAATGAGTTGTACAAAATTCGCAAAACATAGGGATTCTTGAAAACTCTACCAGTTCGGAGAATAAATCCCAACATTTTCAGTGCAACTCCACATATTCTCTCGATGTGAGCATGGAAAGTCAGCCTACTTTCATAAACGATACCAAGATCCTTTATCGTTGAAACACGCTTAAGTTGCTGGTTATCCATTGTGTATCTGTAATAAACAGTACGCAATGCTCTCGTAAAAGATAAAATTACGCATTTAGAGATATTGAAATAAATTTGATTGGTTTTACTCCAGCGGACGATATTATTTATATCTGACTGGAGATGGAGGCAATCTTCGGGGCTTTTTATCTCAAGGAATAATTTAAGATCATCTGCAAATAAAAGAAATCGCGAAAATTGTATAACCCTCGCGACATCATTAATGAAGATGGTGAAGAGGAGTGGACCAAGGTTTGAGCCCTGTGGCACTCCGGAATACACGGGAAAAAGTGCAGATTGAAATATACCGTATGAGGCAAACTGTTTCCTTTCCCTCAGGTAGCTAATAAAAAATAAAACCAACTTAGGAGAGAAACCAGTGTTGTGTAGATTGCATATAGTTAAAAAAAAAGGCGCAGCGTTATAGTGATAATTCGATATGTATTGTTATGATCTATTTAATATTTTAACAGCCTTTAATTAATTAATTAAATATTTTATTTTTAATAACTTTAAAAAACGTTGTTTTTACTCCCCATTTTATTGGCCTTAACACAGACTTATTTCGGGTGGTTCTTATCCTACTTCGGTGTATAGTATAAAATTGTAAAAAATCGTTACTTGTATCCTAAATAAAAGAGTATGAAGTTAAATTTAAAGGTTCGAGTTATTTTTCTTTAAGTAAGAATAAAGCATGATAGAAATATGAAAAATTGGGTTCGAAGATAAATTTGTTTGGATTTCATCTTCCCGAATTTTTCACTATCAAAACGCGAATTTAAAAATATATTATTTGAAGTGAAGAATTTCTTCACCAAAAAAATTATATTTTTATGATTAAAATACTTCTTTGATCTAGAATGTTGAAATTATTTTTAATCTCCCATCGTACTCAAAATATAAATAAATCGTAAATCAATCGACTCAAAATACACTATAAAAAGTCTTAAGATTTAACAAAGAAGAAAAAAGGTTATACTAACTAACTAACTAACTAACTAACCATCACGCCGTCTCCGCGAAGGGGTAGGCAGAGAGAAGGGACTGCCATACTTTTCTTTTCTGACATATTTATCTCGAATCCTCAACATTCATACATCGTGTTATGCACGCGCGTCGATTTATTTGACTCCTCACATGGCCGACATTCAATATTTGATTTATCTGATCGTGCCACGTTTTCCTCGGTCTTCCTCTATTTTTGGTTCAATTGTTTTACCATTCTTTCTTCATTCATTCTTTCCATATGTACAAACCATCTTAATGGTCCTTTCATTATTTTGTTCATGACACCATCATTCGCATCACATTCACTTCTTATATTTTCATTCGACACTCTATCATACACAGAGAATCCATACATTCGTCTAAGAAATCTTATTTCTACTGCATTTATTCTACTTTCATCCTTCTTTTGCCTTTCATGCTTCGCTTTCATACATAAGGGTCGGTAGAAGAACACCATTGTGCACTGCCATTCTAGCTTTTTTGGTTAGGTTTTTGTTTGCGATGACAACTTTAAGTGCACCATTCACTTTGTTGCCTGCCCCAACAAAGGTTATACTAACTAACTTACCATCACGCCGTCTCCTCGAGAGGGTAGGCAGAAAGAATGGACTGCCACACTTTACACTTTAATCGATGCGGCAGTTCATCCTTCTCTTTTCGCCCCCGCAAGAGACGCGGTGTGATGGGTTGCGAACCTCATCGCCAAGGTTATACTATTTTATGAATATTCAGTTTATGTAAGTCAATATTAATAATAATTTGATTAAAATACTTCTTTGACCCACAGTCATGATTTTTTTTATATTTGTAATATTTATATATTATTTACCATATATCACTGATGAAGGGCATCTGTGTCCGAAACACGTTTATTTTTTAATTTTTATTTTTGAAATAAAGTGTGTGTTGTGTTTAAAGTTAAAAAAAGAAGCATAGTTCGATTTTATTCTATATTCTCCATACTTTGTATTGTGGATGCTATATTTCTCTTTTTATTTTTTTGTTTAAACAACACTTACATTTAAAAAAATTACTTAGACATATTTCGGACAACCAGTCCTTCTTCAGTGATACATATTATAAAGATACAAATAAAAAAAATTATAATGTTTAAAATGTGTATCTTTATAATATGTATCACAGAAGAAGGTTGTCCGAAACATGTCTATGTAATTTTAATTTTTTTAATACAAGTGTTGTGTAAACAAAGTATATAAAAAAGAAAAAGCGAAATATTTTTCGATATGATTATAGTTTTACACTATTTTTTCATTATTATAATAATATATAACATTCGCAGTGCCCTTAAGGTCAGTTAGCCTAATTATTATTATATATATGAAAACAATATTATAATTTTTATAATTCATGGATATTATTGTGAAAAGATATATCAACCAATCATATATCTCTGTGTTCATATTAATTAAGTAAATATATTGATTAGCTGGTAGGAATTGTCATATGACCATAAATATAACAACAATAAGTATTGCAACACCTTATTTCACATAACTTAGTCATTGTTAAGATTAAAACATAATCATTATCAATGTTTAAAATGTGTACATAGATAAAGGTCATATTTTAACCGAAACATGTCTATAATTAGTAAAACAAAGTGTTGTTATACTAAGTGTAGTTATATTTACTCAAATACGAATCAATAGCACAAAATAAAGAAGAATAGAAAAGAAATATCATATCACCATTTGAACCCAATAATTTTTGACAAAACAATCTATAAATTCTCTTGTAAATTGAATCTATTCATGTATTTTTCAACGTTATTTTCAACGTTAAAGTTTTTTTCCCATCGTGTTAATGCCTAAAGTTTTCAAAAAATCTCATTAAAATAATTTATACAAATAAAAACCTCACTTTTCAAGAAGTTCTGTTATTATATATTTTATGAGAATGACATGTTTTGCCCTTCTAAGGCGTTATCAAATAATATAATAACATTTAACAATGCCTTAGAAGGGTGAAACATGTCATTCCCATAAAATATAAGAAAACTTCTGGAAAACTGACGTTTTCATTCGTATTAATTATTTTATATGGAGTTTTACATCATTGTTCAAAAAACAATAAACTCATTCAAATATTTGCTTCGAAATGTCAACTCACCGTTGTTGTGATATTCATCAATATATAAAAATAAAACCAAATTTCAATGTTTTTGTTATATACGAGTATTACGAAGGTAAATTACCTTCAACAACAACAGCAACGACCATCACGCCGTTTCCCCGCAGGAGGAGGCAGAGAGAATAGACCGCCACACTACTCTATCCTGACATACCTCTCTAGCTTCCTCCACATTCATACAGCGAGTCATGCACGCACGTCGATTCTTCCGGCTTCTGACATGATCAACTTTGAAAATTTGATTAATTTGGTCATGCCATTGTTTCCTCGGTCTACCTCGACTACGTACTCCATTTACATTGTTAACGTATACTTTTTTAACCATTTTTTCTTCACCCATGCGCTCCATATGTCTGAATCAACGCAACGATCCTTTCATAATTTTGTTCATAATACCTTCTTTCGCTCTACATTCCTTTCTAATATCAGCATTTGAGATTCTGTCGTACGTCGTTCTACCACACATAAGTCTTAGGGACCTCATTTCTAGCGCATTTATTCTGCTCTCATCTTTATTCTGCCAGTTCCATGGTCACCTTCAAAACACTAAAAATATAATAATCTGGAATGTAAATAAAATAATCCTGAAATTTCACAATATTTGAGACTAAGGTGAATAAAAAGACAAATGCATAACTGAAAATTCCGCATCCCGCTGTACTAGAATTACAGCGGTAGATTAAGGACCTTTAAGGACAGAGAGAAGTTGGATGCACTTAAAATCCACTAGGACTTTTTCTGGCAGAAATTCAGGGCACGACATAAAAATGCAATTAACTGCAGTCGGCCGAAATGGATGAGGCTTAATGCATTGTACTTATATAAATACTTCACGGGAAAAATAACGTTATATACGTTCACTTTTAGTAGTGTTCTTATGTCTTATTAAAATCTTCTTCTTCTTCTGATTGTAGATCTTGTGATCACCTCAAAGGCGCATTAAGACATGTTTTAAATCTAAAAATCTAAATGTGATCGCTTAAAAAGCGATCGGTTAAAAAGTATACTAGAACAAAGTATAAATGTTTAAATTGGGTATGAAATATGAAAAAGATGGGTTTTCAATTTAGATCTGAAACCTGTCGGATCATTTATGCATCTAAGGTGTGAAAAGAGATTGTTCCAAGCTGATGGACCGGCTACCGCGAACGCTCGATCCCCGAAATTTTTACTGGGGCAACGCTTCTACTCAACTAATCTTCCTATTACTGAGGAGTTTGCCGAGCGAAGTGTGGATTTCCTTGAGTTTAGGCTGTCCGTTATACAGAGTTCAGATATATAACTTGGTGCCATTCCATGTAGCGCTTTGAAGACTGTCCAGCAGAGTTTATACTGGATTCTTCCTGGAATTTTAAGCCAGTGAAGTTCTTTAAGATGTTGTGTTATATGGGACTTTTTGCAATGCCTTTAATGAGTCTTGCTGCTGCATTGAACTCAGATTGAAGTTTGTTTATTTGTTTTTTTGGAATGTTTGTATAAAATCCATTACAATAATCAAGCCGTGACACAACGAAGGAATTTACAAGAGTTTTGAAAGCGTCATGGGGAATACTCCTTTTGGCGGATTTTAATCGTCTTAGGTGAAAGAAACTAGCGCTGACATCCACTTCCGTCCTGTGATGAAGACGACCAACCTTCTCTCCATCTCTTTGGTGGTCGCCCTGGTAGTCGACGGCCCTCTGGAGTCTCGTTCATAACGATTTTAGGAATACTTGCTGGATCCATTCTCTCGATGTGGTCCCTCCCTTTGGCGACTCCATCTAACTATGTCTTCGATTTTGCAGGATTTGTGAATTTCTTCATTGAGTATCCTATCTCTAAGGGTTCTCCCAACAATAGGTCGCAATGTTCTCATTTCTGCTACTCTTAAGAGATGTTTGGTTCTGACATTGTCTGTTCTGGCTTCGATTCCTTATGTCATTGTGGGTCTGCATGCATGCATGGTTTATAAATTCTTACTTTGCTTTCTACTAGCATATGCTTATTGTCCCAGAGAGTGTCCCTTAGACTTCCAAAGATAACTGCAGCTTTATCAGACTGTTTTTTAACTTCATTATATAGATCGCTGCAACTAGATATCTCCAAACCCAGATATCTAATCTTATTAAAATACAAACTTTAAATACGTATTTGTATATGTAAACGAAACTAGACATAGAGAAAGACCGAGGAAAATCAAATAAACAAGTAATGTTGAATGTCGGCCACGTAAGGAGTCGGAGAAATCGACGTGCGTGCATGAGACTATGTATGAATGTTGCGGAATCGACAGAGTATGTCAGGAGAGAACAGTGTGGCGGTCCATTATTTCTGCCTACCCCTTCGGAGAGACGGCTTGATAGTTAGTAAGTTAGTTTTAAATACATTATTTTTTTATTTCAAATTTGAGTTAATATTACCGAATTACCGAAAAAAAATATTAATAACATTTTTAAAAACACTAGTTTTACTATACAAAATTTTATTATTGTCGAAACCAACCGGTTTTGCTCCCGCCGGAGCTTTATGAGAGTTACAAAATATACAAGACGAAGCTCCCGTGAAATAAAGTGGTGCAAAAAGCAGTTAAAGTGTTTCGTAATTTATTTTTACTTAAAGCTTTAAACTAGCCCTTCATTTATGGTATAGCATTATAAATTAAAAAAAAACTCTTTTATGTATTATTAAAACGCTTCTATTAAACGTGTTTTTTTTTAATTGGTGATGTTTAAGTACTATAAAAAAATAAAACAAATGAAAACGACTTTTTGAATACGACTCATATTCTACTTAAAATAATGGAAATTTTTAATATAAAATACTAATATTGTTCAATAAAAATATGATTACAATTTTTTTATGAATTAAATCACAGTATTTCTACTATCGAGTTTTGGTTTCTAAACACGTTTCGAAGGATTTGCATTTTCATCATCAGAAGAATGGCATTGACGAGAACGAAATTTTTTTATATAACTTTGGACATTCGACATTATTCTAATATTTTTCCGATACACAGCAATCATTTAAAATATCCTAAAATATTGTGACAAACTTTGCCATTAACGTTGTGTTTTTATCATTCCCCCGATGATGAAAGTGTAAAACTTTCGACACATGTCGAGAAAAATATGTTTATAAAAAGAATAAACAGTGTTCTAATTTATAAAGGATCGTGATTATAAAATTCAAAACTATTTTTAAAATCAAGAGCCGTCGGAGAGTAGCTTTACTTTTGATTATATTTATTGTGTTTTTGTAGAAAGATTGTATAAATCAAATTTTATTTTTATATCATTAAGTAGGTACTAACAAATGAGAGAATTGACCGCCATAATTCGAACTTCCAAAACAGTATTTTTTTCTAGACAAAAGAACTTTATTGGTTGTCGAACCCAGTCGAATATCTTACTAAAAGATTATTTATTTTAAAATAACTACCCTTAAGCTGACTTATTTCGGAAATCCCGTTTTTAGGATAACTTTTAGTCCAATGAGCTGTTTTATATTAAAATATGTACGTATCAACATACAAATATCTTCATTCTTCACAGAAATCTATGATTTTTATATTAAATATTGAAGTATATTGCATAATGCCTTAATTTTCATTCTTAACCACCAAGAAACAGAGAAATAAGTAAAGGATTATTATAATTTTTTGTGCTTCTTGAAAAATAAATTTAAATTTTCATGTGAAGCATTTACTTTGTGATGCGAAATTACAGATAAAAGATAATAACACACTTTTTTTTTAACCACGGTATGTTTATTATAATTGATGCCAACTAGTTTTTCTTGGACCCAAGCTTCATTAGGGCAGTATAATACATATAAGATATTATACTAACCTCATGAAGCTAGGGGCCAAGCGAAACTAGTTGCCATCAGTTACAATAACCATATCGTGTTTTAATACAAAGTGTTTTATTATTTTATATCTAAAAGTTTAATTTATTTAAACTCCTTATTAAATATGAAATACGCAAATATCTTTTGTCTTCTGTACAGTTTAATGACATCCATAAAAGACAAGCATATCATTCCAATTATACTATACATATATAAACAAATTCTATAATGTTTTCCAAACCGACGTTTTTATTTGTACTAACTTAAGAAGTACAAATAAAATCATCGGTTTTCTAGAAGTTTTAGTTTATTTTATGTGAATGAAATGTTTTTCCTTGCTAAGGGGTTATCAAATATACGATAATGCATTAACAAGACAAAACAAGTCATTCATATAAAATATAATAAAACTTTTAGAAAACAGAAGTTTTAATTCATGTTTATTACTTTATTAAACGAAAAATCTTTAGAATTTAAAGTTTTTCTATTATGCATAGAGAAAAATTATATTATATTACATAAAAATTATATTTTAATATATGTTTTAGTTACCGTTTTAATGTTTGATCCAATCCACTTTTTCTATTCACTAACACTCTATCCGAATAAATTGTTTCACTCACAAAAAACTTGTTAGTAAAATATTTTTCAAAATAATGGCCTCGTATAATTTACATATATTATACGAACATTTTCACTGCACGAAAAAGTATAAAAGTTAGCACTGAAATTCCGTGTTATGATACCAGTAACATGTGACAGTTATCAGAAATCGAGCTGATAAATTCACATGCACGAAACAACTTTTCACCACTAATTAATTGTCATGCACCCTCAAGAAGGGGTGGCTTCGGGGGGAAGAAATTAAGAGCCAACACTACCCGCATATCACATAATTACGTCACAGGAACAAGCACTGCTTTTGACGAATTCGCCGACTTTTGTGCGTTTGAACGGATTTGCGAGCATGCGTACTGGGGTGAGTTTCACGAGGGATGTTCACCTAGCGTAGGACGGCGAACGACTGAAGGCTGAGGGTGTGCGCAGAATGTCCCGGGCTTTCCTCCCGCGCCGCCCCCAACCCCGATAGGGAAGGACGAGATTCCGGGATTTCGAACTCCTTCGAAGCCGCTTCGGAGACACTTAACATTGTGACAGGTTTATGTGTGATTACGGTAATATAACAATGGTCGTCTGCAAAATCTTGCACGATTAAGTAACTCGAGTCTTAATAATTTCGTATATTTTATATTCAACAAAATCGTATCATAATATTTACGCTTGCCCATCTCTAGCATTTGTTCGAACAAGTTTAGACACTAATATTATTTTTTATTAAATATATTCATATCAGGTAGTGAGTGGTCTAGGGGATAGAACGCGTGTATTCTGATCCAGGGGACATGGGTTCAAACCTGGACAAAACCTGATTCCTAGTTCATAACAATAAGCGGGTCGTCAACAAAACATTCTACAAAAGTAACTAAAAAAAACTAACTAACTAACCATCAGGCCGTCTCTCCGAAGGGGTAGGCAGAATGAATGAACTGTCACACTTTTCTTTCCTGACATATTTCTCTCGCTTCCTCAACATTCGTACATCGTATCATGCACGCGCGACTCCTCACGTGGCAGACATTCAATATTTGATTTATTTGATCGTGCCACGTTTTTCTCGGTCTTCCTCTTTTTCTGGTTCGATTTACATCGTTAACATATAATTTTTTACCATGCTTTCTTCATTCATTCTTTCCATGTGTCCAAACCATCTTAATGATTCTTTCGTTACGTCTCTTTTCTAGAAGTTGTATTATATTTTATGTGAATGACATGATTCGCCTGTCAAAGGTATATACATTTTATAATGCCTTAGACAAGCAAAGTATGTCATTGAAAATCGATGTTTTCATTCTTAATTTATTTAATATGGAGATTTACATCATTGTTCAAGAATCAATAAACTCGAGCCTTAATGATTTCGATTTATTTTTAATGCAACAACATGAAATTATAATAGTTACGCTGGCCCATCTCTTGCAATTGTTTGAACGAGTAAAGATAGTAAAATATACAATTTTTAATTATGTTAAATTTTCTGCTCACATTGAAGATTGTAAAATAATTTCTTATACATGTGATTAAAATTCTTGGTGTAAAACACTTTAAAAAACAACAAATAGAATAAATATTGTCATTAAAGAAATATTTCAAATTTTAATTGTATCTCAATAGAGACGAAGACGTAAACTGGAAACTGAACATGGATGATCAAGGTGTTTACAGGACTTATGACCTGTCATTGGTTGGGTTAAGCGCACGCTTTATGTAATTACAACATTCCCCATTCCACCTTTGTTATTGTGATCATGCATGACAAATTTTTGGAAGATGTATATATACTTCAAAATCCATATTTATCTTCACGTGTCAGTTTCAGTCAGCCATCTATGTAGATTTGGTTACACTTGTGAATTTTTTCAAGAATTAACCTATACAACCGACCCACTAACGCCATCTATGGAGAAATATTTATTTTAATCTAATCATTTTAATTGTGGATTCAAATTTTTGCAAAAACAAACGTGTTCTATATTTTGATATTAATTACTACGAATGAGGCAACATGCAGTCTAAGCCGCCATACTGTTCTTTCTTGGCAAACTTCTCTCACTACCTCAACATTCACACATCGTATCATTCACGATTCCCACGTGGCCGAAATTTTAATATTTGATTGTGACAGAAGAAGGATGAGAGCAGAATAAATGCGGTAGAGATGAGAAACCCTTAGACGTATGTGTAGTAGAACGATGTACAACAAAATTTCAAATGTTGATATAAGAAAAGAAAGTAGAGCGGAAGAAGGTTTTATGAATAAAATTATGAAAGAATAGCTGCATTGGTTCGGACATATGTAACGCATGAATAGAGAAAGAATTGTCAAGAATGCATGATAGAATATCTAAGTAGAAGCAAGAGAGGTATGTCATCCTCTCTGCCTACCCCTCTGAGAAGATGGTGTGTTAGTTAGTTAGTTTTAAATACGGGATAAGAGGTCGCAAGTTTGATGTGCGCCTATGGCAACATTTTTTTTACTCTAAACTTTCCTAATGTAAATTTTATCTGTCTGGTGTTGTGATCGTATTTATTTTCTCGTAAGCCTTTAAGCGAATTTGGGCTGACTTTTCACTAAACGAGAATTTCAGAATCGCTTAGTCCTCTCAAACAAAATGGAAACAGACTAAAATTCGTTTTGTCATTTCATGAATAAACAATTGTTTAATTCCAGCATGAGCAGAAGAACACACTTATCGCATGCTCCACAAAATCGATATGAAAATTTCATAATATTAATATGATACATAGTATATACGAAAATAAAAATAAAAATTAATACAAAATTTCTTTATAACAACAACAACAAATCATCACGCCGTTTCCCCGTAGGGGTAGGCAGAGAGAATGGACCGCCACACTACTCCATCCTGGTACACCTCTCTAGTTTCCTCCACATTCATACAGCGAGTCATACACGCACGTCGATTCTTCCGACTTATGATAACATGACCAACGTTTAAAATTTGATTAATTTGGTCATGCCATATTTTTCTCGGTCTGCCTCGACTCCGTACTCCATTTACATCATTAACATATACTTTCTTAACCATTCTTTTGCCATCCATGCGCTCCATATGTCCGAACCAACGCAGCGATCCATTCATTATTTTGTTCATAATACCTTCTTCCGCTCTATATTCATTTCGGCAAGCTGCCGAAACCGGTCGACGTTGGAAGCCCACTAAACAATCGGAAGCCCACTAAATATGTAATAATAAAGAATTTTTTTTATTAATTTATTTTTATTATTTAAAATTTACTTCTTCCAAGGAATTTCAATTGATTTTATGAATGAAAACGTCTTTTAGGAGTTTTATTATAATAAATTATATTTTAGATGGAATGATATGTTTCACCCTTTTAAGGAATTATCAAATGTGGCAAATATAGTATAGGAACAGAATATAGTAATTGAGGCAATGGAAATAGTTAAGGTATACTCTGTGTATGATAGAGTGTAGAATGAAAATATAAGAAGTGAATGCGGTGCGAATGACGGTGCTAAGTACATAATAATGAAGGGATCATTAAGATGGTTTGGACACATGGAAAGAATAAAGGAAGAAAGAATGGTATGAAAAGTATATATAACAATGTAAATAGAATAATAAAATGAAGAACACCGACGAACACGTGGCACGATCAAATAAATCAAATATTGAATGTCGAAAAATATAATTTGAAATTGACGCGCGTCCATGACACGATGTGTGAATGTTAAAATATAGAGAAAAATATGTCAGGGAAAAAAGTGTGCCAGTGCATTATTTCTGATGATGGTTAGTTAGTTAATTAGTTTTAGAAATAGTGGTTAGTTTTACAATAGTTACGACGTGAAAGGCCGAATTTTATTTGATGTTATGTATATGACAACCTTCGTGGCCGAGTGGTAGGTGCATTGACTGCTAACCCTAAGGTTCCGAGTTCGATTCCCGGCAAGGGCAGTTTGACTATCACACTGTCTTTGGTCTGGTGTAGAATTCACGTGACAATAAAATGGGGATAGATTAGCTACCTATCATATGTCACGAGAATCACTATGACAGCTATAATACCCTTTACATCGATTTGGCTCATGCTGTCATGATGTTAAGAACGATTCAATAAAATATTTAAAAATAATAATAAAAAAAATAAATTAGTGGCAAAATACTGTAAAGAGTTTCTTTGAATCAATTAACGAATTTTATGATAATTTACTTCTCCAGTTTCTTACATTCAGCTAAGCCAGATCAGTCCGAACATTATCCATTAGATACTGTCTAGACCTCCCTAGAGGTCTTACTCCGAATGGTCTTGACGCGTATAGGGTTTTGATTACTCTGATCTATTCGGCTCAGAATTCTTTACGAAATTCATGCTAGACGACCGTCTCTTGAGGTACTCGTTATAAGGAATTGCTGACTCGTTTAATATAATTATAATAATAATATAAAAACTAACTAACTAACTAACAGTAGGCAGAAGGAATTGACTGCCACAGTTTTCTTTCCTGACATATTTCTCTCGATTCCTGAACATTACTACATCGTGTCATGCACGCGCGTCGATTTCTCTGACCCCTCACATGGCCGACATTCAATATTTGATTTATTTGATCGTGCCACGTTTTCAAATCAAATCAAATCAGTTTATTTCATGAACAGACATTACAAAAATTATTTTTAAGGCATCTTTTGAGAACAGGTAAAAAAATATATCATTTATAGTATACTACCAGAAACGCATGAGAGATGGTTGAACATTAGGAAGACAGGATACTCTCCAGAATTAAGAGTATTTGCCTTCTGAACGTACTTTCACTAACATGAAAGACGTCGATCTCTGAGGAGACCGCGTTCAGCAGACTAATTGCTATTCCCACCGGTGTCACCAGAGGCAGATTGGTTCTGGCGGCCAGTAGGTAAAACAACCTGTGCTGTCGCTGTCGGAGATATCTATCGGGGACAAAAAGCCGAACACCCTCCAGTACGGCCGAGTTCTCGAAGTATCCCCTAATTAAACTAAAAAAATGGGTAATAATATGTCCAGCTCTTCGAAGCTGTAGAGAATTGGTTCCGAGCATTCCCAAAAGAAATGCCGTGGGATAGAGCCACGGATAGCTACCATACTCCCTCATGTAGAGACCTCAGAATTTTATTCTGAACCCTCTCCAGCATAACGGAATATCTCGCCTCGTGAGGACTCCATATCACAGAACCACTTTCGAGTCTGCTCCGAACCAATGCGTTGTATAGGAATCGTTTTCCTCGGTCTTCCTCTATTTTTGGTTCCATTTACATCGTTAACATATAATTTTTTTACCATTCTTTCTTCATTCTTTCCTTCCATATGTCTAAACCATCCAAACCATTATATTATTAATAATATAATGAATTGGATAAATTATAGAACGCCATTTTTATGAATTACTAAAGGGCGCTGTAAAAAATGCTTCGTTTTATGAACTATTATAGTTAAAAAAATAAACATATTTAGTATGAGGGCTGCACCTAATGTAGTCGATCAACCCTTCCTATCAGGAAAGATTGATTTGAAAATGTTTTTGAGTCTCGATTTAAACTCTGACTGATTTTCAATGTATTTAATGATTGCTGGATTGCTCCAGGCTTAAGGGCCGGCTACCGCGAAGTCTCGGTCGCCAAAGTTTGTGCTAGAACAGTGTTTTGGCACAGTCAATCTACCGATCGCAGAAGACTTAGCTGATCGCAATGTAGACTGTCTGGCATTCAGGTTTTCGTTGATACAGAGTTCAGATATACTCGTAAAAGCTGATGCCGATTCATACAACGCCTTAAAGATCGTTCAGCAGAGCTTGTATTGAATTCTTTCTGGACATTTCAGCCAGTGGAGCTCCTTAAGATGCTGTGGTATGTGACAATTCTTCGGTACACCCCTTATCAGTCGTGCTGCTGCATTGAATGCAGACGTTTTGTAGAACACTTGATTATTTTTATATCTCCAATATCTGGCTGCAAAACTGAATCTGGGTCTCAGGATGATTCTAAGTATCCTATTCTCGAACCAGTAGATTTGTTTGTTTTTCTTTAATAATGATTGTTCATAACTCATAACCATATGATTGACTTGACAACTGGCTTGTTGAAAATGTTATAAAAACGTAGCTTTATATTTCTTAAGAGGAGCTTTCACTTTAGATACGTTTTAAGAAAGGCTGCAGTTTAAAGGCCTTTTTGAACTTCGTGCTCTACTTGGCACGTAACCAATTAAAATCAGCAGGCAATCTAAAATGTTGTTTTATTACTCTAACGTTCTTATTGTTTCTTGAACAATAATGTTAAACTTCACTTTAAATAATTAATATGGAAAACGTCTGTTCTTATATTATTCAATTGATTTAACTGAAATCTCTCGATGAAGTTAATTTTAAATAATAATTAAATAAACCAATGGGTTATTTTATAACTACCTCCATATTTGTCTTTATTTCGACAGCAACCGGTTCCGCCAGGCTCGCTGGTATCGACAGGCTGGTCATGCCAGCGAGCCTAGCGAAACCGGTTGCTGTCGAAATAAATACAAATATGGAAGAAATTATAAAAAAACATCATTTTATTTCATTATTATAGTATTATATTAATTGAATGCTAATGTGGAATTCCATTGTAAAAACTTTGGAATTGAAAAACTACGCTGTTTATGTTTCTCTTTTAAATTATTAAATATCTTTATACAATAAAATTATTAAACACGACAATGTTTCGGAGATGACCTATGTACATCCTCAGGTGTAAAAATTTTAGTGTTTTATATTTACACCTGAGGATGATGATCACCTCCAAAACATTGTCGTTTTAATATATTTATTGTATAAAGATATTTAATAAATTAAAGGAGGAACATAGACAGCGCTATATATCAATTCCAATGTTATCTTTTCATTTTATTATTATAGTTTATAGGGATGACATGTTTCAACTTTCTAATACATTATCTTATGTGGACATTGGATAATGTTTTAGAAAGGCGAAACACGTCGAGTACTTTAAATATTTATATCATTTTTATCTTCTTCTTCTTTAACAGCCGTTGTCGTCCACTGCTGGACATAGGCCTCCCCCATACTTCTCCATGTATGACATGTCATACGGGGGGTGATTGGCATTACAACGCCACGCTTGCCAGATGGGTTGGCGAGGTGTCCTTCCACGTTAGCCTATGCAGCAATATTATCCACCGAGGTTATTCACATTCGATCTCTAACATTTCGCATAGTTTCTAGGGGAGACCAAAGTCGAGGAGGTACTTGGGATCAGATCAATCCTCCAGCGTAGCGTGGCCACGGTGATGGCCATGCACCGCCCGAAGAGTCAATAGGATCCCCCTTACTCCCCCGCTATAAAAATTGAATGTCACTTTCAAGTACATATTTTTAATAGCTGATTTATTAAAAGCCCGAATGCTTAACAATAATAATTATTGCGCCCCTCTGAAAATAAATTTTTGAATGAAAGTTTGAAGTGCGATTTGAAGTGGTGAAATCAATCAAATTAATTCACCGCCACGTGCCGGCCCTGAATGACAGTCCGCACACAATAGCTTGCAATTACCATTTTAAACGAACCGAGTTCGCATTATGTGATTTAACAACACCCATGCTGCAGTATCGTAAATGAACATTTTTTTTGCATAATGCCAATGCATTTTCTTTAACCATAATATTTTCAAATATTATAATGAAAGATATATGAAAGAAGAATAAATGCAGTAGAAATGAGATCACTTAGACCAGTGGTTCCCAAAGTGGTCTATATAGACCCCCAGGGGTCAACGACAATTGTGAAAATAATTGGGGGTCCATGAGATTTAAATGGGGGTCCACGAGATGATTCAATTAAATTGAAGCCGAATATTAAACGCAAAACGAATATCTAAATCTTTTCTTTATCACATTTAAATATCATACATTCGATTTCCCGAAATGACCTAAAAAACGGAAAATTTTTCTAAAAAGGTGGCCAAAGATTTTGGTAGTCCGATTTCCCCAAATGAGCTTAAAAAAATCAAAAAAATATGTGCCCTGAAAAATCAATTTTAAAATCAGGGGATCTACACAAAATAGAAAAAATCGGCAAGGGGTCTACGGGACAAAAAGGTTTTAGAACCTCTGACTTAGATGAACGTGTGGAAAATCTATGTATGATAGAGTGTCGAATGAAAATATAAGAAGTGAAAGCGTTGCGAATGAATATGTTATGAACTAAATAATTTAAAAAATATTAAGAAAGTTTGGACACGTGGAATGAGTAATTGAAGAAAGAATATTAACGATGTATATGGAACAAGAAATACAGGAGGACCAAGGAAAACGTGGCACATCAATAAATCAAATATTGAATTTCGGCCACGTGATTTTCTTATTTAAAATGGATGGCCTAGCTGAAGGCAAAGGTCATGGGTACGCAATACTAACATTTGTCTAGAATAGAAGGTAAAGATGATATTTATCGTTAAATTGAGGTGTTTGCTTATGAAATTATGAAGTTCCGTGTAGTGTGTTAGATAATTTTTCACTCCTTGGACTCTCTTGAAATTAGACGTACTCTTAATGATATGATATCCCTTCATACAATTATTCACTTTAAAATGGGCAACAACAAAAAATGGGTCCATCTCGATATGCGAGATAACAATCTGGAAACTAGTACACACCTTCATTTTGGTGTTTTTAAGTTGTCTCAAAAATCATTTAAAATTTAATAACTGGGTCGTGAGTTATTCAAGGTCAAAGGTCACAATAATCGTTTATTCGTAATTATCTAGGTTTATATAGCTATAATGATGTTAATTTTTAAATAATTATAGATCATAACATTTGCAACAAATTTTGTTCAAAACATTTTTTCATGCGCTTAACCGTTTTTGAGATAGAAGGCGGAGAACGCGCAGTACTCAGCCATACGTACTGTAATGCAAGGTCAACTGTGAATCTCGCTGATTAATACCTTGTATAAAGTTATTAAATTATTAAAATAACATTAACCCTTACCACTCCTTTGTCGAATGCCAGCCGACATCGTAATATGTACGCTACAACTCAGTTGTCGGCTGGCGGCCGATAAGGTAAGACTTGCGCGCGCGGTGTATTTTCGCGCGCAAAACTTGACTTTCTTGTGATTATTCGTTAAAAAAACATTTAATTTCACGTTTAATAAGATTTTTACTGTTTTCCGTTATTATTTTCCTATAAAATAATTCTTGCAAATTCATATAACCTAAAATGGCGGGAACTTTGCGTGATACGTCATGCAGAGGAGCGATTAGAGTTCAAGCCCCACTTCATTGCAAAACTGGTCAAAGGTTCTAAAGACTGTACTGTGTGCAGTTACAGAATGATTCCAGGGGTAGACGGGAGGTTTTGTGAGACCTTTTCCAGAAAACCTGGTCTCCATCCTGGAGATTCTTTTAAAAAGTACCATTCTATGCAAAACTATAAGTAGTCCATAATGTTTTTAGTAAATTGTTTTTTATTTGAAGAATAAATCATTACAAATGAATTTTTAACGATTTTTTTTTGTTACTGCCTATCAATAAAAATATTTTGACATTATTTAAATTAGAGTTGGCTTACAAACAATATCAAAAAATAATGGAGTAAGGGTTAAAAATGTTCGGAACAAAATTTGGCGCAAATTTTATGCTCTACAATTTTTATTAAAAGGTTAACATCATTGGAGCTATAGAAACCTTGATAATCGCCTAAAACTATTTTTGTGAATAACCCACGACCCAGTCACTAAATTTTAGATGATTTTTTAGACAACTTTAAGAACGCCAAAATAAAGGTCTTTACAAGTTTCCAGCTTGCTATTTTACATTTCTAGGTAAAATGCTAATTTGACTGGACTACTACCCCTATGTCTCGCACAAGACACACTGCGAGCCACGTGGTCTATCTTCCTGTGTATCGCACTAACTACGCTCAGAGCGCGGCAATGTATTGAATTTGCGACAACTAAAATAAGCATTTTGTATACATGGATGTTTTCGTACGTTGTATTTTGCGTACGTTGTATTTAGTCAACGACCTTAGCAGAGCTCATGTCTGGCTCGCGTTGGTTCTGCTAAGAGCGCCTTAGTGCTCACAATGATTGGAATTATAATAGTTTAGCACCCGGTACAATGGTGTCGGTAAATCGGTGATCGGAGCCAAATTATTTTAGGGGGCCCTCCCCCCACCCTACCGCCGGCCCTGCTTGATCGCGAGTGGCGGGAAACGTAACTACCCTTACGCACTGAGGAGTGTTGCCAGGCCACCATACATATTTACATTATTTTTTTGTACAAATACAACTTTACACAAAATAATACAAATTTAAACACTTATAAGTAATTCCATCTTGAACAATAATTTTAATTCTTTCCATGTTCGCCATACTTTATGTTGTAGATGTTTATATTTTTCTTTTTTTATATATTAATTGTACTTTGTATACAACACAAACTTTTTAAAGAAATTAAAATTAAATATTAAACATGTTTCCGACAACCTGGTCCTTCCTCAGTGATATTATATAGATATTCAAAATATTATAATAAAAAAGCTAGAATGGCAGTGCACAATGGTGTTCTTCTACCGACCCTTATATATGGAAGCAAAATATGGAACTGCCAAAAGAAGGATGAAAGTATAATAAATGCAGTTTAAATGAGATCTCTTAGAAGAATGGGTGTTACTCTGTGTATGATAGAGTGCCGAATGAAAATATAAGAAGTGAATGCGGTGTGAATGATGGTGTCATGAACAAAATAATGAAAGGATCATTAAGATGGTTTGGCCATATTGAAATAATGAATGAAGAAAGAATGGTAAAAAAATTATATGTTAATGATGTAAATGGAACCAGAAATAGAGGAAGACCGAGGAAAACGTGGCACGATCAAATAAATCAAATATTGAATGTCGGCCATGTGAGGAGTCAGAGAAATCGACGCGCGTGCATGACACGATGTATGAATCTTGAGGAAGTGAGAGAAATATGTCAGTAAAGAAAAGTGTGGCAGTCCATTCTTCCTGCCTCGGGGAGACGGCGTGATGGTTAGTTAGTTAGTTAGTTCAAAATATTATAAAATTGTTAACATGATCTGACAGATGTTATAACATCTGTCAGATCATGTTAATATTTTTATAATATTTTAAATATGTATCTTTATAATATGTATCACTGAAGGACTGTCTGTCCGAAACATGTCTTTTTAATTTTATTTTTTTAATGTAAGTGTTGTTTATAAAAAGTACAATATATAAAAAAAGAGAAATATTAGTTAATTAAATTTTACAAGTCAATTAAATTTTAAAGGTAGGTCATGTTAAAAGTTGAAAGAATCGACGTGCGTGTATGACTTGCTGTATGAATGTGGAGGAAGATCGAGAGGTGTGTCAGGATAGAGTAATGTGGTGTTTCGTTCTCACTGCCTACTCTTTAGGGGAACTGGCGTGATAGTTTGTTGTTCTCGTTGTAAAATACTTGTCAATTATAATAAAATCATATGTAAATTTTAATTTATTGGTAAAAATTCATTTTAATAATAAAAACAAAAGTAAAAATGTACACAAAATTGCTTTATTATTATATATTTATTGTTTTTCCACTTGTGTTTAACGGCGACTGGTTTCAGGCAGCTTACTGCTATCTTCTGGTGAACCGAAACAGAAAATGGCAGCAACCTGCCGAAACCGGTCGACGTTAAACACAAGTGGAAGCACACTAAATATATAATAATTAAATAAGACGATGTTTTTTCACTACTTCCGGTTTCACCAGGCTCGCTGACATCGACGGACTGGTGACAATATTGTAAACTTAGTCCTTTATATACACACAGATCTGGAGTGGTAAACATGATTCTGTACAAAAATAATCTTTAAATATTTATAAAATTTACTGAATTTTAATTTACTGTATTTAAAAATATTCATATTCAATACAATGAATTTTAGATTTTATTATCACTTACGTATTCATATATAACGTTTTTAAAAAATGGTCATTTTGTTATTATTATTATTATTGAATTTAAATATAATATATGTTATAATTCTTGGTCCATAAAGTTGGCATCGCTTTATTCGATTATCAAGCGAATCGGCTATTTCGGTTGTAAAACAATTTTTCCACAGTAATCGATTCCAGGAATATTTTTTATTAATTTATGATACTCGTATATTGGGTATAACAAAGGGGAGTAAGCAAACAGTAATTGGTCATTAAAAACTACTTGGTCAGGGGTGTTGTATTTTCATCTTCTTCGATGGCCCTACAGCCCATATCGAGCCTTAGCCTCCAGTATTCTTCGCCTCCAACTCCTCCTGTCCTCCGCTTTGACCCGCCAATCTGACACGTCAGTAACAATTTCGCCCCATCTCCTACCATCGCAGCCTTAGTAGTCCAATTTGTCTTCTATCACCTGGGTGCCACTCCAGCAAACTTTTTGAGGTTCGCGATGACGGCATCCTCTGCACGTGACTGGCCCATCTCAGTCTATTCAGTCTGAACTTTGTAAATATGGTAGAGCGCGTCATTACGCCGCACTCTCCAGCCTTCACCGTCATTCACAGGTCCCGGAATTCTGCGCAGCACCCTTCTCTCAAAAGTATCCAGTCGCTCTGCGGATTTCGCTGTTAGGGGTGTTGTATTTTAGCCTATTTATATTATATAAAATTGCAGCCTATTTATTTATAATATATTAAATAAAATATTATAGAAAAATCCACCAGAGAAGGCAACGGGAAACCACTCTGGTCACCTTTTCCCAGGAATCACTATGGCGAATAACTTTGCTGTAGTGATCGCCAACGTTGGGAGGACCTGACATGGCACCAAAAGAAGAAGAATAATATAATAATTAAGAAATTTTGAATATTTTTTTTGTTTTCATTATTTAAAATCATGTAAAATAAAATATTTAAACGGCTAGCCTGGCAGCACTCGGTCTATTCTCTTTCCTTTTTTATCGTTGAGCGGGGCGTATAACTACATCCCTCGCACACCGAGACTCTTTGCACGCCGCGAGGATATTTTGCATACATTATTTATTCATTTTCGTACGAATGTGGTATTGTAGAAGTGTTATAGATATATTTATTGATGTTATTTCCATATGAAATGGAACCGCGCGTTGTACTAGTATGAAATACCGAAAAACTTCTTACTCCCTCCCTTAAATGTACAGCCCATGATCAAATTATTACGACCAAATTAGGAATCATCAATTTTAGTTACATATCGCACGCTTAATAGTAAACTGACCGATTATAGTTTAGGTCATAATTGAATTAACATTAGACAGAGGCTTGTGTTAACGCAATCCATTTATTTTTCACAATGTTAACGCTATCCATCGTAGTACGATAATCTTTCACAATGTTAACGCCATCCATTCGTACGTGTTTTTCGACTGTTTTTGTTAAAACACCGACTCATGTCAGATTGAGCAAAACTTGCTTTTTGAGTTAAGCCAGTGTTCTATTAAGCGTGCGATATATTATTTGTACGTGTTTCATAACAAATGCTAAATATAATATATAGCAAAAGTTACCCTCAACTTTAAGCATCATAATTAAATAGTCCATTGTTTTGTCCGAAACACTATGATACCTAAACATTTTAAACTGTTAATGAATAAACTTTGTTTTTTGTATCACAATCGTATTTTATTTTACATGACAGATGTTTCATCTACCAATGTTGACATCATCAGGTGTTACAGTAATATATCAAATGTCAAATTTTCGTGATTTTTCGAATCTTTATGTGTACCTATTTGTTCCTATGTCAATTTGAATAATTTCTTTGATATTATAATTTTGAAGTTCTCGCTGAAATTGTGTTAGGTACTTAAATATTTTAATAAAAAGAACGGTTGGTTACTATTAATAGGAGAAAATATTATAGGTGGAAAATATAACAATAAAATAATATTAATAATAATAAGGAACAATTACACATAGTATAGAGTCAAAAACGATGAAACATAGTCAATTAAAAACGACAAACAATAACAGGAAGTACATAGATTTCATTAATAGGAAAGGTGACAAAAGTTAAAGGTAGTATTACTACCAGCTAACCAACCGTTATCCCGAAGGGTAGGCAGAAATAATGTAGAACAAAAATATGTTCTATCCTGATTCCTTGACTTCTCTCGATGCCTTAAAATGTATACTCGTACATCATGTCATACACGCACGTCGATTTTTCCTCACATAACCGACATTTTGTATTTCATTGTTTTGATCGTGCCAGGTTTTCCAATACAGTGCCAGGTTTTCCAATAAGTTGTACAATATATTTTGTCCCGTTTATATATAAATATTCATTGTGTGTTATATAATTCTATATTAAATTATTAATACGAACAAAAACGTGTATTTTCTAGAAATTTATAGAAATGTTAAGTTTCGCCTTTCAAAGGTATTATCAGACATTTAATAATACCTTAGAAAGGCATTTTCATTCATGTAGACATACATTTTTATGAAATTTTCCTTATTCATTTCTTAATGTTTAAACCCTAGGTTCTCAACGTGGGCGATACCGCCCCCTTATGGGCGTTCATGGGGGCAGTAGAAGATCCAAAGAAAAATAAGGGGCATTGAGATGGCACAGTGAGGGCGTGGACAGGTAAAAATAATATAGTCTAACAATGACAAAAAACAAGCTTACTAATAAAGCAAATTAAACATTGATATTAAATCATTTTTGTTATTGTATGCATTATCATTTTTTATCATGTGTACAAAAATTCACAAACTAAAATATGTGAAATGTTTCTCAACATGCTGGCATATATACAACTTTCAAATAATTGTCAGACGTGGTGTTCGTAGAAGGGCGGAATGGGGAATGATGTATTACGAGATTGCTTTACCCAACCAATGACAGGTCATAAGTCGTCGCCTCGACTTCTCGCTTCGACGCCTCGACTACCATATTATGTTTCCAAATAATTTACATCTTCGTCTCTTTTGAGATAAAATTAATCCCTAAAAAAAATATTTACCCGCAATGGGTAAAAATCCAGTATTCTTCTACAAGTATTTGTAAACAAAAAAAAACTAATACAAAAAACATCGTTTCATTTCATTATTATTTAAAATGAACGACTATCAAGAAATATCAGTTAAATTAGATTGTCCCAGTCGAACATTATTGTTTTACTTTGATCAATTATTAGACTTTTATTTTCAATTAGAGATCGTTCATAGTTAGTTTTCCTAAACTATGATTAAAAACCTGTATTTTAAATGTGTACAGATTGTTTTTCAGGCCTTAGCAACAAGTATACGGTAAAGCTGTTATGTCTGATATCATAACAATTTTTATTGTTTCTTTAACATTTATGTCAAGCTCCTTATACAGTATTCACGAATGGGCCACCATACTTATCTTTTGTTCAACAACATTCATACATCGTGTCATATATATATCCATCCCATTGTGTGTAATATTTATGTATTTTTTTCCATTAAATTAATTATTTCCATTCAAATTGCAAAATAGGTGTTCTTGTGCCGACCCTTATGCATGGAAGTGAAGCATGGAACTGGCAAAAGAAGGATGAAAGTAGAATAAATGCAGTAGAAATGAGATCTCTAAGACGAATGTGTGGCAAATCTGTTTATGATAGAGTGACAAATGCAAGTTTAAGAAGTGAATGTGGTGCGAATGAAAGTGTTATGAACAAAATAAGGAAAGGGTCATTAAGATGGTTTGGACACTTGGAAAGAATGAGTGAAGACAGAATGGTAAATAAGGTATATGTAAACGGCGTGAACGGAGCTAGAAATAGAGGAAGACCGAGGAAAACGTGGCACGATCAAATCAATCAAATATTGAATGTCGGTCACGTGAGGAGTCGGAAAAATCGACATGCGTGCATGACAAGATGTATGAATGTAGAGGAATCGAGAGACGTATGTCAGGACAGAACAGTATGGCGTTCCATTCTTTCTCCTTTCCCTCCGGGGAGACGGCGTGATGGTAAGTTAGTTAGTTAGTTAGTAAATTGCAAAATAAATTGAGTTTTAAACTTATAACTCCCAAAAATATAAACAAGCTTTAAAAATCCTATTGCTTCCAAAACTGAATACATTTTCAAGTTTGTAATCTTAGTAATTTAAATTGCATATATTGTACATAAATAACTTTTTATTCAACCTATTATTGTAAATTTTGCGATATATTTATACAAGATATCATACCTATTTCTTTCTGCTATAAAGACGACCAGCTTTCTCTTCGCGACGGCCCTCTAGAGTCAAATGCATCACGATCTTAGGAATCCTCGAATCGTCTTCTATACCCACTCCATCTCACTTTGTCATCAATTTTACAGGATCATGGAATCTCTTCTTTGGCTAACCTATCTCTAAGGGTTTAACACACGATAGCTGGAATGTTTTCATTTCTGCTACTCCTAGGAGATGTTTGGTTCTGACAATGTCTACTGTTACATCTTCACTGTCTGTGTTGACTATTGGAGTCGGCTCTTCTCGATCTCACGCTGTACTTCTTACAGTTCTGAGTATCGCTTTCACTCAACCCATTTCTCTGCAAGACTCTATTGCACTGAATCATTCGCGTGTTTTTGTGTCTTCCTCTGGATGGTTGACGACGAAGATTCACAGACAAAGATCTTTTTACTGTGTGTTCTGGTGGCCTTCGTTTTGTATTCCCATACCATCTCATCAGCCTTTCTTCAAGCTTACTATTTAAATCAGTAACTCGCAGATCACCCCGAATGCGTGAACTTTGTATTTTGTCTCTCAGTGATACCCCAATGGACTACCTAGTTTCCAGTTTCCTATTGAAGCTGCTGCACATTGTCCAATACTAGGGGTCGTACATAATTGCGGGTCTGACAATAGTCTGTTATACTTTTCCTTTTAGTTTAACAGGCATTTTGGTCACAAAACACACCTGTCATAGAAGTCTACTGTCACATACGAGTATATTACTGTATTATTTAATCTGATTCTAATAAACTTGATATGCCCTGTTTCGATCCAGTCATTAGTAAGCATTTCTAGAAACGATGCGTGGGTATTTATATGAGGGGATTTTTCAGGAAAATTTTCCAACCATGCATTATATTCCTTAGTTAAGTACGTAAAATAAACGTGTTATTAGATTTTTTGTCTTCCTTAGATTTTTACTGGTAGCATAATCGTCCAATGTCACATTCAACCTATTCGACAACTCGCTTAGCCAGAAACGGGGTCATATTTTATAAGACGAATTACTTTCTTATCTATTATATTTTATTTGTGATATTTTTATTTCGTGTAACATACAGCGACATGCATGCATAAATAAAAACACAAAAAATACGGACAGGCTATTTACATACTACCACATGTATTCGTGGCAGAGTGGCAAGAGCTATGACTACCACACCAGAGGTTCCAGTTTCGATTCCCAGCGATGACTGTCACACCGTCTTTGGTCTGGTGTAGAATTCACGTGACAATATAATGACGAGAATCAATGTGATAGATATATATTTTACATTGATTTGGCTCGCGCTGTAATGATATAAAGAGCGATTCAACAAATGAATACTCAATAGTGATAGCTTTTAAAAGGGAATATAATCAATAGATCAAAATATGAATACGGTAATTGAATTCAAATAACCTGCTGTATACAAATCTGAAAAGCAACGAGAAAATACCATGTTTAAAAAAGGCCCAAATGGCACCCCAAGGCCTAGCAAAAATGTTTCACTTTGCTGGAACCCAAAATCACTTAGATTCAAACTAGCGAAGAAGATATATTTACATATACACACATACATACTATGCACAAACACATACACATGCACATCTACATACACATGCATACACATATACATACACATACACAAACATATACACATTCATGCACATACACATACACATATTAATATGCATACACATATCTATATGCCTACACAATTGATATACACATACACATACACATACACGTACACATACACATACACATACACATACGCATACGCATACGCATACGCATACGCATACGCATACGCATACGCATACGCATACGCATACGCATACGCATACGCATACGCATTCGCATACGCATACGCATACGCATACGCATACGCATACGCATACGCACACGCACACGCACACGCACACGCACACGCACACGCACACGCACACGCACACGCATACGCATATACGCATACGCATATACGCATCATACGCATATACGCATATACGCATACGCATATACGCATACGCATACGCATACGCATACGCATATTGCCGCATACGCATACGCATTGGCCGCACGCATACGCATACGCATACGCATACGCATTCACGCATACGCATACGCATACGCATACGCATACGCATACGCATACGCATACGCACGCATACGCATATACGCATATACGCATACGACATACGCATACGCATACGCATACGCATTGCATACGCTATACGCATACGCATACGCATACGCATACGCATACGCATACGCATACGCATACGCATACGCATACGCATACGCATACGCATACGCATACGCATACGCATACGCATACGCATACGCATACGCATACGCATACGCATACACATACACATAATTGGAACAATTAGAGTAACAACTATTATAAGAATGAATTAACGTGTATTGATAATTTTAAAAAATTTCAAAAATCCTATTAAAATATACGTGTGTCTGTATTTTATTTTTTAGAAAATCTATTGTTTTGGTTGAAACACCGTAATACTTCAACTTTGTTAAATGTTTAAATTTTAACGCTGTTCAAAAACACTGTGAACTTTGATTTAATTGAATTAATTTGTTTTGATTTAACTTTTGAAATACTTCCGATTAATCGGTTTACGGTTTATGAATCGTGGCAATAAAAACTTCACACAATGTTTTATCACAAAATAGTTGATTCGTATGAAAAAGGGAAATTTACATTAAGTTTCAGAAATAATACATTTATGATTACTTTTCGTTTTGTATCAAGGAAGTGTTCATAATTTTGATATGCCGTGTATACGGATGAGTAAGAAAGTAAAGTTGATCTTTTCAATATAATAAGGATTATCGTCCTTGCTGGGAACCGACAAAGCGGGGGAGGAAGAGAGCGGAAATCAAAGTCCTAGAGGATTTCGGAAATTGGTTGAACGGGTCAATTGTTTTTATTTTTTCCTCTCGCGATATAAAATTGGACGCCCGAGAACCAACCCCTTCAGTTTTACGATCTTGAGAGAATTTTCAACTAGGAAATAAAATTTTGTTAACAGATGTATGTCCGATTACATTATATGATGTATACAATTTCGAATTTCAAATGCGGATATCAGGAAGGAATGTATAGCGGACGAAAATATTATGAACAAAAATATGAATGGCATGGAACGTGCCACGATCAAATAAAGTAAATATTGAATGTCGACCACGTGAGGAGTCGGAGAAATCGACGTGCGTGCGTAACACGAAGAATGAATGTTAAAGAATCTAGAGAAGTATGTCAGGAAAGAACAGTGTGGCGGTTCATTAATTCTGCATACCCCTTCGGAGCGACGGCGTGACGATTAGTTAAAAAGTAACTAACTAACTAACCATCACGCTGTCTCCCCGAAGAAGTAGACAGAAATAATGCACCGCCACACTGTTCTGTTTTGACATACTTCTCTCGCTTCCTCTACATTCATACATCTTGTCATGCACGCACTTCGATTTCTCCGACTCCTCGCGTGACGGACATTCAATATTTGATTGATTTGATCATACCACGTTTTCCTCGGCCTTCCTCTATTTCTAGTTCATTTCACGTCGTTTACATATACCTTCTTCACCATTCTCTCTTTACTCATTCTTTCCATGTGTCCGAACCATCTTAACGACCCTTTCATTATTTTGTTCATAACACTTTCATTCGCACCGCATTCACTTCGTATGCTTGCATTTGACACTCGTGTCATATACATATATACTACACATTCGTCTTAGAGATCTCATTTCGACTGTATTTATTTTACTTTCATCCATCTTTTGCCAATGCTTCACTTCTATATTTATGGGTTGGCACAAGAACACCATTATGTAATACCATCTTAGGTTTTTTGGATTAGTTTTAATTAGTTAATAAGTTTTTTATATACATATATATTTTTTTTCAATTTTCTTAGCGCTTTATTTGGTACAAAATTAATTTCATGGCAATTGTAGGCTTTATAGAATTGTGCTGTATTCGAATTGGAAAGACTCGAAATAAAATCTACACAGGTACAATAAAGCATCCCGACTTCACGAGGTCCAGACAAGGGATGTCAAACACTCCAGCATCTACCGCCTAAGGGAGGGGCTGATCTCATTACAAATCTCACAGCAGAGGACCCTTTAGAGTACATCTCGAATCCTTCAACGAACAAGGTCGAATTTTTTGCCTGTTCGACAAAAATAGATCTTACATATATACTAATATTTAAATGTAATACAAAGTGCTACAGCTCAACGTGAAGACGAATATTGAAGAAATAAAATATGTTATTTAATTCTTCTTTAACTGACCATCACGCCATTTCTCCGGAGGGGTAGGCAGAGAGGATTGATCGCCACAATGCTCTGTCCTGGCATATCTCTCGAGCTTCCTCTACATTCATACATCGTACCATGCATGCACGTCGATTATTCCGACTTCGAATGTGGCCGCCTTTTAATAAATGATTAATTTGGTCATGCCATATTTTCCTCGGTCGTCCTCGACTTCTTTTTCCACTCACGCTGTTTGTGTACAACTTTTTAACCATTCTTCTCTCATCCATTCGTTCCATATGTCCAAAACATCTCAAGGATCCTTTTCTAATTTTATCCATGATGCAGTCATTTGCCTTACATTTCTCTCTTATTTCATCGTTCGGTATTCTATCATTCAACGTTTTCCCGAACATTCTTCTTAGTGATCTCATTTCTACGGCGTTTATCCTGCTTTCATCCTTCTTTTGCCAGCTCCAAGTTTCACTTCCATACACGAGGGTTGGCACTAGAACTCCATTGTGTACTGCCATCGTTGCTTATGTGGATATATTTCTATTTGCAGTAATGACTTTGAGTGCGCCATTTATTTTATTCCCAGCACCAACCCTTCTTTCGATGTCTTTCTCTATTTTTCCGTCTCTTGTAAACATGATTCCCAGATACGTAAATTCGGAAACTCGCTCCAATTTCTCTCATCGCACTTATGTCACAATTCGTCATACATTCTTCTTTCTCGAAAACCATCACTTTAGATTTAGACACATTTATCACCAGGTCACTCTTTTTGCATGCCTCATACATCCTCGACACTAAGACTTGCAAATTGTCTCTACTGTCAGCGATTAACACAGCATCGTCTGCATATAACAAACAGCTGACTGACAAACAATTCATCTGAGCACCAGCGTCTATGCCTTCAAGTTCTTTCATGCACTTGTCCGAGTATAGATTGAACAACCACGGGGACATCACACAACCTTTGCTTGACACCTGTGGTGATGTCAAACCAAGATGGGACAGCCCCGTTAACCCTGACACGGCAGTGCTATCCTCATAGAGGGATGCGACCGCGCGTATCAGTTTAGTGCCCACTCCATACTCGCCCAAGACCTTCGAAAGTTTTCTCCTATCTACTCGGTCATACGCTTTCTGCCGATCCACAAACGCGCAGACAAGTTTTCGGTCCTTGGCCAAAACCTTCTCTGTTAGACTGCGGGGTGCGAAAATTTGGTCCATGCATCCACGTCTACTCATGAAGGCTCCTTGTACATCCCAAATCTTTCCAGATGTCACTTTCCTCACTCTTTCTATCAGTATCCCGCCATATAGTTTGCCAACGGAGCTCAGCAGACTGATGGCCATGTGGCTCCCACAGTCCACACGGGCTCCCTTACCCTTGTAGAGAGGCATGATAACTGCTCTCCTCCAGTCCAGCTGAGTATAACCCTCCTCCATACATTGGTTAAGGAGTCCGCAAAGCCATGTAAGAACAACCTGGCCACCACTCTTGACAAACTCTATGGCAACGCAATCATATCCAACTGCTTTTCCATATTTCATCATTTTCAATGCATTCTTCATCTCATTCATGCTCATCTCTTCTGTACTACATACCTCATTTGTGTTCACAGCCCTTACACTTTCTCTGGCATCCATATCAGTTGCTACGTTACTGCCATACATTTCTTTAAAACAGTTCATCCATCTTTCTTGTACACTCTTATCATCTGTCAGTATTCTTCCGTCTTCTCCAAGAATTGCTTTCACACATCCGCTTTTCGAGGAGTTCCGAGATTTTTTAACTTCCTTCCAGAACATTTTTATATTCTCCTGGAAGTGATGGGTAATTTTTGCTCCTTCTTCTATTTTTATATTTTCTTTGCACTCTTTTACTCTCACTTTCACGTTATTCTTACAAATCTTATATATTTCTTTCGCTCTCATATATTTTTCACTATTGCCGCTATCCACTGCAAGCAAATTCTTCCACGCATCATTTTTTTCCTTGACGCTGTTTTTTTACGTCCTCTTTCCACCATGCGTCACCATTCTTTCTTCCTTTCTTACACGTCCCGCATACTTCTTTCGCTCCTTCATGTAAACTTTCTTTCAGATGGTTCCACTTTTCATCTACACTTAGATCAATATTTTTAATATAAATTATAGAGCTACGTTGTTATTCATTGCAACATTCAATACTCCTCCCCACTCTTCCGCCACCTCTCAGGGGAATCCCTCACTCCGCTTGTAGTCTCACAAACGGGAATAGGTGTCGTCTGAGATTACGTACTCAGAATGCGTAATTGCATAAGTTCGTTACAAGTCACATAAAAACTAATTCAGACACTCATACACACAGCACACCACACACACAAACACACGCCTTACGAAAGTGATAAATTCGATCAAGAGCGGCTGTCTAACAAGGCAATCGTTCAATAACCTACTTACACAGACAATAAGGAAAAAATTTATCTGTTCACTGGTGGTAAAATTCAGTATCGAGTCAGATATTCTGAAATTCGCGTTTCGAAAGATTTTTTTACTTTTAGAAGGCGATTTTTGGCACTTCGGATTGACTTTCCATGCTCACATCGAGAGAATATGTGGAGTTTTTTGAAAATTTTTGGATTTATTTTCAAACCTGTAAGAGTTTTAAATCTCGCTCCACAATATCCCCCTGTGGCGGTACTCCCATAGAAGCCCTGGAGCCCGGCTTGCGTAAAAAAAATTGAATTAAAACATCTTCTGGTTTACAGAGGTTCTGCTCTTGTGGCTATTCCTCTTACGTCTGATGGGAACATTGTTGGAAGGTGATTTGGTGGATTGTTGGATTTCTTAGATTTTCGGGCTTCTGGGCTTCTTTGGGAGTACCGCCACTGCTTGTGACCATGACCAACTTTTGCTACCTCGGTAGTATGATAGTAGGCTCGGGAGGTACGGATAAAGATTTAGCCAGAAGATTCAACAAGGCAAGGGGATCTTTCGCTATGCTTCGCCCTGTATGGCGTTCCAGTATCATTTCGAGAAAGCTCAAGCTCCAAATATTCAGCAGTAGCGTTAAAAACGTACTGCTTTACGGATGTGAGACTTGGAAATCTACCGTGTAAGTTATTGGAAAACTCCGGGTATTTATAAATACGTGCCTTCGCTCAATATTCAAATCTATTGGCCCCAAACAGTGTCAAATGCCGTTCTCTGGACCATGGCAGATGAAAAGCCAATTAGAGAAAAAGTCGTTAGACGCAAATGGCAGTGGATCGGTCATACTCTGAGACGGAACCCAGCCTGCATCGCTCAGGGCGCACTAGACTGGTCCCCTATTGGGGGAAAGAAGAAGCGAGGCAGACCTAGAGCCATCTGGAGAAGAGCCCTGCAGAACGAGGTTAAGGCAGCAAGTCTCACTTAGGACGATGTTAGGCATCAGGCATGCGATAAAGTCGGTGGAGAAGGTTTCTTGAGGTCCTAAGCACCACGGAGGTGTGACAGGACAAAAAGAAGAAGAAAGATGATGAGTTGTCATGAACCCCTTTGTTTTGCAAATACTGTTAAACTCATTGGTCCGGAGCCGATTCGAATCCAGTTCGGTGATATGGAGTCCTTACGAGGCGAGATACCCGCTCATGTTAGAGAGGGTTCAGAAAAGATTTCTGAGATATTTCTCCATGTGGGTGATTGGTAGCTATCCTTTACTGAAATCTCTTGATGGAAGTTCATTTTAAATAATAATTAAATAAAACGATGTTTTTAAACTACTTCCACTTTTGTCTTTATTTCGGCAGCGACCGGTTTCGCTAGGCTCGCTGGTATGGACCAATCTGTGGATGCCAGGGAGCCTGGTGAAACCGGTCGCTCTTGAAATAAAGACGAAAGTGGAAATAGTTTAAAAAAGAACGTTTTATTTAATTATTATTTAAACAGAATTGTTTGTAAACAATGCTGACGTTCTTAAAACAAAAAGAGCCAACGGCATTCTCGATGCCAAGTCAGTTATTTGTGTACCTACCCCATTTTAGATTAAGCACGTAGATAGGCACGCTTCAATCCAAGTGTCGAAGAGAATCGTCGCAGAGTAAGCCACCAGGGACGCATAGCGTCACACTATGCTATGATCACCTACGGGAGAAGCGGGCGTCATAGACGTCTGAAGGAGCCAACTTCGCTACTAAACCTCTTCGGCCTTTTGCGCTCCTGGTACCCCGCAATTATTATTCGAAGGATTTCGGAAGTTTACAAGTGATGGGGCAAATGAGGGTTTTATTAAGAGAATTGCCGATGGAATCAAGATAAATGGTATCTTAAATTTTATTGTCGTGAATTAGGTTTTATTGAATTGGTCCATTTGTGTTTCCGGATAGAGTTATGGTCGTTTCCAAATCTTTATTTATACACTACTGTATTATTTTGTCCGAGTTTTTTTAAATCATCAAAATAAAAATAATTCAATGCCAAATCATAGAATATCAATTACAATACAATGTTTTTTATTTTAGATTTATTTTTTTGATGGTTTATTTACTAATGTGCGCCGGAGATGCTTAATGGTGACGATGAAGTCCGCAACCAACCACACCGCGTCTCCCGCGGGGTCAAATATTGTCCATATGTCCAAACAAGCTAAGTGATACTTTCTTAATTTTATTTAGGACGCATTAATATGCCTTATATTCCTTTCTTATTATACATTGTTTTTCTGCGCATTCTTCTTAGTGATCTTATTTCCACGACATTTATTCTGCTTTCATTCTTCTTCTGCCAACTCCAAGCTTCAATTCCATACATAAGTGTCGGCACTAGAACCCCATTGTGCACTACCTTTATTATTTTCACGAATAAACACTTAAAGAAACTATATATTTAAATATATTTATTGTTTCTTGAACAATGATATAAAACTCCATATTAAATAATTAATACGAATGAAAACGTCAGTTTTCTAGAAGTTTTATTATATTTTAGGAGAATGACATGTTTAGCCCTTCAAAGGCATTATCAAATGTGACGAAACATCAACTCGTTGAAGTTTATATACATAAAATATAATAAAACTTCTAGAAAACTGACGTTTTCATTCGTATTAATTATATATAAATATAATTCTGATACATCTGAAAATCTTTTAATTAATTTCTACTTTGGATATAAAGATATCATTAAATTTTAGCGTTTAAAAAAGACACGAAAATCCATGGATTTTTTTATACGAGTTTTATATCATTGCTCAAGAAACAATAAATACATAATTTTAAATTTATTTTACGTCGAACTGCCGACATCCACTTATTAGTATTTTGTGATTCCCGAACTTACTCACTAATTAACTTATCATAACACTATTTTCTTCGAGAGGATAGACCGCCACACTTTTCTATCCTGATAAAACTCTCGTGCCTCTTCTACAATCATACACCAAGACATCCACGGTCTTCGATTGTTTCAACTTCAAAATCGATTGTTTTCCTTTTTCTTCTATCCCTTTCACGACTTATATTTGCATTCACATAGCTTGCCTATATCTTTAAAACCATTATACTCTCATCTATTCGATCTAACATTTGTCCAAACCACCTAAGAACTACGACACGGAAACATGAACGTGAACATCTGAAAAATATTAACAATATATTATATTAAGCCGCCCAATTACTTTAATTACCATATTAATAACGCGCTTGATTCTCACTATATTTGATAATGCCTTAGCAAGGCGAAACATGTCGTTCTCATAAAATATAATAAAGCTTCTAGAAAACAGAGGTTTTCATTCCTATAAATTTCACACTTTTTCTGAAGTAAATTTTCGGTATTTATCTTTGCCAACTATTTAACCATCACGCCATTTCTCCAGAGGAGTGGGCATTTAATAATGATTCAGAAAGACGAAAAAAAGTCGAATAGCTTACACAATATTTGGGATTCACACATATTTTATGTATTGTTTCTTGAACAATGATGTAAAACTCCATATTAAATATTATTAGATCCTTACATATTAAATTGGCGTTTTGTATGGGAGGAACATAAAGTTGATTTTTTTTAAATATAATTTATTTATTTAATCAAAGTATGTACCGTTGCTATCTATGCACTTTTGCCATCTCATAGGTAGTTCATCGACCCCTTTACTAAAAAAAACATTCGGACGGGAATCAATAAAATCTTTGAAGTCGGTTTGGACTGCCCCATCGGAGTTGAATTTTTTCCCTTGCAAGAAGTTATCCAAATTTCGAAAAAAATAGTTATCTGTTGGGGCAAGGTCCGGAGAGTACGGTGGATGTCTTAGACATTCCAATTGAAGCTCTTCTAATTTGGTAGCCGTCTGTTGTGCAGTGTGTGGTCTAGCGTTATCATGAAGCAGCAGTGGCCTAGAGCGATTAACCAGCCTCGGTTGTTTAGCAGCTACCTTTTCCATCATGGTTTGCAGTTGCTGACAATAGACATCTGCCGTAATCGTCTGACCAGATTTAAGAAAGCTGTAGTGAACGACACCAGCACTAGTCCACCAAACGCTCACAAATAACTTTTTTGGAGTCAATTTTCGCTTGGGGCATGGTTTGGCTGGTTCGGCAGGGTTCAGCCGTTGCGATGAGCGCTTCCGATTATCATACAGGATCCACTTTTCATCACAGGTGAAATGGTGAAATGATTCGATTCAAAATCCCTTCATTATTGTGCCGGTTGAGTAATGCAACGCAGCAGTCAACGCGCGTTTGTTGATTTGCTTCACTCAATTCGTGAGGTACCCACCTTTCAAGCTTTTTCACCTTCCCAATTTGCTTCAAGTGGATTAAAACAGTTTTATCACTAACACCGCAGCCTGCAGCTAACTCGGACGTGGTTTGCGATGGATCCGCTTCCACAATAGCCTTCAATTCTTCATTATCAACTTTGGTCTCCGGCCGTCCACGGGGCTTGTTCTGCAGGTCGAAATTTCCATAACGAAAACGTTGGAATCATAAACGCACTGTGTTTTCTTTTGCGGCACCGTCGCCATACACATCATTTATCCTTCGAGCCGTTTCTGCAGCACTGGTGCCACGGTGGAACTCGTACTCGTAAATAACGCGATATTTCAAGTTTTCCATTTTGTAAACTGAGTGACGCAAAGAAAAAAAACAATTGAGGAAAAAACAAATGAATTATAATTTTCAAAACACAAATACTTGAGTTAATAGCTGTATAAATTTGAATTTGGAATTCCTAACCAAAGAGAAGATATTTGAGATCAAAGTTGCCAGTACGGCAAAACGCCAATTTCATATGTAAGGATCTAATATTAACACAATTGAAAACGTCTGTTTCATAGAAGTTTTATAAAATTTTATGTAATTTTTTAGTGTAAATGGAACTTAAAATTGAGGAAGACCGAGAAAAACGTAGCCGTGAGGGCTAGAAGAAATCGACTAGCTTGCATGACGATGTATGAATGTTGAGGAAGCGAGAGAAGTCTGTCAAAAATAATAAAAGGGTGGCAATCCAGTCTTTCTGCCTACCAATTCTAGGAGACGGCGTGATAGTTAGTTATTTAGTTAGTTCTTCTTATTCCTTCTTCCTCAGCCTATTCCCGTCCACTCCTGTACAAAGGCCTCTTCCATTCGCTTCCATGTCACTCTGTCTTGTGCAGACTGCATCCAGGTTATTCCGACGTGTCTATTCAGATCATCCTTCCACCGTAGTTGCGGTCGCCCTGCACTTGTCTTTGCCGTCCATGGTCTCCAAGTCAGCAGTCTTCATGTCCATTTTTCATCTGAGCTTCTGGCTACGTGACCTGCCCATTGCCATTTTAGAGTCATCACCCGGTGGATGATATCAGTGACCTTTAGTATTTCTCTCACCGTATCGTTTCTGACTCTGTCTCTTTGGTTTATTCCTAACATGGCTCTTTCCATGGCTCTTTGGATCACTTGTAGTTTCTCGGCACTTTGTTTGGACAATGTTAGAGTTTCAAGACCATAAGTACCAACTGGCAGAACGCAGGCTTCATAAACTTTTCGTTTCAGGTTGATCGGGTAGTTAGTTAGTTAGAAAGGCAAAACAGACAAAACATTCACAAAACATCTATAAAACAGACGTTTTCATTCGTATTTATATTTTATAAGGAGTTTTACATCATTGTTTAAGAAATAATAAATAAAATATGTGTGAATCCCAAATATTTTTTGTTAGCTAATTCCTGTTTCTAATATTTTAGATTAATAGGATTAGACGGTAGAAAATTAAATTAATTTAGATACGCCTTGGAAAATATTAAGAATGCGATGAAAATGGAAGAAACGCAAAAGTTCCCTTAGATAATTAAATTTAATGGTTTCCTCTTGTCTTAATTCTCCGCAGAGGCGAATTTAAAAATCTCTAGAATATCATGTAAATTTTCTCCCCTAAAGTATCTCAATATTGAATTACCCGAAAAAGGTTTTTGCAAATTGTGTTTCTGCTTTGAATGAGATAGCCGAAACATCTTTTTCTGTTTCAGGACAAATATAACTTTTTAATGCTTGATAAGAACGACATTTCTAAATTTGATGACAAATCTTCAATTTATTTTAATAACACAGTAAATCCTCGATTTAACGCACCTCTATTCAATGAACTTCGGATATAACGAATAAAAAATTCGTTCAAATTTTAAAAAATTGTTGATTTTAAAAAACAGCATACTTCAAAGGAGGGTTACTGAAAGCAAGCGCGTCGATATCAAACAGCAACGTGTCTTCACAACGTGTGTCCGAAGACAATAAATAGAAATTTGTTTGTGTTTTGTATTGTTTATTTATATCTAAATACAGTGTACATATTTGTATTGTTCTTATGTATATACTTTGTATATACAACACTAACTTTAAAAAAATTATTATTAAATATCAGATAAAGATATATATCTTTATAATATCACTGAGGAAGGACCGGGTTGTCCGAAACATGTCTGATATGTATTTTTTTTTTAAGTTAGTGTTGTATACACAAATTATATAAAAAAAGAAAAAGACAAATAAAACATTTACAACACAAAGTATGGCGAACATAGAAGAAACAGTACATACATATATATAAAAAAAAGGTTTTTGATTTATTTAAAACCTTTTTTTACATAACGGACAAACCCTCCCTCCAATAAGTCCGTTATATCGAGGTTTTACTGTACTCGTATACACCAGAAAAAAAATCCAAGCATACAAACAAACAAAAAAAACATGACATCATTTCCTCGAATGATAGGCAAAGAGAATGGATCTAGCTCTCTATTAGCATCCTCCACATTCATACAACGAGTCATACACGCAAGTCGATTTTTCCGACTTCTAAAATGACCAACCTTTAAAATTTGATTAATCTGGTCATGCCATGTTTTCCTCAGTCTACCTCGACTCCGTACTCCATTTACATCGTTAACGTATACTTTCTTAACCATTCTTTCTCCATCCACGCGCTCCATATGTCCGGACCAACGCAGCAACCATTTCATAATTTTGTTAATAATACTTTATTCCGCTCTACATTCCTTTCTTATCTCAGTATATGAGATTCTGTCCTACAGAGTTCTACCACACATACGTCTTGGGGATCTCAACTTTACCGCATTTATTCTGCTCTTATCTTTCTTTCCCAGTTCCATGCTTCGCTTCCATACATAAGAGATACGATCAGAAATTAATTGTGAACAGCCGTTTATTTTGTTTTCCGAATAACAGAAACATACAAAAAATTTGTCACATTTTAATGGTTAATGATTTTACTAACTAACCAATACGCCGTCTCCACGAAGGGGTAGGCAGTGATAATGGACTGCTTGAAGAATGGATTATTTCCTGACATACTTCTTGCGATTCCTCAACATTCATACTTAGCGGCATGCACGTACGTCGGTTTCTTAGACTCCTCAACGTGGACGACATTCAATATTTGATTTATTTGATCGTGCCACGTTTTCCTCGGTATTCCTCTATTTTTTTTTCCATTTACATCGTTAACATATACTTTTTTACCATTCTCTCTTCATTTATTCTTTCCATGTGGCCAAACCAAGTTAATTTTCCTTTTATAATTTTTTTCATAACACTTTTTACACTGAATTCACTTCTTATATTTTCATTCGACACTCTATCGTACATAGATTTATACACATTCGTCTAAAAGATCTCATTTCTGTGCATTTATTATACTTCCAGCTTTTGCCAACTCCATGCTTCGCTTCCATACAACAGGGTCGATACAAGAACACCATTGTGTACTGCCATTTTAGCCCTTTTGGATAGGCTTTTGTTTGCGACGACAACTTTAAGTGCACCGTTCACAAATTGTATGGTTCCGATATATTTATGGCGCGACACATCACGACAATATAGTGCGTTTCTGCCTTTAATTATTTTATGAATTTGTTATACGTGACTAATTAACGAACTAAATGTATGAAGTTATCACTGGAATAAGTTAGATTGCTTATCATACTAATGAATGGAAAACGACTAATTAATTGGGAAGTATTAATTTATTATATTTTCTCTAATTTCTTATATACTCTTAAATATTATCAGAATTGCACTAGATAATCCATTGTTTATTATTATTATTATTATTATTATTATTATTTGGTTGAATCGCTCTTTACATCATGACAGCATGAGCCAAATCGATGTAAAGCTATCATAGTGATTCTCGTGACATGTGTTAGGTAGCTAATCTATCGCCATTTTTTTTCACGTGAATTCTACACCAGACCAAAGACAGTGTGACAATCAGACTGCCCTCGCCGGGAATCGAATCCGGAACCTTCGGGGTGGTAGTCAATGCACTTACCACTCGGCCACGAAGGTCGTCAACAGACAGCGGAAACACTTTGATATTTCAACATTATTAACTCTTTAAATAAAACAACTTTGTTATAAATATCATAATTGATTTTAGATTGTCGCGACAGCTGTTTCGTTAACCGATGTTTGCATCGTCAGGTCTTACAATCAACCATCAGTTGATTGTTAGACCTGACGATGCTTACATCTGTTAGCGAAATAGCTGTCGCAACAAAATGTAATCAATTGTGATATTTATAACAAAGTTTTTTTTATTGAAAAAGTTAATAATTGTATTACATGTAACCATTAATTTTTTTACCTGCTCCAACTCTTCTCTCAATATCCCTCTCCAATCGCCTATCCTTTGTAAACATACTGCCTAATTATACAAATGAACATCTTCTTCTTCTTCTTATTCAGCCTATTCCCGTCCACTTCTGGACAAAAGCCTCCTCCATTTTCTTCCGCGTTACTCTGTCCCGTGCAGACTGCATCCAGTTTATTCCGACATGTCTGTTCAGGTCATCCTTCCACCGTAGTTCAGTCGCCCTGCACTTCTCTTTGCCGTCCACGGTCTCCAAGTCAGCAGTCTTCTGGTCCATTTTTCGTCCGAGCTTCTGGCTACGTGACCTGTCCATTGCTACTTTAGAGTCGTTCCCCAGTGGATGATATCAGTGACCTTCGTTTTTTCTCTCACCCTATCGTTTTTGACTCTGTCGCTTAGGTTTATTCCTAACGTGGCTTTTTCCATGGCTCTTTGAGTCACTCTTAGTTTCTCGGAATGTAATGATTTATATTTTTTATTAACCTTTCATCATCTTATTCTTCGTGGGCAATGGCAATCTTGTCTTGTAAGTCTTAATAAGGTATCTTGTATGTCTTCTGTTATGTAGTGGGAGGTTTGGCCGATTTTAAATCGTTTTCAGGGGCACCGGGTATTAAAATAACAACACATTTAGAAGTATCTTCCTCTCCCTCTCTAATTTGGAATTCTTTTCTTCTTCAATTATAATTTCACAATTATTATTCTTCTTCTTCTTCCTTATCTAATAGATCTGACGATCTGTGACACAGAAATCATGTTTCCTAGGATGATGAGGACTAGCTGTCCCTCCATCTCTTAGGTGGTCTTCCAGGTAGACGGTGTCCGGAGGGGGTTTTGTAAGCGGCTTTATATGCGAGTCTGTCATCATCCATTCTGGCTACATGGTCCTTCCAATATCTTCTTCCGGGGCTATTTCACCGAACGATATTATTTATTTTTTCAAAATTTTCTTTTGTCTGCGTTACGGACACGATCTCTGAGAACCTTCATCCCTGTTGTTCTTAACAGACCCTTGGTTCGTACAGTATCGACCCGCGACTCAACTGCATACATCATGATAGGTCGCATGCATGTCTTATAGATTCCAAACGTGCTGTCAATACGTTCGTGCTTGTTTTTCTAGACCAGATTCTTCAGACACCCTAAGACGACAAAAGCTTTATTGACTTGTTCTCGTACTTCGGTATAAACTTCATTATGGCTCTACTTCCAAAAAACTTAAGCTCATTACTAGGTTCACAGGTATATCATCTATTGATGATATTTAGGCAGCTTACATCTTCTTCTTCTTATTTTTGTCTTGTCACACCTCCGTGGTGCATAGGGCTTCAAGGAACCTTCTCCACCCGACTCTATCGCACGCTTGATGCCTAACATCATCCCATGTGAGGTCTGCTGTTTTAACCTCGTCTTGCAGGGATCTTTTCCAGGTGGCTCTTGGTCTGCCTCGCTTTCTCTTTCCCCCCATAGGGGACCAGTCTAGTGCGCCCTGAGCGATGCCCTGATATATAAATAAATGCCTTTGCTTAATATACAAAATCTATTGGCCCCAAACAGTGTCAAATGCCGTTCTCTGGACCATGGCAGGCGAAAAGCCAATTAGAGAACAAGTCGCTAGACGCAAATGGCAGTGGATCGGTCACACTGCAGGCAGATTACATCTTACAATTAAATCTTTTAAATTTCTATGAAATTTTCAGATTGACAGCTATTCCGCCAACCGATGTCAGAATCTTCGGGTGCTATTCTTCTTTCGCCTAGCTATTCCCCGTTGTTTGGGGTCAGGTCTCCTAATGTGGTCCCGCCTAGTTTCACGTTCCAAGGTCATCTGGCTATCCAGTCACAGTGACCTGATTAAGGTAAGAATTTGACATCTATTACTCTTCATCTTTAAATAATTGAAGTACTTCACTGTTCCAAGTTTTTTTCTGAATTCGAATTGAATAATTTAATAGTTTTTTTACTAACTTTTATGACATGCAAAACGTGAGGATACCGGCATATAAATGTAAAATTATGTTTGACTTGAAATTATTGGTTAACACTTAACATGCCAAAATCTTTTTTTTATTATCATTATTTTTTTTTTCATGAATAATATAAATTGCAAATGAAACACTTATTTTTCACCACTTGAATACACCACTTGAATAATATACATTTGATATAGAAGTTTTTGGTCTGTGCTTGTTACACTAGGCATGGCCTGTATCGTGAAAACTATATCTATATATTGTAGATCAAATTTAAATGTCGTGTATCTAAATTTAAATTATAATAGTTCTAATAATGACAAGGATCATTAAGGTGGTTTGGACACATGGAATAAATGAATGAATGGTTTAAAAGAAGTGTACGTTAACGATGCAAACGGAACTTGACCTAGTGGAATACCGAGGAAAAGTTGGCACGATCAAATTAATCAAATATTGAATGTCGGCTACATTAGGAGTCAGAGAAATCGATGTGCTAGCATGACACGATGTATGAATGTTGAGCAAGCTATATAAATATGTTCGAAATGAACAGTGTGGTGGTCCATTCTTTCAGCCTACCCCTTTGGGGAGACGATATGATAGTTAGTTTCTAAAAGCAACATTTTTTCAATCATGTTTTATTGTAATATAGTTGTTGGTGTTCTTATACCGACCTTTATTTATGGAAGCAAAGTATAGAACTGGCAAAAGAAGGATAAAAGTAGTATGATTGCATTAGAAATGAGATCTCTGAGTCGAATGTGTATATACTATGTAATGATAGAGTCTCAAATGAAAATATAAGATAGAATGGGATGCGAATGAAGATGTTATGAACAAAATAATGAAATGATCATTAAAAAGGTTTGGACACATGGAAAGAATGAATGAAAAAAGATAAATAGAATAGACGTAGACCGAGTAAAACGTGGCACGATCAAATAAACCACGTGAGGAGTCAGATAAATCGACGCGCGTGCATGACACTATGTATGCATGTTGAGGAAGCGAGAGAAATATGCCAGGAAAGAAAAGTGTGGCAGTCCATTATTTCAGCCTACCCTTTCGGAGAGACGGCGTGATGATTAGTTAGTTAGTTAAGTTTTATAAAAACCCTTTTTATAAAAGTGTTTTATAAATATTATTTGCATAATTACAGTGTAATGTAAAGAGCTATTGATTCTTATGACATGTAGCATATCTATCACCATTTTATCATCACGTAAATTCTTAAACAGACGAAAGACAGTGTGAGAATCACACTATCATTGCCGAGATTCAAACTCGTGACCTTTGTTGTTGCAGTTATAGTCAGTATTACGCTTTTCATTTTCATTTATAAAAATATATAACCAAAGCGTCATTTTTCTAGAAGTTTTATTATATTTTATGAGAATGTCATTTTTCGCCTTCTAAGGCATTATAAAATTTTCACATTTGATAATGCCTTAGAAGGGCGAAACATTTCATTCCCATAAAATATTATAAAACTTCTAGAAAACTGATATTTTCATTCGTATTAATTATTTAATATGGAGTTTTACATCATTGTTCAAACTACTAACTAACTAACCATCACGCCATTTCCCCGGAGCGGTAGGCAGAGAGGATGGATCGCCACAATGGCCTGTCCTGGCAAATCTCTCGGGCTTCCTATTCATACATTGTACCATGCACGCACGTCGATTATTCCGACTTCGAATGTGGCCGCCTTTTAGTAATTGATTAATTTGGCCATGCCATGTTTTCCTCGGTCGTCCTTGGCTTCTTTTCCCACTCACGCTGCTTATGTACAACTTTTTAACCATTCTACTCTCATCCATTCCTTTCATATGTCCAAACCATCTCAGGGATCCTTTTTTAATTTTATTCATGATGCAGTCATCTGCCTTACATTTCTTTCTTATTTCATCGTTCGGTATTCTATCATACAACGTTTTCCCGCACATTCTTCTTTGTGATCTCATTTCTACGGCGTTTATCCTGCTTTTATCCTTCTTTTGCCAGCTCCAAGCTTCACTTCTATACATGAGGGTTGGCACTAGAACTCCATTGTGTACTGCCATATTTGCTTCTGTGGATATAAATATATAATAACCAAAGCATTACAGGATTATTTTTCCAATTCACTAAAGATACAAGTTTGAGATACATAATAATAAAAAATACATAATAAAATAATAAAAAAGAGCAAAAAACATGAGATATACGAGAAGTAAGTACATGATAAATTAATAAAATTAATAAATAATACAATTTACAATCATAGTGCTTCCATCAGCTGAGCTACACTTTCACAAAATACGTAAAACTCCGAAGTGACACGATTCAGCAAAGATATTGCTCTACCTACTGACATAACCATTGGCAGGTTGGTTTTGCATCGTGGGAGATAAAAAGATATGTGGCCCCTTTGTCGAAGATTATTATCAGGGACGAACAGACCTACACCACTATTTTTCTTACTTTACACTTTCCCGCCTCCCTCATACACTATCTTCTTACTGTTTTATAATTTATTTTGTTATATATTTGTCCTATTGTGTATTGTGTATTTACGTGTGTTTTATACAATTTTAATGTGTTTTTACTAATTTAAGGTGTGTTTTATATAATATTTACTTCTGTTTTTATTTAATAATAAAGAGTTGTGAGGCCGTGCGGAAGATATATAAGGTTAAAAAAATAGATTAAATGTGGTCTGTCATCCTTTTGATTGATGACAAGAAAAGGCTAAATTAAAAAGTCCCGGATGGACAAGGAACAGGCCTAGATAGAAAGGCCGTCGCTGCGTCCTATTACAGTCTCGGGTGGTGGTGGGAACCTTATGGTGGTGGGAACCTTATATCACCTTATATCAGGATTTCTGAGTTGTGTTTATGGCCTATCAGTCAAAATAAATTAAAACCCAAGTGAATGCCTCGTCTTCTTCCAAGTGACTGGTAGCCTAGCATCCCTAGCAAGAAATCGGTCGGAAAGAGCCACTGATAATATCCATGCTCTCTTAGATAGAAGTATTGCAGAAATTACTTATGCAGCTGCTTATTTGTTTTTGAACGATAACGGACAAAACAACTGTTCGAAAATTAAAGCAAGATTTGAATTTAATATAAAACACAGTTTTTAGCCTTAAGATGTTTTTTTTTAATGAATCATAAAATGCATAGTATAGGGTTATTTATGAAATAACACATAGGACAAATGGCCTCAATCACTCTTTTGTGGATAATTTTCATGGTGAATTTCGTTGATGCAGCGTTTAATATCCTCCTGTAATGCACGGATGGTTGTGGGCTTGTTGACATAAGCCTTTGATTTCAAATAGCTCTATAAAAATAAATCTTCTTCTTCTTCTTCTTCACTTTTGGTAGACTCAGGAGTCTGTTATTTCAGGCGGGTTCTTGAGACGCTGAACTCCAGCTTTCTCTCCACCGTTTCGGGGGTCTTCCTGGTCGGCGTTGTCCGTTTGACGTTCCATGGAGAGCTATTTATGGTATCCTATTTGAGCTCATCCTTTCTACGTGTTGATGCCAGTATCGCCGTCTTTGACGTCCCCATCTGACCACATCTTCGACCTCGCAGATTTCTCGGATTGCTGTATTCCTAACTCGATCACGTAGGGTCTTACCAGCTATAGCGCGGAGCGTTTTCATCTCGGTTGTCCTGAGCACGCTCTTTGTCTTGACAGTGTCTGCCCTCGATTCAATGCCATATGTTGTATTGGTCGCACACAGGTCTTATAGATGCGTACCTTGCTGTCAGTCCTCGTGTCCTTGTTTCTCCATATGACATCTTTCAGGCAGCCTGCAACCGCTGCAGCCCTATCCACCTGTGACCTTACTTATCTGGGGAGATCATGAGAGCTAGTTACTTCGCTTCCGAGATATCTGAATTGGTCCACCTGTTCAATTTCCTCCTGGCGTACGGAGACTTTGCATCTCAATTGATTTCTTGAGAATGTCATACACTTCAAAAGTAAATCTAATGGTATTCAATCACACTATCTAGGTGGCCAATTCTGATCACCGAAACAAGAGAGTACAGACAAACGAATTTTCACCAACACTCTCACACACTTCTTCGACATTTGAACGGCTTGTTTTTGGACGACCAGTGCGTTTAGCGTCTCCGACTGATCCAGTCTCCCTAAATTTTTCAATTAATCTCTTCACAGTCGACGAAGTTAAAACACTATTCCGATCATATTTTGCATGAAACATTCGAACTGCGGCCGCCAAAATTTCATTATTTTTGAGATATTGTTCAATTATGAAAACACGTTGTTGTATCGTGTAACGCTCCATTTTTACTAATCCTAAACTGCCAGCTACCAAATTGGTTTTTTTTTCGTTGTTGCTAACAATTTACTGCACAAAAGGTGGAAAATTCAAATCTTGCTTGCAACACAGCATCTTAAGGAGCTCCACTGGCTGAAATGTCCAGAAAGGATACAATACAAGCTCTGCTGGACGGTCTATAAGGCGTTGCATGGAATAGCACCAGTTTATATATCTAAACTCGACATCAACGAGAACCTGAATGCTAGACAGTCTACATTGCGATCAGCTAAGTCTTCTGCGATCGGTAGATTGACTGTGCCAAAACGCTGTCCAAACACAAACTTTGTCGACTGAGCCTTCGCGGTAGCCGACCCTTCAGCCTGGAACTGTCTTCCAGCAGACCTTAAGTGCATTGAGAATCAATCAGAGTTTGGATTGAGACTCAAAACGCACCTTTTCAAAATATCATTTCCTGACAGGAAGGGCTGATCGACTTCGTCAGGTGCAGCCCTCATACTTAATATGTTTATATAATTTTTTATAATTATTATTATTATTATTATCTAGTTGATAAAACGGAGCATCTTCTACAGCGCCCTTGAGATGAGTAATTCATAAAAATGGCGCTTTATAACTAACTAACTAACTAACCATCACGCCGTCTCCCCGAAAGGGTAGGCAGAAAGAATGGACTGTCACACTTTAACCGATGCGGCACTCCATCCTTCTCTTTTCGCCCCGCGGGAGACGCGGTGTGATGGGTTGCGAACCTCATCGCCACCAATAGGCATCTCCCGCGCACACTTTGATCTTCCAACATCCACAAAATAAATCTAAAACAAATAATATAAAATACAATGATATAAAATAAAATAACAAAATAAAAATAATTTAATACAAAATGTTATTTTTAGATGGTGCACATTTGTCTTTTTAATTTATGTTCCACGAATCCACCATTTTTTTAAATTTAGCACATAATGTAATAACACATAATGTTTTTCCGATGTTGCACATGTTGACATGGACGATCTGGACTTTTGTGTTTATTTAATTTATATTACACGTATCCAGCGTTTTTTTTAATTAGCTGTTATATAATTTAATTAATGTTCCACGTATCCACTTTTTTATAATTTTTTATCATTATTATTATTATTATTATTATCTAGTTGATAAAACGGAGCATCTTCTACAGCGCCCTTGAGATGAGTAATTCATAAAAATGACGCTTTATAAATTATCCAATTTATTATTATTATATTATTATTAAATTTTGGGGATCCCCTTTATTTATTTTGTGCTGAATACCACAAATGAGTATTAAGCCGTCAATTATTTTGATACTGCATACGAAATACATTTATTACCCAAGGTCCCAAAAACTCTGACAACAGTGATAATACACGCGTGATACATACAATAACAAATTTCATTTATGAAGTTAGTTATCAAAAAACACCTGTCGTTGAGAACGTTAACCACTTGTGCTAACATCGATTGAGTACACATGAAATATATTTTTGTGAAATTATATGTTTTTTATGTCAGTACTTCATACTTACAACAGTGAATTACAAGAGTATACCTAAGTAAATTTCACGAGTGACTGTAATAAAAATGATATCGACTGGCAAACTGAACTTTCTATATGGATGTTTAATATTTTTTATATTCGTGTACATTATAATTCTATTCCAATACTTGTCATCTTTAAATGCGTACGAAGAACCAGTTTACGTGAAGCAGAAGGTGAACTATACGATGAAGAATATTTTAGTATGGAACCCGCAAAGTTCTGATGACTCTTTTGCATTTGAAGAAGGAAGTGAGCAGTTTAAAAATTGTCAAATTAAAGAATGTTACATTACTAATCAAAGAAAAATGTTGTTTATAAAAAAATACGACGCCATTATATTCCACGCACCAAGTTTTTACCCTGCTGTAAGAGATCAGTACCCGGAGTACAGAACGCCGTCACAGGTGTACGTCTACTTTTCCATGGATCCACCTGACAGATACCCTGCTGAAGACACCCTCAACGGCTTCTTTAACGTCACGATGACCTACAGATTAGACTCGGACATTCCAAACCCATTTTACACTATGCTCGAAATGGATAATACGACCATAGCACCAAGCTGGTATCCGTGGTGGATGAGGGCTGTATTTAGCGCGGCAAATGACTATTTACCAATTCAAAAACGCAAAACTAAACCCGTAGCGTGGATGCCGAGAGGATGCGACTCACAAAATGACAGACTATCCTACATCAGAGAACTTCAAAATCTAACGCAAGTGGACATATACGGTGATTGTGGATCTTTAACCTGTTCAAGCAGGTCAGAGTGTTTGAATAGTTTGAGCAATGATTACTTCTTCTATCTGGCGTTCGAGTCATCAAACTGCGAGGACTACGTGTCGGATGAAGTGTTCAAAGCAATCGACAATGATGTTGTGCCAATCATCATGAATGCGGCAGACATGAAGAAGTACCTCCCTCCTCACTCGTTCATCGACGCAAGGAAACTGACCCCGAAAGAGTTGTCTGATAAAATCAAGTTTCTGATCGATAACCCACTCAAGTATTTGGAGTACCTGTGGTGGAAGAAGTACTACAAGCCGGTTCAAGGACCTGCTGATGACCCGCTCTGTGCTTTATGCAAGTTATTACACAATCCTCTCTACAGACCAAAGACTTACGAAAACATAGTTGATTGGGCAAGCGGGTCTCGAGGAAATCCTTTGTGCCATTAAACAGCAACAAAAAATTATTTATTTATATTTTATTGGATTTGCCTACCTGGGAAGAATGTTTACAAGAGGTAGAAAAATGAAGAAAGATATCGGAAGAAGGGTTGGAGCTGGAAACAAAATAAATGGTGCACTCAAAGTCATTACCGCAAATAGAAATATATCGACTGAAGCAAAGATGGCAGTGCACAATGGAATTCTAGTGCTGACTCTTATGTATGGAAGTGAAACTTGGAGTTGGCAGAAGAGAAATGAGGTCACTAAGAAGAATGTGCGGAAAAACAATGTATGATAGAATATCTAATGATGAAGTAAGAAAGGAATGTAAAGCAGATGAATGTGTGATAAATAAAATCAAGAAAGGGTCGCTAAGATGGTTTGGACATATGGAACAAATGGATGAGGGAAGAATGGTTAAAAAGATATATACAAGTAGTGTGAATGGGAAAAGAAGTCAAGGAAGGCCAAGGAAGACATGGCATGACCAAATTAATCAATTACTGAAAAGCGGCCATGTTCGAAGTAGGAGATGAGCGTGCATGTCACGATGTGTGAATGTAGAAGAGGCGCGAGAGCTATGTCAGGATAGAACAATGTGGCAATCCATCCTCTCTGCCTACCCCTCTGCGGAAACGGCGTGATGGTTAGTCAGTTAGTTTTTATTTTTATTGAATGTAATCATCAGAAAGACTGAATTTCTTCCGTAGAGCTATCAGTGCCAACACAGGAGTGTCATATATTATAAGAAGAGTGGCAGCGCTACAATGGCGCTGGACACGCCATATCGCTCCCAGCTCTAACGATATAATGACAAAACGTTTCCTTTGGTCGTGTCCTAGAAACTGTAACTCGAAACCCAGGACGTCCCCTACTTCAATGGAGGGACGGCATTAAAGAGACCGCCAGTAGGACATGGATGCGTATTACAAAGGATCGACAGACATTGAAACAGGTAGAGGAGGCCTAAATCCAGGAGTTTGAGGATACGTGCTGCTCTTGATCATGATCATAATTTTAACATAATTTATGTATATATAGGGTATTTTTTTAAATAGGTTTCGTTTTTAAACTGGCAACATTGTTTCTACAGACTGTCAATTTGACAGTTGACAGTTGATTTGTAGTCAGTACGTTTTGCCATTTTACACAATTGCTCGATAAAGTTGTCAAAAATTGGACTTCATTATTGCGCTTCATTCGAGCTAGCCGTGGCGCGCTCATATGCCCGAAATCATATTTAAACAATAATAGCATAAAATTATCTATTAAATAAAGCTAATATCATAAACATATAACATTTTTATAATGTGTTTTTTTTTTCATTTCGAATTTGTACATCTCTAAAAAAACACCCTTATATTATTGTTACATAAAGCGCAATCGTGAAGTCCAATTTTCGACAATTTGTATAAAATGGCAAAACGTATTAAATACAAATCAACTGTCAACTTTTAAATTAACTGTTTGTGAAAACAATGTTGCCAGTTTAAAAACCAAACCTCTAAAACAAACTATTTTAGTGGGTAATACCAACGTCAAAAACATTTTTGTCACTAGTATTTTATTATATCACTACATATCACTAGTTATTTACGTCCAGACATTATTTATTATCTTTATATGTGGAAGATAATACATGTAGTAGATGTTATTATTTTTAATTAATAAAAAAGAGAAAAGTATTTTTAATTCATTTATTTCATAAATTATTTTACTTTCTATATTTTCCTATGTAACAAAATTTTATATCTTAACTGTTTTTTATTAAAAATAAATAAATGGGCAAAGAAAATTTTTAATATGAACACTTGTCTCAATGAATTCCCGTATTCTAATCTTCACTAGTTTCAATCCAATAGATTGGTTTGTAGCAAAGTGTAACATTTCTTTTGCTGGTTCTTGGGATGCCACTTGGGCCTTTAATGTGGTAGTTTCCCGTTGATTTTCACATTGGGTCACTATACTATACAAATGTGTGTATCTGACAATATTTCCAGATGTAAAACTGGGTAACACATGGTATGGTATGGGTGTAACACATTATTTGTTGGATTGGGATAAGTAGGACAGCAGAGAAAGAGAGCTTCTCATTGCGGACCTGGGATCATCTCATTTGATGATGATGATGATGATGATGATGATGATGATGATGATTTATATAGCGCCATTTTTATGAGAGATTCACTTCAAGGGCGCTCAACGTCCGGAAAGCTTCTCTTAAAAAGAAAAGTTTTAAGAGAGCTTCTGAACACTCCTTCGTCGTCTTGATTGCGGATATTGTAGGGCAGCCTGTTCCACGCCGTCGGTCCCGCGATGCCAAAAGCGCGATCTGCGAAGTTTGAAGCTCCTTGGCGCCACGGGACGAGAAGTTTGTGTGTTGCTTCTTCCTTCGAGGATCGTAGAGTTGACTGCCGAGGGTTCAAATCTGTCAGCTTGCAAAGTTCTGTGAGGTAGTGGGGCGCTCGTCCATGTAAGGCCTTGTGAACAAGTAGACACAGTTTATAGTCGATTTGCTCAGGTAACCTTAGCCAGTGAAGTCGATAAAGCATTGAGGTTATATGGGTGAATTTTGATGCACCAAAAATTTATCTTGCTGCAGCATTCATAATGGATTGCAGTGGACTCAGATGGACTTAGATCTGCTCCTATCCACAGTGTAAGGCTGGAGGCGAAGAGTATTGGCACTCTGCGTACGGCGAATGTTCTCAGTAGGTGAAAGAACTAATACGTGGTGGTATTATCTGGATAGTACCATGCGTCGGTACATTTTTCATTGCCTGTGTTACCAGCAAGAAATTTAATTATTTTGTGGTAAGTTTTCGGCAGCCGCATTTCATCGTACAGCAGTTCACAGAGCTTGCAAAACGGATGGACGGGACTCGTGTAATAAGGGCGGTAGAACTTCTTCCACCAAAAATACTTGGCGTACTCGAGGGGGTTCTTTATCAGATAGTCCATCTTTTCGGCCAGCTGTTTGGGGGTGAATTGCCTCGCGTCTATGTAAGAATGTGGTGGTAAGAACTTGTTCATATCGGCCCCGTTCATGACGATAGGAATCACATCGTTGAAGATTGCATTGTAGACTTTTTCTGTTACATAATCGACGCAGTTGTTATTCTCAAATGCCAAGTAGAAGTAATAGTGTTCTCTGAGATAATCGAAGCACTCCGCATCGGTTGCACACTTCTCTGTGCCACACTTCCCATATATGTCAATTTTAGTGTAGTTCTGTAGTTCTTGAACGTAAGCCATCCTTTTATTATTCGTTACGCATTTTGATACAATCCACGAAGCCACTTTTGATTTCCTGTTATATATGCTCATATATTCTTCGAGCGATTGGTTTGTGAATGTCGGCTGTAGCCACAATGGATGCCAAGCAGGTGCAATTACTTTTCCGAAGAGATCAGTAATAGAAAAATATGTTTCTGTAATATCAGCATCCAATCTGTAGTTTATAGTCAAATTATAAAACCCGACAAATTTCTTAGAAACAGGAAATAATTCTATGGGTTCAATAGAGTAATATACGTAGTATTGTGATGCAGATCTTGCTGCAGGATAGTCAGTTGGCAATCTAGGGAAATATGTTGGTCCATGAAAGATAATTGCGTCATACTTATCGATATCTGTCGAATTCCTGACGTTAGTTATGAAGCACTTGTCAAACTCACACTTGTTTGATATAAACGCAGCCCTTCCAAAGCCAAATGCGTAATCCTCTTTACTGAATAATGAATTCCAAAACAGAATTTTTTTAAGTCCTCGCGTTTGATTTTCCAATGTTGGAAGATTGTAAAACAAAACATTTAAATACACCAAAACAAATATTATAAAACTCCAAAATAAACAAGTAATATTTATCTTGTACAGCAAATTAATAAAACCGTCTTTGATAGAGTATGGAAAATATGACTTCTTTTGATCAAACTCAAGAAATGTTAATCTATGTCTTGAACTCATGTTTGTATAGTTTTCGTACGTCCATATGGAACACGTGTGAGAACGATTAAAACGATTACAGATATGATTGCGTCATCTTAATTTAACACATGTTTCCTACAATTAGGTACTCAAAATAAATCAGAATGTACTACGTACCATTTTTTTTTCTTTATGGCGTAAATATTAGTAATTAAGACATCACGAAGCACATTAAATTAAAAATCTAATATTTCACAAAGCTAATGAAATTAATTACATATATATAGTATGTTTATGTTAATTGATTAACAAATGCACTTTTTTAATTAAATAAATAATAAATAGTATTTTTTATTCCTCTTTTTATTTTTAATATACTTTATATACACCACTTATATAATATAAAAAAATAAAATTACAACCAGTCCTTCTTCAGTGATACATATTATATAGATACATATTTAAAATATTATAAATTTGTTAACATGATCTGACAGATGTTGCAAAGATTTATTTTGGAACTTTATGCTTTTGTTATAACAAATATTATGATTCAATTTCGAATTTAAAATAATAATTTAAAGTTCTTATTGGGGTACAGGTAATAACTTACAACAAAGGAAGTAAATCAAAGATTGGACTTGTCGTTAAATTTATTTGATTATTTATTATTAAAATAATAATATTTTCTTTATATCATGTCGATGTAATTTATTTTTTTTATTGTAAGGGTTGTACATACAAAGTGTATAAAAAAAGAAAAAGAGAATTTTTATTTATTTATAATTATAAAACATTAAAAAATTATACTCTTTTTACTTAGTACTCGCATCCTGAGCGCATTTCAATTTAGATATTTTTAACGGCCGTAGTTACTTCCATTTTCAATGTTCACATTTTATGTACATGGAATTTTCATCAACTCAAGGCACGATTGTTACAAATGATTAAATCGTGTTATACCAAATTTTAACTTTATTCAATTCTTTGACTAACTTTTCTATAAACACTTGGGGTATCCCAAACCCCAATGAAAAACATAACTCATTCTATTTTTTCGGACCTTGAGAACCCCATGTAACGGTGCACTTAAAGTTGTCATCGCAAACAAAAACCTATCCAAAAAAGCTAGAATGGCAGTGCACAATGGTGTTCTTCTACCGACCCTTATGTATGGAAGCGAAGCATGGAACTGGCAAAGGAAGGATGAAAGTAGAATAAATGCAGTAGAAATGAGATCTCTCAGACGAATGTGTGGATATTCTGTGTATGATAGAGTGTCGAATGAAAATATAAGAAGTGAATGCGGTGCGAATAATGGTCTCATGAACAAAATAATGAAAGGATCATTAAGATGGTTTGGACATATGGAAATGAATGAAGAAATAATGGTAAAAAAATTATATGTTAATGATGTAAATGGTACCAGAAATAGAGGAAGACCAAGGAAAACGTGGCACGATCAAATAAATCAAATATTGAATGTCGGCCATGTGAGGAGTCAGAGAAATCGACGCGCGTGCATGACACGATGTATGAATGTTGAGGAGGCGAGAGAAATATGTCAGGAAAGAAAGGTGTGGCAGTCCATTCTTTCTGCCTACCCCTTCGGGGAGACGGCGTGATGGTTAGTTAGTTAGTTAGAAAATGGAGACTGTAACGATCTCCGAAACGTCGGTCCAGAAATATGACTTACATCTTGGGAAAAACATGCACGCGCGTCGATTTCTCTGACTCCTCGCGTGGCCGACTTTCAATATTTGATTAATTTAATTATGCCAGGTTTTTTAATATATAATTTAATATAATATAATTTAAAATTTTATACAGGAAAAACAAAGCCATGGCCATTAAGAGTAAGATAAGAATCTATTAAGCTTGCGTAAGACCGATAATGACATATGGCGTCGAAGCGAGGGCAGACATAGTAAAGACGAAGCAAATTTTGAGGACTTCCAAGATGAAGACACTGAGTACGAAAGCAGGCAAGACACTGAGAGATCGCGTGAAGAACACCAGAATAAGAGGGATATGTGAAGTTGAGGATATTATAAGATGGAGCAGACATCAAAAAAGGGACTGGTACGATCATGTTCAAATAATGGACACCACCAAACTCCCCTATATTACACTACATAATCAGCCTTATAGGACTCGTCCTCGTGGAAGACCTCCTAAAAGATGGAAGGACAGCTGGTAGTCTACCTCATAGGAGGAGCAACACTCTGGAGAACAGACCACATAGGTCTACAACAAGGAAGAAGAAGAAAAATGTTTTTTTATTTTATTTTGAATAATACTACACCACAAACTAAGTGCTTCATCTTCTTCTTCTTCAAGTGCCCTGTCGGGTCCCCCCAACGTTGGCGATCACCTCGGCGAACCTGTCCCTGTCCTGCGCCGCTCGGAACAGCTCCTCCACACTTCGGATGCCGGTCCACTCCCTCACGTTTCACCAGGACATTTGTCTCCTTCCGGGCCCTCGGCATCCCTCAATTTTTCCCTCCAATATCAGTTGGAGAAGGTGGTACTTTTCCCCACGCAGTATATGACCCAGATGTGAGATCTTTCGAACCTTGATAGTTGATAACAATTCCCCGTCAACTCTAACTCGCCTCAGGACTTCGGTATTGGTAACCATGTCTGTCCAGGGATGGAGCCACATTTCAAATGCTTCCAGTCTGTTCATTGAGTTAATTTTCAGGGTCCAAGTTTCACACCCGTACAATAAAACAGACCACACATAGCATTTGATCATTCTCTGGCGGAGTTTCAAGTTTGCGTTATCATTGCAGAAGAGTGATTTCATTTTATTAAAAGTGCTTCATAGGAAAGTATATTATTTAATTGTGTTCCGAAAACTTTGCTGATAAAATTAAAATATGAAAATATTTATTATTAATTTCGTTTATTTTAAATAGGTGATTACTGTATTATTCAAAGCGAAATTTTCGAAATAAAATATTAAATTTAATTTCTTACGTTTATTAAAAATTTAATCCCTTGTGCACTTTAAGGTTAAAATATCAAAGAATAAAATTACCTTAGTAGAATATGGTTTAGTTGGTACCACTATTTGAAAATAGAACTATGTAAAACAGTGTACACATAAATAAAAATAAATCGTATAATTTTAAAATGGGGCTTAAGATAAAGTTTAAAAATATTGTCTTCAAACTTAAATGTTTATCTTGGGGTTTAATAGTGTTTTCAGTAGTATATCTTAATATTTTATACTACAACATACCAACTGACTCTTTGAAATATCGAACGCGGGATCTTAAAAAAATATTATATTGGAATTCACTATTCAGTAAAGAAGATTTCGCTTTTGGCTTTGGAAGGGCTGCTTTTCTTGCAAGCAAGTGTCAGTTCAACAAGTGCTTCATAACAAATGATAGAAATTTCACAGATATTGATAAGTTCGATGCAATTATCTTCCATGGACCAACGTTTCATCCTAAATCAAATTCGCACTATCCCACAGCTAGATCTCCTTCACAATACTATATTTATTATTCCATAGAACCCCCTGCTCTATTCCCAGTTTTCAAGGATTTAAATGGGTTCTTCAATCTGACCATAACTTACAGATTAGATGCTGACATTACAGAAACATATTTCTCAATAACTGATCACTTCGGAAAAATAATAGCACCTGCATGGCATCCCTTATGGATATCACCAACATTCACTAACCAATCACTTCAAGAATACATGAAAATCTATCGCAGAAAATCAAGAGTGGCTTCGTGGATAGTATCGAAATGTGAAACTGGAAATCGACGATTAAAATATGTAAAAGAATTACAGAATTTCACTCAAGTCGACATTTACGGACGATGTGGTACTAAGAAGTGCCAAACCGACAGTGAATGTTTCAGTTTTATCAAAGATCACTATTACTTTTACTTCGCATTTGAAAACAATAACTGCATCGACTACGTGACAGAGAAGCTCTACAATGCTATCTTCAACGAAGCCATTCCTATTGTGATGAACGGGGCCGATATGAACAAGTTCCTGCCTCCGCACTCCTACATAGACGCGAGACAGTTCACTCCCAAACAGCTGGCGAAGAAAATGGACTATCTGATCAAGAACCCTTTGGAGTACGCCAAATACTTTTGGTGGAAGAAGTTCTATCGGCCTTACTACACGGGACCCGTTCATCCATTTTGTACGCTTTGTGAACTTCTGTATGATGAAATGCGTTTACCAAAAACGTACCACAACTTTAGAAACGTTATAATGGGCAATTCGGCCTACCCAACATGCACATACTCTTGGGCCTATCCAAAATCCGAATACTGAATTTGATGTTTTGAGCATTCTTCGATGGCCCTACAGCCCATATCGAGCCTTAGCCTCCAGTATTCTTCGCCTCTAACTCCTCCTGTCCTCCGCTTCGAACCTCCAATCTGACACTTGTAACAATTTCGCCCCATCTCTCCCAACTTCATCCTCCCATCGCAGCCTTGGTCGTCCAATTGGTCTTCTACCACCTGGATGCCACTCTAGCAAATTTTTGGGATTCGCGATGACGGCATCTTCTGCACGTGACCGACTCATCTCAGTATATTCAGTCTGACCTGGGTGGAGAGACTGGGAGCTTTGTATATATGGTACAGCTCGTCATTATGACGCACTCTCCAGCCTTCACCGTCTTTCAGAGGTCCCAGATTCTACGCAGCACCCTTCTCTCAAAAGTGGCTCTGCGGATTTTGCTGTCATTGTCCACGCCTCACATCCATAGGTCACTACTGTTTGGATGATTGTTTTATAAAGAATGATTTTGGTTTTCCAGTGTACTACTTTGAGCTTACCCGCAATATTCACATTATTTCTCACTGTCCAGGGTTTGTATATCAAGTTATTGTATTGTTATGCTATTCTTCTTCTTCCTTTCTCAGCCTATTCCCGTCCACTCCTGGACAAAGGTCTTCTCCATTCGCTTCCATGTCACTCTGTCCTGTACAGACTGCATCCAGGTTATTCCGACGTGTTTGTGCAGATCATCCTTCCACCTATTTGCCGACCACGGTCTCCAAGTCAGCAGTCTTCTTGTCCACTTTTCGTCTGAGCTTCTGGCTACGTGACCTGCCCATTGCCATTTTGGAGTCACCACACGGTGGATGATGTCAGTGACCTTTGTTTTTTCTCTCACCGTTATGCTGTTATATTCAAACCATCTCAAGGTTTTCTATTAAATCTTGGAGTTATCGTATTATTATCAGTAATGTATTTTGTTAATATTTCTATAACATTATTTCATTCATCATCATCATCAGACTTTAGTCGTCCAGTTTTATATATAGGCCTCCCTTCCCGACATCCATAACTCTATCCTTCACCGCTCTGTGCCATTGACCTCCTGCCACTCTCTTGATGTCATCGTACCATCTTGCTCGTGGTCTGAAAGGATTCCTGTAGTCGGTTCTTGGTCGCTACTCCAGAGTGCGTCTAGTCCACCGATCATCCATTGTCCTCGCTATATTACTGGTCCAATTCCACTTTCACGAGGCTATTGTTTCATTAAACAATCATTGTTATTTTATGAGCGCACACCATATATCCTAACCTAAGTATTATAATTAGGTGAATATCATTGGATATCGTGTTTAAATTAATTATTTGGTCATGTTTTATTACGCTATTAGTTGGTGAAATGGTTGTATTAGTATTACCACTTGTATACACAATAACCAGTTTTTTATCATTTCAATGACACCATACACACGTGTAATTAATTGTTTTATTTTTATGATGCAAAACTCCACAATAAATGCTCATAGTACATATGCGGAGTTGGATACATAGCATATGAAAATATTCGTTATGAAGAATCTCTATCTTCATCTTCGTCTTCCTCAGCCTATTTCCTATGGTTATCTTCGACAGCGTCAACACAGACTGTTTTATCTCCCAGCATGCAGAACCAACCTGCCTCTGGTGATGCCGGTGGGGAGAGCAATCAAACTGCTGAACATGATCGCTTCGGAGATCAACGTCTTTCATATTCGTGAAAGTACGTTCAGAAGACAAATACTTCTTGACTTTGGAGAGTATCTTGTATTCCTAATGTCGAACCATCTCTCATGCGTTCCTGGTATTATATATTTTTAATGTTTTACCTGTTCTCAATAGATGCCTTAAACTATAATTAATGTGTGTAATATCTTTTGAGAAAATAAACTGATTTGATTTGATTTCCGTCCACTTCTGGACAAAGGTCTCTTCCATTTGCTTCTATGTCACTCTGTCTTGTGCAGACTGCATCCAGGTTATTCCGACGTATCGATGTCGGCGCTGTAACAGATAACTATCAGGAACGTAAAGACCTGTTTGCTCCAGAACATAGGGTAGTCATACATATTAATGAAAGACATCTTCTGATCAAGACCAGCGAGCTTCCGATATCAGTCGGATCTAAAGTACATATGTAATATAACGTAATACGTTTAAGACGTCTGTTTTGTAGAAGTCTATCAAATGTACATTTGATAATCCTTAGAAAGACGAAACGCTACAGAGTTAAACCGATTGGCGCTACTAACTCAAAAAAGTGGTTTATACTTGTGAAAAAGTGTTTAATTTTATTTTTAAATAAATATGTATTAGATTTTTTATTTTCATTATTTACAATGAACTACTTTTACGGTTAGAAAGTATAATGTTTTAATTACATCATGGTGTCAAAATGTTGTCTGTTATAGTTATTTAATACGGTGGCTATTCAGTACTGTGTAATCCAAGAGTTATTGACTCATAATTCTGGTATTTACGACGGATATTATCACGCAATCGTCGTTAAACTTGAAGATAAAACTACTTATTGACCGTACGACCGCTGGGCAAGAATTCGTGATGCACTATCCTATTGTTGTCCAAGATATACTCGTAGTACTTACTTTATTGAAGGTTAAGGCGTTAGTATTGATAATGCCGTCTCGAAAAATGACGTTAATTCAATATGGCCGACCGAGGAGGCTTTCACTTCAACTGTCATTTATTTGCTCGTATCTTTCATACAGATTTGTTACGACGCAGAGATTTTTTTTTTTTTTAATTTTATTCGATCATCCCATGTTCTTAATGAAAAATAGCCTTCCAAACCTCCCCTGCCTGCATTTGTATCCTCTGATCATCACTTGACCTCCCGATATAATGTACCCATGTGAAAGTTTCTAGTAGCTCTGTTATGTTTTATTTTTATTTTATGTTTTGTGTTTTGTATTATCTTTATTAAATAAATTTGCATTTCGGCATAGTAAACTCTGTAGTTTAATTATATTAGCAGGGTAGTTGCTCTTCCCACCGGTGTCACCAAAGGCAGGTTGGTTCTGGAGGCCGGTAGGTTATATGATCGTCGTATAAATTTTGATGAATCTAGAGAGGTGTGTCAGGATAGAGCAGTATGGCGGTCCATCCTCTCTGCCTACCCCTCCGAGGAAACGGCGTTATGGTTAGATAATTATAATAGCAGTATTTTAAATTTAAAATATAATTAAGTCGAAGTATAGCATTATAGTACTTTTTTCAAAACAATGGATTACATAGAAAATGATTTATTTTATATCATGAGTACTCGTATATAGGCAGTGCGCGATAAATTCATAAGCTAATACTTTGGAAGAGAGTTTCCGATTTTATCTGTGGACATTCGCAGTTTAGGGGTGCAGGGTAGGATTAATCTTGATGTAATTATAAACCGCCCTCCCCCCGTGTTGACATCATTGTTTCTGCGCTCCTACTGAAAAATATGACGGGAGTTGCCCCGGAAGGGACCAAGGGCCGGTATTATTAGATCTGGCACCCGTTACCCGTTCTTCGTCTTCTTCCTATTACCATACAACTATTCTTCTTTTTCTTCTTCATGTGCCCTGTCGGGTCCTCCCAACGTTGGCGATCACCTTGGCGAACCTGTCCTTGTCCTGCGCCGCTCGGAACAGCTCCTCCACACTTCGGATGTTGGTCCACTTCCTCACGTTTCACAGCCAGGACATTTGTCCCTTTCTGGGCCCTCGGCCTCCCTCAATTTTTCCTTCCAATATCAGTTGGAGAAGGTGGTACTTTTCCACACGCAGTATATGACCCAGATGTGAGATCTTTCGAACCTTGATAGTTGATAACAATTCCCTGTCAACTCTAGCTCGCCTTAGGACTTCGGTATTGATAACCATGTCTGTCCAGGGAACTCTGAGCATTCGGCGATGGACCCTTATTTCAAATGCTTCCAGTCTGTTCATTGAGTTATCTTTCAGGGTCCAAGTTTCACACCCGTACAATAAAACAGACCACACATAGCATTTGATCATTCTCCGGCGGAGTTTCAAGTTTACGTTATCATTGCAGAAGAGTGGTTTCATTTTATTAAACGTAGCTCTTGCTGCCTCAATTCTGCATTTTTTCTCTACATCTGGGTCAAGAGATTGCGTTAGTATGCTGCCGAGGTATTTAAATTTACTATTGAACTATTGAATACAACTATTGAAGAGTTTTAACCTCCTTGATGATTATACTCGCTTGATCCTCCTTTTTTGCGCCTAGCAGTCCGATTTTCGCAACCTTGCCAAGTCAATCAGGACATGATCAATTAGACTTCACTGGCTTAAGAGTCCAGAAAGAATCCAGGTATAAACTCTGCTGGACAGTCTCCAAAGCGCTACATGGAATGGCTCCAAATTATATATCCGAACTCTGTACAACGAAATTCTGTAAATGGCGCACTCAAAGACATTACTGCAAATAGAAATATATCCACAGAAGCAAAAATGGCAGTACACAATGGAGTTCTAGTGCTAACCCTCATGTATGGAAGTGAAACGGAAGGATAAACGCCCTAGAAATTAAGATCACTAAGAAGAATGTGCGCGAAAACGTTGTATTATAGAATACCGAAGGGGTGAGAAGTAGTGTATCTTTTTCCTCTTCTTTTTTCTTAGCCTTGAACACTCCACTGCTAAATATAGGGCTCTTAAACGTTTTCACGTCTTCGTGTTGCTCGGCTTTCTGACCCATTGTTTAACAGCTTTTAATGCTACATGGAAAGCAACGGGAAACAACCACATTGAAATGGCCCAAATGCCATCCCAGGAACCAGCAAAAATGTTACACATTGCTGCAAACCAATCTCTAGGATTGAAACTATTGCCTATCTCTTTTGTGACGTTTCGACACCCCTTTTTTCCGCATGATCTTCATTTGATTAACCTGGGTGTTCACTTAATGTTATCTAATCACACTGTTTCCCGCCTAATGTCACTGTATGATCCATGGAGTTGAACTCCAGTTTTAACTCTTATTTGTTTATTTATCGTTCTCTTAGGAGTGCATAGACTTTCGGATTTAAAACAGCATTCTTTATAACACTAATGTATGGAAACGAAGCATGGAACTGGCAGAAGAAGGATGAAAGCGGAATAAATTCGGTAGAGATGAGGTCCCTAAGACGTATGTGTGGTAGAACGATATACGACAGAATCTCAAATGCTGATATAAGAAAGAAATGTAGAGCGGAAGAAGGTATTATGAACAAAATTATAAAAGGATCGCTGCGTTGGTTCGGACGTATGGAACGCATGGATGGAGAAAGAATGGTTAAGAAAGTATACGTTAATGATGTAAATGGGGTACGGAGTCGATGCAGACCGAGAAATACATAGCATGACCAAATTAATCAAATTATGGTCATGTTAGAAGTCGGAGGAATCGACGTGCGTGTATGACTCGTTGTATTAATGTGGAGGAAGCTAGAGAGGTTTGCCAGGATAGAGTAATGTGGCAGTCTATTCTCTCTGCCTAGCCCTGCGAGGAAACGGCGTGATGATTTGTTTGTTTTGTTTATAATTTTGCAGCCCTAGTTTTTTACAGATATTTTAAACCTCTGGTGCCACCGGCCCTGGCGGTCATGAATAATATCCCGAGCTTATCTCCCTTTCGCCCGGCGCCGCCTAATCCCGCTGCCATTGTTCGGCGCAATCACGCTCCTATTCCGGCCCTTACCCAAAAACGCGCTTTTGTTTCCAGCCTCCAATAAAATAGCAACAGTTTCACCATTACGTCACAAGACAGCGAATTTATCAGTGACGTAATCATTTGACCATTCTTTTAATTAGTTGAGTGGTCCTGTCTCAAACTACCCTTCATCTAATTTTGCTTTCGATTTTTAACAAATTATATATAAATTTTATACGTATTAGTTACTGTTTTAACAAATACGTGAAAAAAACAAAAGATGGCAGTCAGCTAGAGTGAATTTTAAATTAATTTACATTTTAGATTTTAACTAAATATACAATTAACATTACTTTTTGACAACATTTTGAATGAATACAAATACTTGTAGACGTATACTGGATTTTACCCATTGCGGGTTATCAATTCAAGGAATTATTGTATCTCAATAGGGACTATTGTGATACAATTAATCCTTGAATTGATAACCCGCAATGGGTAAAATCCAGTATTCGTCTACAAGTATTTGTATACATTCAAAATGTTGTAAAAACAAAAACTGGTCCAAGTTAGCATATAAATTGGATTGACATCTCCAGGCGTTATCTAGCAATATGTTAATGGCGGTAGCCATTCAAATTGCGTTAATAAAAAAGATCTTCTGCTTAATGTTTAAAATCCAATCTTCATAGATGGCACTAGTGTGTAGATTTAAACTTCCATACAACTTCCTATAGATATATGCAACTTCCAAAAAAAATTGTCAGACATGGTGGTCGTAAGAAGGGTGGAATGGGGAATGTTGTATTACATAAAGCGCGCGCTTAACCCAACCAATGACAGCTCATAAGTCCTGTAAACACCTCGATCACCATATTCTGTTTCCGATTTGCATCTTTATCTCTATTTCATTTTCATTTATTTATTTTAAACATATTTAAAGCATTACACAATTTTTTTTTCAATACACTAAAGATACAAGTTAGAGATACACAATAATAAGTAATACATAACAGATTAATAAAAAAAGCGAGAAACATAAGATGCATGACAAATTAATAAAATAAATATACCATACAATTATAATAAAGATAGTTCTTCCCTCAGATGAGCCAAACTATCACAAAATATGTCAAATTCCGAGGTGATACGATTTAGCAAAGATATTGCTCTACCTACCGGCATAACCATTGGCAGGTTGGTTATGCATCGTGGGAGATAAAACAATCTATGGCCCCTTTGTCGAAGATAATTATCAGGGACGAACAGACCTACATCACTCAGGATTTCTGAGTTGTGTATACAACCGCCTATCAGTCGAAAGAAATGGACACGCAAGTGAACGTCTCGTTTCCTCTCGAGTGACTGGTAGCCTAGCATCCCTAGCAAGAAATCAGTTGGAATGAGCCACGGGTAATATCCATAATCCCTAAGTATCGCATATATCGCGGAGCATGAGTCCGCACGAGGCGAGATATTCCCTTATGCTGGAGAGGGTTCAGAAAAAAATTCTGAAGGATCTCTACATGAAGGAGTATGGTAGCTATTCATGGCTCTATCCCACAGCGTTTCTTTTGGGAATGTTGGGGCCTAATTCTCTGCAACTTCGAAGAGACGGGTTTCTCATAACCCATTTCTTTAGACTTATTTGGGGATATTTTGAAAACTCAGCCGTGCTGGAGGGTGTGGATCTTTTTGTTCCCGATAGATATCTCCGACAACGCCAGCATAGATTGTTTTATCTACCCACCGCCAGAACCAACCTGGTGCTGGTGACACCGGTGGGAAGAGCAATCAATCTGCTGAACGCTGTCTCCTCGGAGATCGACGTCTTTCATATCAGCGAATGTACGTTCAGAAGGCAAATACTCTTAATTCTGGAGAGTATCCTGTCTTCCTAATGTTGAACCATCTCTCATGCGTTTCTGGTAGTATACTATACACAATATATTATTTTACCTGTTTCTTTATTTATTTTTTTTTCTCCTTGTATACAACAAGTCGCTTAAACCCAATTACTGTAAACAATTTATTTTAGCTATTATATTGATTCTCATGATATGTGATAGGTAGCCAATCTATCACCATTTTACTGTCACGTGAATTCTACATCAGACCAATGATAGTGTGACAATCACACCGCCATCGCCTGTTCTCAATAGATGCCTTAAAAAATTATTTTGTAATGTCTGTTGATGAAATAAACTGATTTGATTTGATTTGATTTGATACATCGATATCAAAAAGTGATATATCGATACAATTATCGCTTTTTGAGTTTTTGGACACTATTTAAATTTAAATGCTATATTACATTTTTGTATAAAGTCTCTGAATAAATAACAAGCTGTTTTTGTATGCGCAAGTGGTAATAAAAATATGTCCAATTCACCTACTCTAATAACAAAACATAACAAGACGTTTTAACACGATAATTAAACAGTGATATTCATATATGACATTTACTTATTTGAGTAATTTTTAGTGATATAATATTAAGACAGAGTATGGAATCTACGCACTTAAAAGCGGAGAAGGATGTATAGAATTGCCGAAATATTAGATTTTTAATTATGTTTATACGAATGAAAACGTATGTTATCTACAATTTTTATTATAATTTATAGGAATGGCTTGCTTCGTCTTTCAAAGGCATTATCAAATGTAATCATTATCAAACATAAAATAATGCCTTAGAAACACGAAGCTTGTCATTCCTATAAACTCTAATCAAACTTTTTGTATGTATCCAAATATATATATATTGTATACATTCAAAATGATGTTAAAAAACTGGTCCAAGTTAAAAAGCATTAAAATTGGAGAGACATCTCCAGGCGTTATATAGCAATGTATGTTAATAGCGGTAGCCTTTCACATTGCCTTAATAATGATCTTCTGCTTAATGCTCAATCCAATCTTAATAGATGGCGCTAGTGTAGATTGAACTAAAAAAATGTGAAGTGTTCCCCAACATTGGAGCATATATACATCTTCCAAAAAATTCTCAGACGTGGTGGTCGTAAGAAGGTCGGAATGGGTAATGTTTCATTACATAAAGCGTGCGCTTAACCCAACCAATGACAGGTCATAAGTCCTGTAAACACCTCAACCACCATATTCTGTTTAAAATTTGCATCTTTGCCTCTATTGAGATACAATTAATCCTTCTAATCAACTAACTAACTAACTAACCATCACGCCGTCTTCCCGAAGGGGTATCGAGAAAGAATGGACTACCACACTTTTCTTTCCTGACATATTTCTCTCGCTTCCTCAACATTCATACATCGTGTTATGCACGCGCGTTTTCATTTATATTAACACTTATTAACATATGAACACATTTGAGATTCTGTCGTATATCGTTCTAATGCACGTTCTAATCAAACTTCTAGAAAACAGATGTTTTCATTCGTATTTATTATTAAATATGGAGTTTTTCATTATTATTCAAGGAACAATAAATAATTAGATTTTTAATATGCGTTCCGCATCTAGGCATTTCCCGCACTCTTCCGGATATCGTCGTGGCCAACGCAACTGTAGGTGCCCAACTCCACGCTTTGCCATCCTTGGGCACCAGCACAGCAGTCACCTTGTCCACTTTTCATCTGGGTCACGAGCGACGTGTCTTGCTCAACGCCACTTAAGGTAAAAATACAAAATAAGCGTTAATATGAATGAAAACGTCTGTTTTCTCGAAAATCTTATTGTAGTTATTGGGAATGACACGTTTCACAATTCTTATGCATTATCAAATGTTTGATAATAATAACAACAAATGTTTGTTAATGAAAGCATCAAATGTTAGATTATGATTACATACGAAAATGCCTTAGACAGGCAAAGCAAACACAACAACAAATCATCACGGGAGAGAATGAACCGCCATACTACTCTATCCTGGCACACCTCTCTAGTTTCCTCCACATTCATACAGCGAGTCTTACACGCACGCCGATTCTTCCGACTTCTAACATGTCCAACCTTAAAATTTAATTAATTTTGTCATGCCATTTTTTCCTCGATCTGCCTCGACTCTGTACTCCATTTACATCATTAATTAATACTTTCTTAACCATTCTTTCTCCATCCATGCGCTCCATGTCCGAACCAACTTGTTTCCAATAACTGTTTTTAAAGCTTAAACTAACCATCACGCCGTCTCTCCGAAGGGGTAGGCAGAAAGAATAGACTGTGCCACAATTTTCTTTCTTGACATATTTCTCTTGCTTCCTCATCATTTATACATTGTGTCATGCACGCGCGTCGATTTCTCTGACGCCTCACGTGGTCGACATTCAATATTTGATTTATTTGATCGTGTTACATTTTCCTCGGTCTTCTTCTATTTCTAGTTCCATTTTCATCGTTAACATATATTTGTCAAACAAATCAAATATTGATTATCGGCCATGTGAGGAGTCAGAGAAATCGACGCGCGTGTATGACACGATGTATGAATGTTGAGGAAGCGAGAGAAATATGTCAGGAAAGAAAAGTGTGGCAGACCATTATTTTTGCCTACCCCTTCGGGGAGACGGCGTGATGCTTAGTTAGTTAGTTAATTTAACATATATTTTTTTACCGTTCTTTCTTCTTTCATTATTTTCATATTTTTTCGTAGTTTTATAAAAACATGTTTTATTTAAGATATTTAAAAGAAATTTGGCTCTTAGCGAAGTATTACGTAATGCAGCAACGTGTAAGGTAGAGAAGAGAGGTTTAAGTATGTCCCCGCGAGTCCTAATGTAGGGGGCTCGCGCGTGGGACCTGGATTGCACTGATTTTGGCCCCGGGCCAATTGGAAGGGGTCCCTTGGAATAACTTGACGGTCAGAATAATAATACGTAGCGCGATTTCTTCCTATTTCCGATTTCACGACTTTGATATATGATAATGTGTGGGAATCCGTGGGAATTTTTGGTTTTATTTCTTTACCATTCAGATATCTTGATTTTTCAACTAACCATCACGCCGTTTCCCCGGAGGGCAGGCAGAGATAATGACAACCTTCGTGGCCGAGTGGTAAGTGCATTGACTGTCACCCCGAAAGTTCCGGGTTCGATTCCCGGGGAAGGCAGTGTGATTGTCACACTGTCTTTGATCTGATGTAGAATTTACGTGACAATAAAATGGCGATAGATTAGATTAGATAGGTATAACATGTCACTAGAATCTGTCATGATGTAAAGAGCGATTTAAAATAATAATAATAATAAAAATAAATAATGATGAATCGCCATATTGTTCTATCCTGACATAACTCGCATGCACGCTCGTCGATTGTTCCTATTTCGAATATGGTCGCCTTTGAGTAAGTTATTAATTTGGTCATGCTATGTCTTCCTTGGCCTTCCTCGACTTTTTTCCATTCACACCGCTTGCATATATATATCTTAACACTTTTCCCTTATTCATTCGTTTCATATGTCCAAACCATCTTACTGACCCTTTCTTGCTTCATCATTAGATATTCTCACATACGTTGTTTTTTCCGCACATTCGGCATTTACCCTACTTGCATCGTCGGCATTAGAACTCCATTGTGCACTGCCATCTTTGCTAAACATGTCATTCCCATAAAATATAATAAAACTTTTAGAAAACTGACATTTTCATTCGTATTAATATATATATATATTTTTTTTTGTATACAACAGGTCGTTTGAACCCAATTACTGTATACTATTTCTTTTAGCTATTATATTGATTCTTATGACATGTGATAGGTAGCCAATCTATCGCCATTTTATTGTCACGTGAATTCCACACCAGACCAAAGACAGTGTGACAATCACACTGCCATCGCCGGGAATCGAACCCGGTACCTTCGGTATGGAAGTCAGAGCTCTTGTAGTCTCTCTTATAGTTATCTCTCTTATAGTTGTATTTCTGTTTCAAGCTACATATATTAATAAGCGCGCAAATCTATCCGCAGACAATGTGTTTTAATGCCTATACTAAAAAAATCACGTGTTTTGTAATGAACGATATAAAAGAAACCTCAATTGCAAAAGTATATTAATATCCATAAATCCAGGATAACGCGTACTCAGAAGAATCCTTTGCGCCATAACTCAGTGAGTACCTTTGAGGGCTGATCTGGTGTACAGATCTCGGCCGGGACACCCCTATAGCCGCCCCAAATGACGCTGAAATAACCCTTATTTTACGCATGGCTCGCCATCATTACGCTGTCCGGACATGGTCCTTAGGAAAATTGGGCCGAACAGAATTGGAATCACCCCCTCCTTACGCGCACCTCGAGCCACGTAGCTTTACGAGTAGATTGGTGTTGGTGAAGAATTGCTTTCATAATCTTCTTGTTCTTCTTTTTGCTGCGTTGGTTCGGGCATATGGAGTGCATGGATGGAAAAAGAATGGTTAAGAAACTAAAAACTAACTAACTAACCATCACGCCATTCCCCCAGAGGGGTAGGCAGAGAGGGTGGATCGCCACAATGCTCTGTCCTGGCATACCTCTCGGGCTTCCTCTACATTCATACATCGTACCATGCACGCACGTCGATTATTCCGACTTCGAATATGACCGCCTTTTATTAATTCGCACCATGAGTGTAAAACCGACGTAAGTGCAAATATACATTTTGGAGATATGGGAGTTTAAAGGTTTCATATTGCTTGGAAAAATTTAAAAATTTAATTATTTAAATAAACCAATGATTTTCGGTTTATAGGTATATTACTATAAACCGATAATCATTGGTTTATTTAAAAAAAAAAATAGTTTTTCCAAGCGATATGAAATCTTTAAATTCCGATATCCCCAAACTGTATATTTGCATTTACGTCAGTTTTACACTCACGGTGCGAATTGATAAATTTGGTCATGCCATGTTTTCCTCGGTCGCCCTCGGCTTCTTTTTACACTCGCTTGTATACAACTTTTTAACCATTGATCTGATCCATTCGTTCCATATGTCTTCCATATGATGGTTAAGAAAGTATACGTTAATGATGTAAATGGAGTACGGAGTCGAGGCGGATCGACGAAAACATGGCACGACCAAATCAATCAAATATTAAAGGTTGGTCATGTTAGATGTCGGAAGAATCGACGTGCATGTATGACTCGCTGTATGAATGTGAAGGAAGTTAGAGAGGTGTGCCAGGATAGAGTAGTGTGGCGGTGCATTCTCTCTACCTGCCCCTACGGGGAAACGGCATGATGGTTTGTTGTTGTTCTTCTTATTTTTCCTTGTTATAGATCTATGTGATCTGTTCTCCAAAGGGTTATTCTTTCCCTGAGGTTGTTTCCAAGCTGTCCTTGCATCGTTTAGATCTTCAACGAGGACAAATCCCGTAGGCTTATTATGTAGTGCTATACAGAGGAGTCTGTTTGGAAAACTCCTAACCAAATCAAATCAGTTTATTACTTCAACAAACATTACAAACAATTTTAATTGTATCTCAATAGAGACGAAGACGTAAACTGGAAACTGAACATGGATGATCAAGGTGTTTACAGGACTTATGACCTGTCATTGGTTGGGTTAAGCGCACGCTTTATGTAATTACAACATTCCCCATTGCACCTTTGTTATTGTGATCATGCATGACAATTTTTTGGAAGATGTACGAGTATATATACTTCGATTACAAACAATATTTATATTTATATCATCTACTTATTAATACAGGTAAAATATATATATCTAATACAATAGGGTAACGCAAAAGTTGTCATATGATGTTCTTTGGCTGTAATTTTTTTTTTAGAATGAAATATTTTAATTCTTCATATAAAGCACTCACTTTGTAGATAGACATTTTAAATAATTATATAAATAAAACAACTTTGTATTTAACCACGGTAGGGTTATTATATTGATGCCAACTAGTTTCGCTTGGACCCAAGCTTCATCAGGGCAGTATAATAGTTTAGTTATTATACTGCCCTGATGAAACTTGGGTCCAAGCGAAACTAGCTGGCATCAATATAATAACCCTACCGTGGTTAAATACAAAGTTGTTTTATTTATACAATTATTTGAAATATTTTAGTTCTGCTTTTGGATTGTGTTTATTTGATATCTTATTTTTTTCTAATAAGTTTAAAAAATGATATCGGTCAAGTGGCCGCCGCCAGAATTGAAGACCATACGGGCCCGATTTATGGCATTTTCCATCACTCTTTCCAGAACTTCCGGAGATAGGTTCTCGAATTATTGACGGATATTCTCTTTGTAGGCTACAAGAGTCTGAAGCTTGTTGACATAGACTCGTGATTTCAAGAAACCCCACAAAAGGAAGTCTGGAATGGATAAATCGGGCAATCTTGCCGGCCACTGCAAATCACCAAAATGAGGGATTAGGAGACCCGGAAATACAGCCATCAGAATATTGGTTGTGGCTCGTGCAGTTTGCGCCGTTGTTCCACCCTGTTGGAACCACATGTTCTCCAATCCCAATTCATCCAATTGAGGAGGGATTGATCCGTTGAGCATGGCTCTGTAGCGCTCGCCGTTCATTTGGCCCGCGGCGTTTTAGAAAAAATAAGGCCTGATGACACCTCCAGCGTAAATACTAGACCATGCAGTAACTTTGAGCAAGCGTCAAGTCTCTTCTTGGGTTATATGCGAATTTTCAATGCCCCAGAAGCGAAAATTCTGCTTATTCACTTATCCACTGAGATGGAAATGGGCCTCGTTGCTCATAATGATTTTCGACAAAAAGTTATCTTCCTCGTGGTCAAGATTGAGGATAGCTTGAACATAGGTTATACGCGCTTGGCAGTCAACGATGCACCGTCTGCACTTTGTAAGAGAACATCTTAAGAAATTAAAAATCCTGAAGACTGTCTTCGCCTCCAGTCGGACATCAATAATATTGTTAACTGGAGTCACAGTAATCAAATGCAATTCAATGTCTCTAAATGCGTTATGCTATCATTTACTAGAGCATTGAGAACTGTATATCATAGATACACAATGAACAACCAGCAACTGGCACATGTATCTACGATGAAGGATCTCGGAATCATCTATGAGAGTAGGCTGACTTTTCGTGCACATATCGAGAGGATTTGTGGCATTGCACTAAGGATGTTGGGGTTCATCGTCCGGACCGGAAGGGTTTTCAGGGATCCCAATGTGCTCAGAGTCCTATACAACGCATTGGTTCGGAGCAGGCTCGAGAGTGGTTCTGTGATATGGAGTCCTCACGAGGCGAGATATTCCGTTATGCTGGAGAGGGTTCAGAAAAATTTCTGAGGTATCTCTACATGAGGGAGTATGGTAGTTATCCGTGGCTCTATCCCACGGCATTTATTCTGGGAATGCTCGGAGCCAATTCTTTACAGCTTCGAAGAGATGGACATCTAATAACCCATTCTTCAGATTAATTAGGGGATACTTTGAGAACTCGGCCGTACTGGAGGATGTTGGTCTTTTTGTCCCCGATAGATATCTCCGACAGCGACAGCACAGATTGTTTTACCTACCGGCCGCCAGAACCAATCTGCCTCTGGTGACACCGGTGGAAAGAGCAATTAGTCTGCTGAACGCGGTCTCCTCGGAGATCGACGTCCTTCATGTTAGTGAAAGTACGTTCAGGGGGCAAATACTATTGACTTTAGAAAGTATCTTGTCTTCCTAATGTCGAACCATCTCTAATGCGTTCCTGGTACTTTGTTGTATTATAATAATATCTTACCTGTACTTAATAGATGCCTTAAATATTTTCCTGTTTGTAATGTCTATTGAGTTAATAAACTGATTTGAATTTTTTAATTGTATCTCAATAGAGACGAAGAAACAAACTGGAAACTGAATATGGATGATCAAGGTGTTTACAGGACTTATGACCTGTCATTGGTTGGGTTAAGCGCACGCTTTATGTAATTACAACATTCCCCATTCCACCATTGTTATTATGATCATGCATGATACAAAAAAAAAAAAAAAAATCAAAACTGATTTGATTTGATTTGAAAGTCTTTCACCAAACTTCTCTGTATGTTTGTTCCGCCGATTTATGCCCAATTGCGTGGCACGTCGTCTTATCGATACTTCGGGTCCTCTGCGATATCTTCAGCCACAGCCGCGATATTCTCAGCAGACTGACTGCTCCGGGGCCTGCCAGACCTGGCAGCATCTTGTGTAGTTCTATACTCTTCTAGGCGAGCGGATAAATGCCGTAGTGTTTCCCCAGTTGATGTCGGACGACCGGGTAATCTGAGTCTAAATTCACGCTGCGCCAATACCACCGACGAATTATTCCGTTAAAAAAATCGGAACAATTTTTCCACGTTCTTGAGGAGTTAAACGTTTCATGTCTTATTGACGTGTATTCTGTATCTGCTTACTTCACAAGTGTCAAAGCAGAACTGACATTTGCCGATAATAGCAAAAATTATGGCATATTTTTCTTATGGTGATGAATTTTGCGTCACCCTGGATAATAATACCAGGAACGCATGTGATATGATTCGACATTAAAAAGTCAAAATACTCTCTAATGTCAATAGTATGTATTTGTCCTCTAAACTTACTTTTACCAATATGAAAGACGTCGATCTCCAAAGAGACCGCGTTCAGCAGACTAATGGCTCTTTCCACCGGTGTCACCAGAGGCAGGTTGGCTCTGGCGGCCGGTATTGGAGATATCTATCAGGGACAAAAAGACCAATATCCTTTAAGACTGCCGAGTTCTCGATATATCCCCTGAATACTTTTAAAATGTGGTAAATAGATGTCTATGCTCAATATTCAAGATCTTTTGCCCCCAAACATTGTCAAGAACCGTTCTCTGGACCATATCTGGCGTAAAGCCAATCAAAAAACAAGTGAAAGACGCAAATGGCTGTGGATCGGTCACGCTCTGAGACGGAACCCAGCCTGCATTGCTCAGAGCGCACTAGACTGGTCCCCCGTGGGTGGAAAGAGGAAGCGAGGCAGACCTAGAGCCACCTGCAGGACGAGGTTAAAGCAGCAGGCCTGACTTGAGATAATATTAGACATCAAGGGTCAAGTGGAGGCGATTCTTTGAGACCTTATGCACCACGGAGGTATGAAAGGATAGAAAGAGGAAGAAGAATATATAAGGGACTCTGTCGGTGTCCATTTTTTTAACAAGACCATATCAATAGGTACCTTCTTTGCTGTCTGCTCCATCTTATTAAAGCCTCACGTATCTCTCATATTCTGGTGTTCATCACAAGATCTTTTATATAATAATTATACCAATAAAGCGCCGTTCTTGATAATTACTCACCTCAATGGCTGGTGTGTATTTACGGATTCTTCAAAATGTTGCCACGATTTTTGAACGCTGCTCTCCCCTCTTCTTAATCCTAATTACACCACCTCCACCTTTCTACAAAACTCCACCCTTTTTAAATTTCACTCTGTTTTTTTGTATTGTTAACATTTGTACATCGGCAATGGTTAAGTTGCTAGATAAACATATCTGAAAAGTTTTGTAAAAATACGAAGTGTAGTTATATTTATTTAAATGTGAATCCACAACTCAAAGTGAAGGGAAATATAGAATAAATCATTTAATTTAATTTTACTAACTAACTAACTAACAAATTAACCATCAGAGAGGATGATCGCCACATTGTTCTATCCTGGTATAACTTTCGCGCCTCTTCTACATTCACACATCGTGACATGCACGATCGTCGATTGTTCCTACTTCGAACATGGCCGCCTTTCAGTAATTGATTAATTTGGTCATGCCATGTCTTCCTTGGCCTTCCTCGACTTCTTTTTCCATTCACACTACTTGTATATATATTTTTAACCATTCTTCCCTCATCCATTCGTTACATATGTCCAAACCATCCTATTGACCCTTTCTTGATTTTATTTATCACGCATTCATCCGCTTTAATTTCCTTTCTTACTTCATCATTAGATATTAATATTATTATTTTGTTGAATCGCTCTTTACATCGTGACAACATGAGCCAAATCGTTGGCATATCGTAGTGATTCTCGTGATACGTTATAGGGAGCTAAATCTATTGCCATTTTATTGTCACGTGAATTCTACACCAGACCAATGACAGTGTGACAATCACACTGCCCTCGCCAGGAATCGAACCCGGAACCTTCGAAGTGGCAGTCAATGCACTAACCAATTGGCCACGAAGGTCGTCTATATTCTATCATACATTGTTGTTTTCCCACATCCTTCTTAGTAACCTCATTTCTACGGTATCTTACTTTGATCCTTCTTCTGCCAACTCCAAGCTTCATTTCCATACATAAGGTTCCGACGCTTAGATTAAATAATGTAATTTAATTAATCTAAATGCTGTCCACATTTACTTACTAATACAAATACGTCCTGAAAAGTAACTTGAAACTAAATTAAGGCATCGACATTTCAATATTCTACAATTCCTTGACTCTACCACCATTTCGCCTCCTTCTGCTGTAAAATTCCTAAAGGCCCTAAAATCCTTTTCAGTCCATATTCGGGATGATCTCTCAAGGTTGATTGCGATATCTCTCTTTAATTTTGTTTTTGAGAAATAACTCTACTTTATGTGGGTATTAACCCACCACTATTCTAAACTTATCCGATCCTCTTCATCCAATCCTGGTATTTCTAAAAGTTTATTACTGATATCGTGATATTTCCAAAGTAAAATCAAATATTCCAAATCATTTTAAAACACTTTTACTTGTTTTTAAACAACTTTATTTTTGCCAAAACTAACCGGTTATTTTTTGTTTTAATTTTTTTTTCCTTGTAAACAACAGGTCGTTTGAACCCAATTACTGTATACAATTTATTTTAGCTATTATATTGATTCTTATGACATGTGAAAGGTAGCCAATCTATCGTCATTTTATTGTCTCGTGAATTCTACACCAGACTAAAGACAGTGTGACAATCACACTGCCATCGCCGGGAATCGAACCCGGGACATTCGGTATGGAAGTCATAGCTCTTACCACTCTGCCACGAAGGTCGAATAAAATTGTTATTTAATAATTTAAAAAAATTCTTCATCATCAGATCAGCACATCAGAGGTACCTAGCCTAAAAGTCGCTCCAATAGCGGGAAAAAAACTAGAAAACGACGTCTGCAGTGGTAAAATGAATACTTTGTTTACAGACAGTTTTTTTTATTCCATTTCAATGTTCGAGCGCTCTTAATAAGAAAAACTCTATAATTAGTTAAATTCCTCTTATGTTTATGGCTTTTGCTGGTTTCGGCGACTCGCTCCCATCTTCTCTTAACAATGAATTTCTACTATGAAATTTCAAAAAACAGCATTCATATATTTTATTTATTTATTTCATTTTCTGACCATAGTCCACCAAATACAAAGACCCTAGTTTACATTAATTATCTAATTTATCGCAGTATAGGGCTGGATTTGAAGACTAAAATACTATGTTTTGATCCCTTAAAACCCTTTCTCAATACCTATAGAATTAAAATCTCAGATCGAGAAGGTATGTGACGTTTCGTTTAAGATGCTGGGTTTTGTTCTTCGAACTGTTTCAGAGACGCCCGGGTCCTAAGAACTCTATATAACTCTTTATTCAGAAGCAGGCTCGAGGGAGGTGCCGTAATATATAGTCCTAATAAGGCTCAGTATTCTCTCATGTTGGAGAGGGTTCAAAAGAAATTCTTGAGAGCCCTCTACATAAGAGAATACGGGATATATCCTTGGCCCTATCCAACGGCATTTATTTTAGGTATGCTGATGTATAACTCCCTCAAACTGAGGAGGGAAGGATTAATGTCAATGCATTTTTTTAAACTAATTAGGGGCTCTTTTGAGAACCCCTATGTTCTGGAGAAAATAGGTCATTTTGTTCCTAATAATTACCTGCGACAGGGCCGACATCAATTGTTCTTTGCTCTGTCACGCAGAACCAACCTGCCTTTGGTGATGCCAGTAGGAAAAGCAATTCGGATGTTGGATATAATCGTCTCGCATTTGGACATTTTCAGTGTCAGTGAGGCAGTATTAATATGGATATGTATGATTTTGTTGGTTTCATGTCGTTGTTTTATCTTTGTCTTATATTTGTTACACCGTTTTGTATCCAAATGAATCGCCTAAATGTTTTTTATTTGTTATATCTTATTTACTGAGCAACATCAATGTCCTTAAGGTGTCCTACTTGGGCCATGTTCTGAGAGGCGAAAAGTAAGCACTATTACATCTGATCTTGGAGGGTAAGATTGAGGGTCGAAGATGTGTTGGGAGAAGGCAGGTTTCCTGGCTGAAGAACATCCGAGAGTGGACAGGGCTGAGGACCGTGGAGGAGCTGTTCCGAGCTGCCCAGGACAGGGAGGCCTACTCAAGGGTGATAGTCAACGTTGGGGAGACCTGACAGAATACGGAAAGAAGAAGAAGACATCAAATTTGTGTATTGTGTATAAATAAATAAATAAAAATACCAAACATAAAAACACCCATACTTGCTTGGAACTGATACTTACATTCTGCTTTGAATATTCAAATCATTTATCGTTTAATTATAGTTCGCTTCATCTTCTAGTCGTCGGGTTTATTAATATAGTAATCACCTGACACCTTTTTTATACTGAAAAAATAATGAAAAAGAAGTCAATTTAAAGAAAATTCTAGAAGATATAATATTTGTTACGTCACCTCATCATCTTATGCAACGGTTTATTCTCAAGCCAGACGTCCCAAGACTCCGAGCCAATTATTAACTCGTCTCTTTATCTTGTGCAATACCCTGATGATATAACTAAAAAATAGATAACCCCGTACCCCAAGGCATTTCAATTCAATTCTGTTTTCTTTATTTATTAAAATACAATCCAAATAAGCGACCTCCGTGCAGAATGGCAAGAGCTACGACTGCCACATCAAAGGCCCCAGTGCTATGTACCTTACCACCCGTTCCCACGAATCACTTTCCTACGTCTCAATTTTTTGAATCAAGATTTGTTTTATATTAAGTAAACATTTGGGGATTCAGAGATGCATTAATTGATCTGTTCCCACGTCTTCGTCCGACTCATTGAAGGTTTATTATTAATATTTTTATAAACATAAGGGCTCGAACGCGAGTATGTTTTTATTGATCTGTTCCCACAGGTAAACGTGTCATCTAACAAAGAAATGCATACTATTTAAGCTGAACCGCATCATGGATTAAATCAGATACAATTGCAACTCCTTAATAGTAACACGTCTAGATACAATTGCAACTCCTTAATAGTAACAAGTCTAGATACAATTGCAACTCCTTACTTGTAACACATCTTTATGTCATTGTAATTTCTTGCTTGTTACATCGTCTTAAATAAAGTTCTCTACTTAAAAATGTTATCGTGTTGGAAGTTATTCCATCCCAAAAATCCTCACCCGAAGGATAAAACATAAAATTTGTGGCAAAGTGGCGAGACTATTTAAAAACATAAAACCAGGTTCGATTCCCCGTAAAGTAGTGTGGTTATCACACTATCATTGTTTTGGTATAGAATTCACGTGACAATAAAATGGCAATAGCTATGCTACCTATCCAAATGTCATGAGAATTAAAACTAACTAACTAACTAACCATCACGCCGTTTCTTCGAAGGGGTAGGCAGAAAAGATGGATCACCACATTGTTCTATCCTGGCATAATTCTCGCGCTCTTCTACATGCACGCTCGTCGATTGTTCCTACTTCGAACATGGCCGCCTTTCAGTAATTGATTAATTTGGTCTTGCCATGTCTTCCTTGGCTGCCTCGACTTCTTTTTTTTTCCTTGTATACAACATGTTATTCGACCCCAATTACTGTATACAATTTATATTTTAGCTATTATATTGATTCTCATGACATGTGATTGGTAGCCAATCTATCGCCATTTTATTGTCACGTATATTCTACACCAGACCTAAGGCAGTGTGACAATCACACTGCCATCGCCGGGAATCGAACCCGGAACCTTCGGTATGGAAGTCAGAGCTCTTACCACTCTGCCACGAAGGTCGACAAATTTGGTCTTGCCATGTCATCCTTGGCCTTCCTCGACTTCTTTTTCCACTCACACTGCTTATATATATCTTTTTAACTATTCTTTCCTCATCCATTCGTTCCATATGTCCAAACCATCTTAGTGACCCTTTCTTAATTGTATTTATCACGCATTCATCTGCCTTACATTCATGTCTTACTTTATCAAAAGATATTCCATCATACATTGTTTTTCCGCACATTATTCTTAGTGACCTCATTTCCACGGCATTTATCTTACTTTCATCCTTCTTCTGCCAACTCCAAGCTTCACTTCCATACATAAGGGTCGGGACTAGAACTCTATTGTGCACTGCCATCTTTGCTTCAGTCTATATATTTATATTTGCGGTAATGACTTTGAATGCACCATTTACTTTGTTTTCAGCTCCAACCCATTTTTTGATATCTTTCTCCATTCTTCCATCTCTATAAACAAATTCGGTAACTTGCTCTAATTTATCACCGTTCGCACTTATGTAACAATCCGTCATATATTCTTCATTTTCAAATAACATGATTTTAGACTTTGACATGTTCATCACAAGGTCATACTTATTGCACACTTCGTACATTCTTGACATTAGAACTTGTAGTTCGTCCATGCTGTCATCGATTAAAACAGCGTCGTCTGCATATAGCTAAAATCAAATTGTATTCAGTAATCGGATTCGAACGACCTGTCGAATACAAAATAAATTGACACTGCAAACATGTAAACATTTAAGCAGCCGATATGGAAGAATGAATTGACATAATAACACATGAACAAATTAGATTTTCACGAGGCTGAATACTTTCCAACATTTGAAGTATTTTCCTTTCCAACATTGTAACATCAACATGAAACATGGCAAACAATTGCGTAGATGTTCACGGTTGGTAGCAATACGTATTTTGGGAAAATCATTGGAGCTCGTTTATTCGGACCGACTTTTCGGAGATCGTTGCAGTCTCCATCTTCAGGGCAATCTATGTTTAACTCCTTCTATGCTTTCGTCTTCATGGCCTCAAACTTCTTGGCGTCTATCTAGAGACTGATCTGTTTTTGAAAACTCAAATCAATAAAACAGTCAGCAATTGCTTATTGTCAATTAAGATCCATAAAAAGAAATATTCCCATTGACAGTTTTAAAACATTAATCAATTCATTCGTCGTGTCCCGACTAGATAACCGCAATGGTGTCTACGCTAACATCCCCAAACAGCAAACAAATAAACTCCAGTCTGCATTCAATACAGCAGCAAGACTGATAAGGGGTGTGCCAAAGAGTTGTCACATAACACAGCATCTTAAGGAGCTCCACTGGCTGAAATGTCCAGAAAGGATAAAATACAAGCTCTGCTGGACGGTCTATAAGGCGTTGCATGGAATAGCACCAGCTTATATATCTGAACTCTACATCAACGAGAACCTGAATGCTAGACAGTCTACATTGCGATCAGCTAAGTCTTCTGCGATCGGTAGATTGACTGCGCCAAAACGCTGTCCAAGCACAAACTTTGTCGACCGAGCCTTCGCGGTAGCCGACCCTTCAGCCTGGAACTGTCTTCCAGCAGACCTTAAGTGCATTGAGAATCAATCAGAGTTTGGATCGAGACTCAAAACGCACATTTTCAAATAATCATTTCCTGACAGGAAGGGCTGATCGACTTCGTCAGGTGCAGCCCTCATACCTCATACTTAAAAAATCCTTAACCTTCAATACAGTGAAAATTTTAAAACATTTAAAAATTATCTTTTAATTTTTTTATTACGAAATTCTGCTAACTAAACTCTCACCTTTATATGTTTATACGCCAAAAGAATTTGAAATCTTCAAGACGCTAATAAAAATTCAAACTTCATAAAACATATTCAAATCGTGCCGGGTCCTGTTCGAATATCCCAGTTTTATGACCAATCGATTTTGTGACCTCAACATGTGATTGCGGCACGGTATCGCCGGTGGGTAGGTGACCCTAGTAAGGATGTTAGCTTCCCTTTCGGCGTTATTAAATATTCAAGGGGGTGGGTTAGTTTTTGATTCCTTGACACCCCGTCCCTAAAGGTGTCCGAGAAATTGACCAGATGTTACGGATTCTGGGTACATTTAAGTTCTAACATCTGGTATAATTACCCGAGCAAATTTAATAAAACGGAATAGTGTTAGATCGCAATATTTTAAAAAATATCTATAATTTATTAGATGTTTTATTTAGGTAATCGATTGTTTTGGCGGAAACAATTTTATTTTTCAAAAATTACTAAATAAAAACACTTTTATAGAAAATCACAATTGATTATTACATTTGTCTTTTTCATTTTTTATATACTTTGTATATATAATACAACACTACTAAAATTACATATCAGACATGTTTCGGAGAACCAGTCCTTCTTCAGTGATACATATTATAAAGATACATATTTGTAATATTATAAAACTGTTGTAATATTATAAATACAATCAATTGTAACACAAATGTCCGGATCGTCCAGCTGACGACAAGTGCACCATCTAAAAGAACATTATGTGTTAAATTATTTTTCTTTGTTATTTTATTTTATATTATTGTATTTCAGGTAATTTGTTATTAGATTTATTATTAGATTTATTATGTAGACGTTGAACGATCGAAGTGTGCGCGGGAGATGCCTGTTGGTGGCGATGAGGTTCGCAACCCATCACACCGCGTCTCTCGCGATGGCGAAAAGAGAAGGATGGAGTGCCGCATCGATTAAAGTGTGGCAGTCCATTCTTTCTGCCTACCCTTTCGGGGGTACGGCGTGATGGTTAGTTAGTTAGTTTGTTTTTAAAATTGTTTACAAATATGATCAAGTCTGATTATATATCTTTTGAAATGGTGGAAACAGCTGTTTCGCTAACCGATGTTAGCATCATCAGGTGTTACAATCAACTTGTTGATGCTAACATCGGTTAGCGAAACAACTGTCCCGACAATTTCAAAAGAAATACAATCAATTGTAATATTATATAACAGGGTTTTTATTTAAACAGTTAATAATGTTTTATATAATTAAAAAATACTAACACCAAGGATTGAAATTAATGGATTTCGTCATTTTCAGCTTTCTTTCTTCCACTTCTGAATATAGGCTTCTTTCATTTTCATCCACGCGTCCCTGTCTCTTTCCTTCTTCAATCGTATCATAATGTAAATGGGTTGAAGCGGGTGTGATCAAGAAAGAATACGATAATATTTTGAATACAAGAGAGCGAGACGGGAATACTTTGATTCTCTCCGAAATTCATTCGAAATGCACTCGATGCTCATGGCTGAAACCTTTCCTGATTATTCAGAAGTTTGTTCCTATTATTGTTGTATGACAAAAGCAATGGTGAAAAAATAGTTCCCTTAATTGTGAAATTGTAATTTAAAAGTATAAATTTGCTTAACAATCTTCAAAATGAGTAGAAAATAACTCCTTGTTACGACGAAGAAATTCGGTTATAAACAGAAAACTTAAATTCGCATACATACTTGATTGATTTATCGTGGTATGTTTTACCAAGTTTTGTTTAGTTTTTTTTTATCACAATATTAAGGTACGCTTTCTTCATCAATAGTGTTTTTTATGCCGACCCTCATTAATATTTTTATTTTTAATTGTATCTCAATAGAGACGAAGACGTAAACTGGAAACTGAACATGGATGATCAAGGTGTTTACAGGACTTATGACCTGTCATTGGTTGGGTCAAGCGCACGCTTTATGTAATTACAACATTCCCCATTCCACCTTTGTTATCTGTGATCATGCATGACAAATTTTTGGAAGATGTATATACTCGTATACTTCAAAATCCATATTTATCTTCACGTGGCACTTTCAGTCAGCCATCTATGTAGATTTGGTTGCACGAGTGAATTTTTTCAAGAATTAACCTATACAACCGACCCACTAACGCCATCTATGGAGAATGATTTTCGGCATTTAGCAAACTACCTTATTAACACAATGTGAAGGCTGTTGACCAACATATTGTTAGAAGCCGCTAGGAGTATTATTCCATTCTATATGCCAAAGAATTTTGACCGAATATTTTTATTATTATTTTGAATAGCTTTTTACGTCATTACAGCGCGAGCCAAATCGATATAAAGGGTATTGCTTTCATATACACGTGATAAAAAGCTAATCTATCGCAATTTTATTGTGACATGAATTCTTCCCAGACCAAAGACAGTACGACAATCACACTGTCAACGCCGGGAATCGAACCCAGGACCTTCGGTGTGACAGTCAAATCACTCGACCACGAAGGTCGTCAATATGGAAGTGAAGCATGGAACTGTAAAAAAATAAAGTAAATTCAGTAGAAATGAGAGTAAGTTGTAAGTTTCTAATGCAAATATAAGAAGTAAACGTAATGCGAATGAAAATGTTATGAAGAAAATAATGAAAGAAAACGTTTTTTTTTTTTTAATATTTTATATGAATGACATTTTTTCCCTTACTGACGCATTATAATTTTATATATGTCATTTGATAATTATATTTGCAAGACGAAATGTGTCATAGGTATATAACAAAACTTATAGAATCAGATGCTTGTTTAATTATTTGACAAATTACCAGAAAGTGTTACGTGTTAAATCATACTATAAATATGCAAAAACTCGCTTGTCATCAAGAAAGAGTACGTGAATATTTTGAATACAAGAGAGCACGAACGATTTACTCCGAAAGTAAATCGAAATGCACACGATGCGCATGCCCGAGAACGTTTCTGGATATTTTTTTTTCTGATTATTTTTGTATGACAGTAGTTCAAAAAACAATAGGAGAACAATTTGATGTTGCAAATTGAGACAATTTTAACTTGTATGAAAAAAAAGTTTACCTTAAAAGTTATAAATTATTTTTGATTACGATTTTTCAGTTAACCATGTTTATAAAAGGTAAAAAATCTATAGTTCCGTGAATATTTCACGGGTTTCTACTAGCAATAATTCTGAATAAGTGAACTTTGATTATTATATTTATTTCTTCTTAAACAATGATGTAAAACTCTATATTAAATAATTAATACGAATAAAAACGTCCGTTCTCTAGATTTCTTTTTATATTTTATGGGAATCACATCTTTGCCTTGCAAAGGCATTATCAAAAAAACATTTAAACAGTCAATTTCTAGATTTAAAAAAATGTAATGATAGTAACATATTTCGCCTTGCTAGAATATTTAATAAGCCATTTCAAGGGGAAGCATAATATATAACAAAACTTCTTGTAAACAAAACATTTCGTAAATATATAAAAAGCTAGAATGGCAGTGCACAATGGTGTTCTTCTACCGACCCTTATGTTTGGAAAAGTGGCAAAAGAAGGATGAAAGTAGAATAAATGCAGTAGAAATGAGATCTCTTAGCCGAATGTGTGATACTCTGTGTATGATAGAGTGTCAAATGAACATTTAAGAAGTGGATGCGGTATGAACAAAATAATGAAAGGATCATTAAAATTGTTTGGACCTATGGAAAGAATGAATGAAGAAAGAATGATAAAAAAATTATATGTTAATGATGTAAATGGAACCAGAAATAGAGGAAGACCGAGGAAAACGTGTCACGATCAAATAAATCAAATATTGAATGTCGGCCATGTGAGGAGTCAGAGAAATCGACGCGCGTGCATGACACGATGTATGAATGTTGAGGAATCGAGAGAAATATGTCAGGAAAGAAAAGTGTGGCAGTCCATTCTTTCTGCCTACCCCTTCGGGGAGACGGCGTGATGGTTAGTTGGTTAGTTAGTTATAATATCATAAAATATCTGAGAATTCATTGAATCATCAGTTAGTGTATAGAAAATATGCGCACTGCTTCGCGTAGCATGCGACAGCCGAAGAAGTTCATAAACGTTTCTTGTGTGTTTTTTTCATTTTGCTTTTGATGTTATATAGCAGAGCACACAGCCACAGCTCCTCGGAATACATATGTATGGCGGGATATACGGACGTCTCGGAAGGGCGGCATAAACACATCCGAAGATTCGAATCCCGAAATTCAATCTGAGACCCTACCCATTTTAGCACTTAGGTGATGTCGGCCCGTCCTGCCGACCTTTGTAATACTATTTGGCCAAGGACCTTCCTTACACGTCGTTAGCATCGGGATTCACTTAATAAAATATTAAGGGAGGGAAATTTCCGAAATTCACGACGTCACGAGGCGTGAAACTAACCAGGCGCCTAATTCTGCGGAGGCAACATTTTTTGAAACGGATGTATGGCATATCGGTATACTACGACCAGCTAAAATATTGGTTCACACATCCTTATACTCAAGCACTGCAATAAAAAGCTGCAAAATTATTTCATACACCATTCAAAAGGCAAAGAAAAAATCAAATCAAATCAAATCAGTTTATTTACTCAAAAGACATTACAAACAGCATAAATGTTTAAGGCATTATACACATACAACATAATACCAGGAACGCATTAGTGATGGTTCGACATAAGAAAGACAAGATACTTTCCAAAGTCAAGAGTATTTGTCCCCTGAACGTACTCACTAACATGAAAGACGTTGATCTCCGAGGAGACCGCGTTCAGCAGACTAATTGCTCTTCCCACCAGTGTCACCAGAGGCAGATTGGTTCTGGCGACCGGTAGGTAAAACAATCTGTGCTGTCGCTGTTGGAGATATCTATCGGGGAAAAAAAGACTAACATCCTCCAGTACGGCCGAGTTCTCGAAGTATCCCCTAATTAATCTGAAGAAATGGGTTATTAGATGTCCATCTCTTCGAAGCTGTAGAGAATTGGTTCCGAGCATTCCCAAAAGAAATGCCGTGGGATAGAGCCACGGATAACTACCATACTCCCTCAATCAAAGAACTTAACTTACTAACTAACTAATTAACCATCTCCTCGAAGGGGTAGGCAGAAATAATGGACTACCCTACTCTTCTTTCCTAACATACTTCTCTCGATTCTTCAACATGTTTACATCGTGTCAAACACGCAAGTTTATCTGACTCCTGGCGAGGCCGACATTCAATAAGAACATAAATAATTAATAATTAATTCTTTATTAGGATTAATTGTATCTCAATAGAGACGAAGATGTAAATTGTTTTTCTGGGAACAGAATGTGGTGGCCGAGGCGCTTACAGAACTTATGATCTGTCATTGGTTCGGTTGAGCGATCGCTTTGTGTTTAACAACATTCCCCATTCTGCCCTTCTTATGACCACCATATCTGACAAATTTTCTAGCATTCTGCGCTTATCTTTACATTTTTTAGTTCACTCTACACTAGCGTCATCTATTAAGATTGGGAAGCATTAAACAGAAAATCTTTATTAATGCACTGTATATTAATGTATACTTATACTTGTATACGAAATCCTGGATTTTCACCAAAGGGTGGTTGATTCAAATTTAATTGTATCTCAATAGAGACGAAGACGCAAACTGGAAACTGAATATGGATGATCAAGGCGTTTACAGGACCTATGACCTGTCATTGGTTGGGTTAAGCGCACGCTTTATGCAATTACAACATTCACAAATATTTGTAATTATTCTGGTCAATTCTTTGGCATATAGAATGGAATAATACTCCTGGCGGCTTCTAACAATACGTTAACAGGCGACAGCCTTCGCATTGTGTTAATAAGGTAGTTTGCTAAATGCTGAAAATCATTCTCCATAGATGGCGTTAGTGGGTCGGTTGTATAGGTTAATCTTGAATAGATTCACAAGTGCAATCAAATCTACATAGATGGACAATTAAAACTGACACGTGAAAATAGATATGGATTTAAAGTATATATACATCTTCCAAAATTTGTCATGCATGATCATAATAACAAAGGTGGAATGGGGAATGTTGTAATTGCATAAAGCGTGCGCTTAACCCAACCAATGACAGGTCATAGGTCCTATAAACGCCTTGATCATCCATATTCAGTTTCCAGTTTGCGTCTTCGTCTCTATTGAGATACAATTCGATATGTTTTTTTGTAAATGACTCTAATTATTGTCTTTTGGGCTACAATAACTGGGTCAAGTGTAGTTATTGTAGTTCCTATCCATCCTATTAAACCGTGGTTTAGGATGGATTGGACGAATGCATAATATACTGTTTTAAGTGTGGCTTAATATTATTAATGTAATAAAGTTTGTTCTATTTTAGTCTTTGCGATATTAATTGATATTACGGTGTAATTTATGCGTTTCTTACGAGTACGCCTGCATCTCTGCATCTTCTCATTTCTCAGCGTCTCACATGACGGAATTTCAACTTGAGAAAAAGTCCTCGAGTGATCTGTTGCCCCTGGCGACAATACGACATCCAATTGAAAAGCCCCTTAAATTCCCACCCCGCTGTAAAACCGTCGGGTGGAAGTTGGACAATAAAAATAAATTACTCAGTGGGGCTTCATTGGAAATCGGTAGGGGGTGGATTTGGTAGGGGATGCAGGTGTCCAGATAAGGTGTAAACATGACTTTTCTCTTATATGTGCGTATTAAATATCGACAATGTTTAATTAATCAGAATATTAATTTATCTTCTTATATGAGTTTGATTGTTTCGATTTCAATTATCTCTAAAGTAATTATGTTCTTTTTCTTCTTCTTAGTGTAGGCCTTGTGGCCTGTTTCTTAATAGGAATTGACCTCTTGCGAGGTCGACTCCCAGCTGTCAATCTTTGGAGGTCTGTACGGGGGTCGTCTACCTTGGGGTTGACCGTGCAACACAATGAAGCCTTAATGGGCCCATTCTCCTCACGTGTGCATACCAGTATCTTCTCCTTTGCCTTCCGCATCTAACGACATCCTCGAACTCGCATATCTCCCTAAGTAATTATCAATATGTTGTATATCAATATATTTTAGATCAATAAGTTATATTGTATACCAATATATCAATAAGACATGTTTACAAAATGATAAAAATTGTTCATCCATTTTATAGCATGAGAGAGAAATATCTTTTCTTAGTATTCTGTGAAAAATTAATTGATTTGAGTATGAAATTGTACATTTTAAATATAGTTTAAAGATATTGAAGAAGTTCTTGCTGAAGTTGGATTGTTTTAAGTGCCTTATTACAGCTATTTAAAGCACGGTGGAAGCTTGAAATATAAATTAAATAAACACAATAGTTCGGATAGTCCAGCTGACATACGCACCATAAAAAAGACCATTATTTGTTTTATTATGTTTATTTTATATTATTTGTTTTAGATTTATTTTGTGGAAGTTGGAAGATCGACATGCGCGTGGGAGATACCTTTTAGTGACGATGAGGCTCGCAACCCATCACACCGCGTCTCCTGCGAGGGGTGAATAAAGAAGGATGGAGTGCCGCATCGGTTAAAGTGTCAGTCCATTATTTCTGCCTACTCCTTCGAGTAGACGACGTGATGGTTAATTAGTTAATTTTTTTGTGTATTGAGATATATAATTTCATATTAATTATAAGTTTTGCTTAAAAACAAACTGTTTTTACAAAAGTGGTTAAACATAAAACAAAGATAAAGATTAAAATTTGTTTATTGTTGCATATGTCATATACCACGGGTGACATTCATGTAATAATAAGTTCGCATATAACCCTTCTTCTTCTTCTTCTTCCTTGTTGTAAACCTATGTGATCTGTTCTCCTGAGTGTTGCTCCTCCTGTGAGGCAGACTCCCAGCTGTCCTTCCATATTTTAGGAGGTCTTCCACGAGGACGAGTCCCATGAGGCTGATTTTGCAATACAATATAGGGGAGTCTGGTGGTATCCATTATTTGAACATGACAGTTCCAGTTTTTTTTCGTTGTCTGCTCCATCTTATAATATCCCCAAACTCACATATCTCTCTTATTCTGGTGTTCCTCACGCGATCTCTCAGTGTCTTGCCTGCTATCGTCCTCAGTGTCTTCATCTCGGAAGTCCTCCAAACTTGTTTGGTCCTTACTTTGCATATAACTCATATATGCAATGTAAGGACCAAACATCGATGTGTTCCATCTTAATGAAAGAGATTTTTTTAAATGTTAGGAGCTAGCCGTCGGGGCGAATGAAACTAGTTACTCTACTTTTTCTTTACTTGTCTTTTTCTTTTTTTACATTTTTAAATTATATTTCATATTTAATTATTCATTATTACAAGTACTACTAGATTTTCTTTAACTTATCAAAGTGATACTTTATTATAATCAAATGATTTTACTGAAATCTCTTGATGGAAGTTCATTTTAAATAATAATTAAATGAAACGATGTTTTTTAACTACTTCCACTTTTGTCTTCATTTAGACAGCGACCGGTTTCGCCAGGCTCGCTGGCATCACTCACCAGTCTGTCGATGCCAGCGAGCCTGGCGAAACCGGTCACTGTCTAAATAAAGACAAAGGTGGAAGTAGTTAAAAAACATCGTTTTGTTACTTTATTCTTCTTATATATTTAACCTTATGTCAGTTGTTATATAATATTTGCAGTAGCAAGTAATAGGCTTTGTTTTATTGTCTCTGTGTGTTTGTATTTATATACTGTATTTGCTGTTTGTTACCCTCAATAATAAAAATAAAAAATAAAATTTATACGAAATTCTTCTACTATAATTATTTTTCAAGTTTGATACAAATTTAATTAAATATCGTAAATTAATTTGCTATTTTATGTGACGGTCATATGATATTATGTATTTTTAATGAGTCAAAACACATTTTTTTATTTCTAAAATGAACCAAAGAGGATCCCCACGCTTGCTTATAATCCTATTAAATAATTGCACACTTTGGGTCCACATCTCGGAGCCATTCACGCATCTTCCGCCATTAAACCTTTCCTCGCGAATTTTCCGGAAATCCAAATTGAAAAGGATAAAATAAACTGATATTTTCAGGGCCGGCGGAAGCCGCGCGGGGAGGGCGCCCGAGACAGAGCCGGCACGAGGAGTATGGAGGGCGAAAACAAATATGAAAGCTGTTATTTTTCGGCCGAAAGGGAGGCCTCTTATCTCGCATCAATCAAAAGAAAGCTCCGCTGCATGGATTAACAATCTTTTCAAAAAAGATTCTTTAATTATAATATAAAGGTAAGAAGAAAATTTTTTGGGGAAAATTTTGGATATACTCGTAAATCCCAGTTGACTAGGGGACAAAACGCTTTGATCTTATTAAAATAGGCGCGTGCATTAATTGTGTCTTTTTTGCAAGGATTCAGTACAATAAACAATTTTAATAGAGATAATGGCGTTGAAATTTTGCATGTTAATTATAGGAATTTTAGAAATTAAAAAAGCAATAAAAAAAGAAAATATTATAAATAATCAAATAAATTTACCAGCCCTCTCTTTGATTTATTTCCTTTTTTAAATTAATATCCGGACCCCAATAAGAAGTTTTAATTATTATTTTTATTTTATTTATAATATTTGTTATAACAAAAGCATACACGTTCCGAAATAAATCAATTTAATATCTTCTATTATATTTTCGCCATACTTTGTGTTGTAGATGTTTTATTTGTCTTTTTCTTTTTTATATACTTTGTTTATACAACACTAACTTTTTTTTAAATGTAATTACATATCAGACATGTTTGGGGTAACCGATTCTTCTTCAGTGATACAAATTATAAAGATCCATATTTTAATATCTGTTTGCGTGAAAAAATCCGTCAGAAACGGCCAGAATTGTGAAAAAACAATTCATGGATTATGCACGACGATAATGCGCAATCGCGCAGAGCCACAAATGTGACAGAATTCAAGGCCAAAATGCGATAAATACCATCGATCAACCACCATATTCTATGGATGTTGCTCCATGTGACTTTCTTCTGTTCCCAAAATTTAAATTGCCGCAGCAAAATTCGTGGAAGGTGTTAAAGACTATTTAGAAAGTACCTACCTTAAGGGTTTCGAAGAGTGCGAAAAATGCTGGCTTAAACGAGTCTGCATTTCATCTAATAGGGGATACTTTGAAGGCGACAAAATAAATTAATCGTGTTTTTCAGAATTAGCACACATCCAGTAACCTCAACAATACACATTTGTGATTGGGAGTAAAATAGACAAATGTGTTATGAAAAAAATATATATATTGTAGGAAAATTTTGTACCAGACAGTTTTTTGTCCGTCCTGTAAAGTTGGGGTTACTAGATGTGTGCTACTTCTGAAAAACACGATTCAAATATTGGTGAATAATTCAATATTTTGCGTTTAAGATACAATTTCCGGGTACTTTAAGTCACAGTAGTACAATGTGTTAATTGTGACAAAATGAAAAAGCAGTCACCCTGCAAAAAAATGTTTCTGTTCCCGCACAAAAGATAACACACGTCTGATCGCGGAACACCGCTACAGAACCCAGTCATCTATGTACTCTCGCCATCGCTGCGTCCAATTTGTGATAAACCCACGATTTTGTCTTATTTTTTGTTCTCCCTGGACCAGGTGTTTGTTTTGGCATTTCATCCGCTATCTCCGCCAATTTTCTCCTCGTTTCTTCCACACCCACACTCTGTATAATCCATTAGAAACGGAGAATTGGCGGAAAATCCTAGATTGTTAAAATCGATTGCCTCTTCCGATAGTCTGATGGAAATCATATTTCGTTTGCAGATATTCTTTGTTTGTTTTTTGGTCGCTACAGCGTAGTCCAAATCTACAAAAAATATATTATAATATCATAGATCCAATCCTAGGAATGGTAAAAAAGGTATATGTAAACGGCGTGAACGGAACTAGAAATAGAGGAAGGCCGAGGAAAACGTGGCACCATCAAATCAATCGAATATTTAATGTAGGCAGGCAACAAAGTGAAAACTAAAGTTGTCATCGCAAACAAAAACCTATCCAAAAAGCTAGAATGGCAGTGCACAATGGTGTTCTTCTACCGACCCTTATGTATGGAAGCGAAGCATGGAACTGGCAAAAGAATGATGAAAGTAGAATAAATAGAGTAGAAATGAGATCTCTTAGACGAATGTGTGGAATACTCTGTGTATGATAGAGCGTCGAATGAAAATATAAGAAGTGAATGCGTTGCGAATGATGGTGTTATGAACAAAATAATGAAAGGATCATTAAGATGGTTTGGACATATGGAAAGAATGAATGAAGAAAGAATGGTTAAAAAATTATATGTTAATTATGTTAATGGAACCAGAAATAGAGGAAGACCGAGGAAAACATGGCACGATCAAATAAATCAAATATTGAATGTCGGTCACGTGAGGAGTCGAAGAAATCGACGTGCGTGCATGACAAGATGTATAAATGTAGAGGAATCGAGAGAAGTATGTCAGGACAGAACAGTGTGGCGTTCCATTCTTTCTGCCTACCCCTCCGGGGAGACGGCGTGATGGTTAGTTAGTTAGTTATGTATGTAAGCGAAGCTAGAACTGGCAAAAGAGAGATGAGAGTATTATAATTGAGGGATATAAGTAATGAATGTGTGATAAAACGATGTGTGACAGAATTTGAAAAAATCGACATTGAAATTTAGTACACAAAGGATAAGAGAGTGGAGAAGTTATTAAAAGGCGGGCAATGAACACGGGAATGGTGCCTTTAAAGTAATCATCCTTAAAAAAAAATTATCCAATCGCCAGTGCACAATGGTATTCTTGTACCGACCCTAACGTATGAAGCATGAAATTTTCAAAAGAAAGATAAAAATAGAATAAATGCTGTCAAAATATTGTGTTAGTTTGTCAAATTCAAATATAAAAAGTGAATACAGTACGAATTAAAGTGTGATGAACGAAATAATAAAATGAACATTAAGATTGGATGGAAATACATGGAAAGTTTTAATGGAAAAAAAAGAATAGGGTGTTTCAGAAAGTTCCTTTTGAGGTAATCCAGGCATCGACCCAATTCTTGACATGTGCATATGAATTCTAAGGCACGCGCGGCAATTCTAAGGCATCTGAACAAGTGATAGTCAGATAGTGCCACGTCTGGTGAATAAGGCAAAATTTCTAATATATTATATAAGTTTCTAATGTATTATACAAACTAATGAAGTGATCCTTTCACCGTTTTGTTCATAATACCTTCTTTCGCTCTATACTCGTATTGTTTTCCTATTATCAGCATTCATACATCGTTTTACCACACATACGTCTAAAGGATGTTATCTCTACCACATTTTTCTGCACTCATCCTTCTTCTGTCAGTTCAATGCTTCGCTTCCAAAGATAAGGGTTGGAACTTAAACTCCATTGTGAACGACATTTTTTTGTTTCATTAATATTATATTATATTTTTTTGTTTCCAATAACAGTGTGGCGGTCCATTATTTCTGCCTACTCTAGCGTTGCGAAATATTGATTTCCCGGGCAAAAGTATACCTCCAGACACTCGATAATAAAAATGCATAAATTCCCAGTTAAGGAACTTTCAGATGTGTAAATTGATATGACTCCCGCTCCACGATTGAAGCGGCACTGAATTTTTATGGCCACATTATACAAATTCGTGTCGTAAATATTTCGTGGTATTTTCTTTAATAAGATGATGTGTTTCACACATACACTCGGCTAGGCCGTAAATAACCTGGTTATTATTCACACTTTTTATATTACGCGATTGTCGATTTTATGTATAATATATCCGGTATGTTTACAAAGGATGAAAAATTATGGAAAATAAAAATAGATACGAGGATTAATTGTATCTTAATAGAGACGAAGATGCAAATTGGAAACAGAATATGATGATCGAGATGTTTGCAGAACTTATGACCTGTCGTTGGTTGGGTTAAGGGCACGCTTTATGTAATACAACATTCCCCATTTCACTCTTTCTTATGACCACCATGTCTGACAAATTTTTGGATATAACTAACTAACTAACTAACTAACCATCACGCCATTTCCCCGGAGGGGTAGGCAGAGAGGATGGATCGCCACACTGGCCTGTCCTGGCATACCCCTCGGGCTTCCTCTACATTCATACATCGTACCATGCACGCACGTCGATTATTCCGACTTCGAATGTGGCCGCCTTTTAGTAATTGATTAATTTGGTCATGCCATGTTTTCCTCGGTCGTCCTGGGCTTCTTTTTCCACTCACGCTGCTTGTGTACAACTTTTTAACCATTCTACTCTCATCCATTCGTTCCATATGTCCGAACCATCTCAGAGATCCTTTTTTAATTTTATTCATGATGCAATCATCTGCCTTACATTTATTTCTTATTTCATCGTTCAGTATTCTATCATACAACGTTTTCCCGCACATTCTTCTTAGTGATCTCATTTCTACGGCGTTTGTCCTGCTTTCATCCCTCTTTTGCCAGCTCCAAGCTTCACTTCCATACATGGGGGATGGCACTAGAACTCCATTTGGAAGTTGTATATATGTTAATCTGTAACACCACCCTTTACATGGTAGTTTAAATCTACACACTAGCGCCATCTATGAAGATTGGATTTTAAGCATTAAGCATAAGATCTTTTTAATGCAATGTGAAAGGCTACCGCCATTATTGTATTGCTAGATAACGTCTGGCGATCCTTAAATATAATAAAAATAATAAATATAAAAATATTGTTGTAAAAATAAAAAAATAAATATAAGTGAATGCGGTGCGAATGAAGGTGTTATGAACAAAATAATGAAAGGATCATTAAAATAGTTTGGACCCATGGAAATAATGAATAAATGACTTTTCCGTTTTTTTATGATCAAACATTTACAGATTTTTTATGAATCGTTTTTAACACACGTTTCAGATAATTCATTTCAACAAATCTATTTATTGTTTCTTTAACAATGATATACAACCCCATATAAAATAATCAATAAGAATAAATCTTAATACGAATGAAAACGTCAGTTTTCTAGAAGTTTTATTATATTTTATGGGAATGACATGTTTCGCCCTTCTAAGGCATTATCAAATGTGATAATGCCTTAGAAGGGCGAAAAATTTTATTCCATCTAAATCATAATAAAACTCCCAAAAGACGGATGTTTTCAATCATATAAATTATTCAACAAACCTATTAAAATCATGGACAGGACGGTATATATTTTTCAACCGATAGGTAATCAATCAAATGTCATGAGGATCAATATGATAGCTATACCCTTTACGTAGATTTGGTTCGCGCTGTAATTATGTAAAGAGAGATTTAACAAAATAATAATAAACTAACTAACTAACCATCACGCCGTATCGCCACAGGGATAGGCAGAAAGAATGGACTGGCAAACTTTTATTTCCTGACATACTTCTGTCGCCTCCTCAACATTTATACATCGTGCCACGCACGCACGTCGATTTCTCCGACTCCCCACATAGCCGACATTCAATTTTTAATTCATTTGATCGTGCAACATTTTCTTCGGTCTTCCTCTATTTCTAGTTCCATTTTTCCATTCTTTCTTTATGTGTTCAAACCATGTAAATGAATTTTCATTATTTTGTTCATAACCCTTCGCACTGCATCCACTTCTTATAATTTCATTCGACACTCTATCATACAAAGATTTTTCACACATTCGTCTAAGAGATCTTATTTCTACTGCATTTATTCTACTTTCATCCTTCTTTTGCAAGAAGAATTTATAGAAATCAAGTGAAAATAAAATGGCGTTAGATCGGCTTCCTATCACATGATATCCGAATCAACATTATAATAATAGCTTCAAAAACAAATTGTACACAGTAATTAAGATCAAACGATCTGTTATATACAAAATAAATAATAAAATATCTTAATAAATAATCAAATAATTAAATATATTGAACAAATTAAGTTATGTAAAATCTAAGTTTAAATGTTTTTATATTATTATTAGAGAAAAAATGTATAATATTTATATCGTTATGTCGATAATTATAAAAGGCTTGTTGAATAATTAATATTTATGAAAACGTCTGTCTTCTAGGAGTTTTATTATAGTTTAGATAGAATGACATTGCATTGACTGCCACCCTAAAGGTTCCGGGTTCGATTCCCAACGAGGGCATTGTGACACTGCCTTTGGTCTGGTGTAGAATTCACGTGACAATAAAATGGCGATAGATTAGCTACCTATCTCAAGTCACGAGAATCACTATGATAGCTATAATTTGGCTCATGCTGTCATGATGTAAAGAGCGATTCAACAAAATATTAATAATTATAATAATAATAATAATCGTCCTTCTAAGGTATTATCAAATAATAGAAGGGCGAAAAATGCCATTCCATCTAAAATATAACAAAACTCCCAGAAGACAGATAAGCGTTGTATTTTATTGTTCAAGAAACAATAAATAGATTTGTTGAAATGAATAATCTAAAATGTGTGTTAAAAACTGATTCACAAAATAATAATTAAATTAAACGATGTTTTTTAACTACTTCCACTTTTGTCTAGACTTACATATGTCAAGACAAAAGTGTAAAAGGCGGACCACACTGTTTTAAACAAGCTCTCCACATCGGTCTCCACCGGCGGTTTACAACTGTGTAGACACTTGTTTGAAACCAAAATTCGTTTGACCTTCAACAAACTTTGTGGATGGACGCGGGTTTAAACACGCATTCAACGTGTGGAGAGTTTGTTTTAGAAGTTAAAAAAACATCGTTTTATTTCATTATTATTTAAAATGAACTTCCATCAAGAGATTTCAGTAAAATCATTTGATTAAAAAAAATCAGTTAATGTTTGATCATAAAAAAAACGGAAAAGTCATAAGTATTTTCTTCACGGCACTGATGTTTTTCCTAAAATATAGATGAACAAATATAAAACAGTAAAAGGAACACTTTATTTCGGTTGAAAAGCTTTGTTTTCCGGGCTTCGAGGCCTCAAGGCCGGAAAAGCGTCTACGGTGATACTTGACATTTAAAATGTTATTTTGTTACTCTCCGGGGAACCATGGTTACAATAGTAAGTGCGCTGCACCCCTTGAACTATAATATAACCTAATTTACATACATTTTCCAATAGCCTAGTAAATTCCGGCTGACTCCGCACTATCGCGAGATCTTCCGCGAGAGAATGGGACGTACGTCCGGCTATTCCGCGGCTGCGTTCGCTCCGGCCGGAAAGAGCACGAGCAAGCGGGTATGTCTGGTCGCCTGGCGGGTGAGAATCGTTTGAAATGTCACATACAAGCATTGGGTAGTTCTGCAAGGGAACCCTTTATGATAATTGAACTGGTTATGGGCGACTTCGAACTTAAAGGAGAGTTTTTGTAAGCAGTTGAATGGAGTAGACAGTTGATATGTCTAGTATCGCGACCACTCGTTTTGCAAGGTTCTAACAACACAGGTGCAGTTTTTCTTTCACAAAATTGTTTCTCTCCCTCGAACCAAAGTTGCCGACATCATCGATCGTACAACCTAATGAAAGTAGCAATGGGCTTTCACTCTGTTGTTTCTCTCTTTCGAAACAAAATTGCCGACATCGATCGTACAACTTCATTAAAGTGGCAATGGGCTGGACATAGAGCAAAACAGCGCAATACCCGATGGACATCCAGAATACTTCACCTCCTTCCTGTGTCTCCTGCTGTGCATTATTTCTTTTTTATTATTTCTCTAACATATGTTATTAATGTATCAATTGGGTATTTTCTTTTGCTGTTGTATTGCTATGTGTGTACGGCGGGACATCGAGGGAGAGTAGCGTAGTTTAAATGTGGTCTGGGTCCCCTTGGTTGCAAATATACACATATTATTACTATTATTTTGAACGTAATTCCTGCATGCACGGGGGACGGGACTAGAGAGTGCACGAGTGAAGCTGACGAAAGGCGCCGCTGCACCTATAACAGCTTCGGGTAAGCGGAGGGAGCCCTCTATGGCTCGGCCATATTTTTAAGGCCACCTGAAAGATGGACTGACGATATTTTCCGAATAGCTGGGACGACATGGATGCAGAAGGGACAAGACAGGGACGAGTGGACGAAAATGGAAAAACCCTATATACAGCAGTGGAGGGAAGAAGGCTTAAGAAGAAGAAGAAGAAAAATATGCTCCTAAAGATGCAGGTTATCCATAAAGCTGGAACAGAATATATCTGCTCAGTCAAAATGATCTTGACAGCGAATAATTGCGATAAGTTAAGTTACAAGGCATGCGTTCGCCCCATCATGACGTATGGAATAGAGTTGAGAGCCGATACCAATAGAACTAAGAACTTTCTTAGAGTAGCAGAAATGAGAACCCTACGCTCCGTCACAGGCAAATAAAATCGGATCAGAAATAAAACGATAAGGTATGTCTGTGGTGTTGAGGACATAGTGAGATGGGGAAGAAGCAGAAGGCGCTTTTGGAGAGACCACGTGGACCGCATGGAGAATACAAGAATTTCAAAAAATGTTAAAGACGAAAACTCAAGCAGCAAGAGATTACCAGGAAGGCCGCCAAAGAGCTGGAAAGATAGTTGGACATCATCATCGCAGGACAGCCCACCGTCACAAACAGGTCATACGACCTAAACTAAGGGGAAGAAGAAGAAGAAGAAGAAGAGATGAGCTTAAATGATCGCAAGGAAAAATCAGTAGGTATATGAGAATTGACAGTAAGGTCAAAATATACAAAAACTGCGTAAGGCCTATATTTACATATAGCACTGAGACCAGAGCGGATACTACAAAAATGAAGGCCAATTGCGGGTGGCAGAGATGCCGACGCTGAAGACAATAGTAGGAAAGACTATTCGAGATACGGTAAGGAACAGGGCTATCGGCGAAATGAAAAAAAAATGATAGATATTGTCTGGGACATTGTCTGCCCCAAAATTAAGATGGGAAAGGCAACGCAGAAGACACAAGAAAGCGCACGTGGAGAGGATGGATCTCTCCAAAATTTTATACGTTGTAATGCATCAGATTCCTATTGGCTCTCGTCTCCCCAGAAGACCACAAAAGAGATGGAGGGATAGCTGGGATTCAACTTCCCAAGAGAGGCCAGCCTGACTACAGGAACAGATCAAAAGTCTAAAAGGAGAAAAATAAGAAGAATTAGAAATGTCTCAAGTATACGAGTCCCGAAATTTTAGGTCCTCTATTTATTTTCGTGAAACATGATACTGGAAAAATCTTCTTCTTTCCCTTTGCTATTTCCCATCATCTGGAGTCGGCCCTCCTCGTACGAAAACGCCAAACTTTCCTATTTTGACTCATCTCCACTGTCAGGTTCTCGCGTTGGAGCTCCTTTTCCATGTTGGCCCACCATGTTGCCATTGAGCGACCTCTTATTTTCTTGCTCTTCTCTTTCTTCTCATGTTTTGTTGGAATGCTGAGGGCTTTTTAGAATGAAAATAAAATAAAAGCAATAAAAATGGGATTTCATCTCTGACGCATTTATTTGGCTCTCTTCATTCTTCTGGCAGTTCCATGTTTCGCTTCTTTACACGAGGTTGAAACCAGAACTCAATTGTGAAAGCCATTTGTGTTTAATTTATAAATTAATGTTTCCTAAAACTACTTTAAAATCTTTCAAAACATACGAACCCTTCTATTGACGTTATGTAGAATACGTTCAGATATCTAAATACCTATATACAAATTCAGTAACGTACTCTTGGTTCTCCCTGTGGATCTCTAGGATATCTAGGTTACTCCTAAAACAGGACACTCCCTCCAGTTGCGTCTCCTAGTTAAAGTCAATGAATATTTTTAACCCCTTGGTACATATTCTATTTTTCCACCATGAATAAATTAACATATTTGAGACCATTTTTTATTTCAATTTTGCTCACCATATTATTCACACGTTAATTTGTGGAATTAACTTAGGATATTAAATCAAATCAGTTTATTATCTTAAAAGATATTACAAACAGTATTATTTGTCTTCTGAACGTATATTCACGAATATGAAAGACGTTGATCTCCGAAGCGATCATGTTAAGCAGTTTGATTGCTCTCCACACCGGCATCACCAGAGGCCGGTTGGTTCTGCATGCTAGGAGATTAAAGTAAGTAAGTAAACTGTCTGTGCTGACGCTCTCAAAGATAACCTAAAGGAACATAAAGATTGATAGCCTCCAAGATAACGGAGTTCTCAAAGAATCCCCATGATAAATCTGAAGAAATGGGTAAGTGTGCACCCATCTCTTCTTATCTGCAAACTATTGGTTTGCAGATAAGAGGAATGCAGTGGGATAAAGCCACGGATAGCTACCAAACTCCCTCATGTAGAGATATCTCAGAAATCTTTTCTGAACCCTCTCTAACATGAGCGAGAATCTCGCCTCGTGGGGACTCCATATCACCGACCACACTCGAGCCGGCTCCGGACCAATGAGTTATACGAGTACAAAACTCGCAAAACATAGGGATTCCTGAAAAATCTGCCAGTTCAGAGAATAAATCCCAAAATTTTCTGTGCAACTCCACATTTTTCTCGATGTGAGCATGGAAAGTCAGCCTACTTTCATAAACAATACAAAGTATATGTTAACGATGTAAACGGAACTAGAAATAGATGAAGACTGGGGAAAACGTGACACGATCATATCAATCAAATATTGAATGTCGGCGTAAGGATTCTGAGAAATCGACGAGAATGCATGACACGATATATAAATATTGCGGAAGAAAGAGAAGTCACCAAGAGAATTCAATTACCACCAAGAAATTTGAATCAACAACATCAATAATTTAAAGAGAAGTCAGGAAAGAACAGTGTGGCGGTCCATTATTTCTGCCTACCCCTTCGGAGGGAGATAGTGTTATGGTTAGTTAGTAAGCTAATTAACTAATTAACTACACAGATGAAAGGATAATGTGTCCCGAAACACGTTTGTTTTAATGTTTAAGGTAAAAATGATTGTTCAATTTATAATTCATATTTCGAACTGTATTCGTAATTCAAAATAAATTGTATCTTTTTTAATATTATGGTGGAACGACACTATTTAAATTAAAGAATGCTTTTATTTAATATGGATGAAGTGAAAGTGGGAGGACTCGAAGGGTGAAAATGTAAAATAGCTAGAGAGGGAGTGTGTGATGTCTTGGTCGGGCCCTTTATGGCGAGCCGTTTCGGCTGCTTTTGATTTTGCTTCCTTCGCTTCTTATTTTTTGTTTACTGTCACTTCTTCCACACACCCACCCTTTACATTAACTCCTTCGAGCCCGGAATTATTTATTTTTAAATCAATTGGAAAAATGTTTTTTAAAACAAGTTAACCAGATTAATTATATTCATTAACTAACTACAACAACAACAACAACAAACCATCACGCCGTTTCCCCGCAGGGGTAGGCAGAGAGAATGGACCGCCACACTACTCTATCCTGGCAAACCTCTCTAGGTTCCTCCACATTCATACAACGAGTCATACACGCACGTCGATTCCTCCGACTTCTAGCATGACCAACCTTTAAAATTTGATTAATTTGGTCATGCCATGTTTTCCTCGGTCTGCCTCGACTTCGTACCCCATTTACATCATTAACGTATACTTTCTTAACCATTCTTTCTCCATCCATGCGTTCCATATGTCCGAACCAACGCAGCGATCCTTACATAATTTTGTTCATTATACCTTCTTCCGCTCTACATTCCTTTCTTATACTCGTATCAGCATTTGAGATTCTGTCGTATATCGTTCTACCACACATACGTCTTAGGGACCTCATCTCTACCGCATTTATTCTACTCTCATCCTTCTTCTGCCAGTTCCATGCTTCGCTTCCATACATTAGGGTTCGGACCAGAACTCCATTGTGAACGGCCGTTTTCGCTTTCATTGATAAATTCTTGTTTCCAATAACTATTTTTAAAGCTCCATTCACTTTGCTAACTAACTAACTAATTAACTAACTAACCATCACGCCGTCTCCCCGGGGTAGGCAGAAAGTATGGAACGCCACACTGTTCTGTCCTGACATACTTCTCTCGCTTCCTCTATCTTGTCATGCACGCACGTCGATTTCTCCGACTCCTCACGTGACCGACATTCAATATTTGATTTATTTGATCGTGCCACGTTTTCCTCAGCCTTCCTCTATTTCTAGCTCCGTTCACGCCGATCACATATACCTTCTTTACCATTCTGTTTTCGCTCATTCATTCCATGTGTCCAAACTATATTAATGACCCTTTCATTATTTTGTTCATAACCCTTTCATCACCGCACCACATTCACTTCTTAAAATTACATTTGTCACTCTATCATATACAGATTTGTCACACATTCGTCTTAGAGATCTCATTTCTTCTTCTCATTTCACTCTCACTTCTTTTGCCAGTTTCATGCTTCACTACCATACGTAAGGGTCGGCACAAGAAGACCATTATGCACTGCCATCTCAGCTTTTTTGGATAGGCTATTAATTATTATTAGGATATTAATTAATAATTAATAGGATATTAATTTTTGTAATGTTAAAATTTAAAATACTGATATAATATCACAATTTCTTTTTATTCACTGAGAGTGTCGCGACAGCTGTTTCGCCAACCGATGCTGGCATCATCAGTTCAATTTTCCCACCTTTGCTATATTTGTTTGTAAAATTGTCAACAGATTTCGCATACTTCATTATTACTATGACTAACCCCACTAATAAGTTTTTTGCCCTATAAATAGTAAGTCTTTTTATTTGTAACTTTTAGTTTATTGTCACACCTGATGAAGCCAACATCGGTTGGCGAAACAGCTGTCGCGACATTCTTGGTGAATAAAAAGAAATTGTGATATTATACCAGTGTTTTAAATTTTAACAGTAATAATTTTGAAGTATCATAGTGTTTCGGCCAAAACGATGGACTCAGCTTTTTTTCCGAACATACGTTATAATTAATAATGTTCTCTTTGATCTGGCTAGGTTGGATGAATCGGACTGCTGGGAGCAAAAGACACAGGATCGAGAATATCGGAGGAAACTCATCAAGGAGATGAAGCTTATACTCTTCAAGAGTTATATGGCCGTGGGAAGTAAGTGTAATTTTTTATTACCCCATTATGAATATACGAGTATTAAGCACTTAATTTGTGTGGCATTTTAAAAATTATTTTAAATTACTTTAACTCGGTTTTACCCCACTTTATTATTTTAAACCATCCGGTTTCATTACACCGGAGCTTATGATAATGTTTAGTTAACCACCATTAAAACATTTTTTAGTTTTTTTTTGTAACCCTGACGAAGCTCTGGTAGTTTGACAAATTAAAGTGGTATAAAAACAAGGGATGTAAATGTTTTAATTTAGAAAGACAAAAATCACTCTATTCTTCTTTCGGGGCCATGTCAGGTCCCCCCAAAGTTGGCGATCTCTATCCTACGCCACTTGGAACAGGTTCTGAACTCTTGTTATTCCTGTCCACTCTTTGATGTTCTGCAGCCAGGACAGATGCCTTCTACTAACTCCCCGACATCCCTCCACTTTGCACATTAAATCCAATCAAATCAAATCAGTTTATTTCATCAACAGACATTATAAAATTTATTTTTAAGGCATCTATTGAGAACAGGTAAAATAATATATTGTGTATAGTATACTACCAGAAACGCATCAGAGATGGTTCAACATTAGGAAGACAGGATACTCTCCAGAATTAGTATAGAGTATTTACCTTCTGAACGTACTTTCACTAACATGAAAGACGTCGATCTCCGAGAAGACCGCGTTCAGCAGACTAATTGCTCTTCCCACCGGTGTCACCAGAGGCAGATTGGTTCTGACGGCCGGTAGGTAAAACAATCTGTGCTGTCGCTGTCAGAGATATCTGTCGGGGACAAAAAGCCGAACACCCTCCCAGTACGGCGGAGTTCTCAAAGTATTCCCTAATTAATCTAAAGAAATGGGTAATTAGATGTCCATCTCTTCGAAGCTTAGAGAATTGGTTCCGAGCATTCCCAAAAGAAATGTCGTGGGATAGAGCCACGGATAGCTACCATACTCCCTCATGTTAATATAAATCGAAGAGGTAGTATTTTTCTCCCCTTAGCACATGAACAATTATGAGACCTTTCTAATTTTCACACTTGACAACAACTCTCTATTGGCTCTGGCTCTCTGCAGTACGTCTGCATTACTGACCCTATCGGTCCACGGTATACAGAGCATTCTGCGGTATATCCAATATACAAGACAGTAATACGGACAGGCTCCGAGGTTCTGACTTTGGCGGTAAAAATAGCGGAACTGCTGGACACCTTCAAAAGAAAGGTGTTGCGACGAATTTATGGACCCGTGAGGGAGTGAGAGCAATGGCTTATTCGACGCAATGATGAGCTGTATTCTATGTACTAGGCCCCCAACATCTCCTCACATATAAAGCTATAAGGATTGAGATGGGCTGGACATGTACAGAGGATGCTGAACTCACGGGACCCTAAATGAATTATGACTGGATACCCGGGCGGAAGAAGAAGGGTGGGAAGACCAAGGCTGAAGTGGAAGAACGATTTAAAGAGGGTTGCAGCACAACTTCTTCGGATACCGAACTGGAAGACGACTGCTGAGGGCAGGGACTGCTGGAGGTGAAAAAAAAGTTGACAGAGCCTAAGGCTCGATATGGGCTTTAGCACCATCGAATAAAAAAAAATATTTTCATTTTCATTTTTTTAAACTGTATTTTATGTTAATGTGCTTATTTGAGTAAAGAATGAAAAAATAAATTCATGCATATTATTTCTCTTTTTCCATTTTACATACTTTGTATATACAACACTTACATTAAAAAAATTAGTAACATAGACAGACACATTAAAAAAATTAGTAACAAAGATACAGATTTAAAATATTATAAAATTATTTACATGGTCTGACAGATGTTATAAAGATTTATTATAACAAAAGCATAAACGTTCCAAAATAAATCTTTATAACATCTGTCAGATCATGTAAATAATTTTATAATATTTTTAATCTGTATGTATCTTTATGATATGTATCACTGAAGAAGGACTGGTTGTCCGAAACATTTCTATGTAATTTTTATTTTTATTTTAATGTAAGTGTTGTATAAACGAAGTTTATAAAAAAGAAAAAGAGAAATAAAGCAATTGCAGCACAAAGTATGGCGAATATAGAAGTAATACATATTAAACATTTTGTTTTTGAATGTTTACAAATACTTGTAGACAAATACTGGATTTTACCCAGGGCGAGTTAATAATTAATAATGTAAATAGTTTTTTTTTTTTGGACCTGTCATCGGTTGGCTTAAGCGATCGTTTTATGTAATACAACATTCCCCATTTCGCCCTTCTTACGACCACCACGCCTGAATTTTTTTTTAAAGATGTATATATGCTACTATGTTAAGAACACTTCACATTTTTATGTTCAATCTACATAAGCAAAAAAGAATAAAAAAACAATTTACATCTTCGTCTCTATTGAGATACAATTATTCCTTAATACATATTAAGTTAAATTCCGTTTACGTTTGTGTCTTTGGCCGGTTTCGGCCATCTTCTGATCTCCAGATGTTTTTTTCATTATTTACATATTACGTTGTTGAGACATGAAAGTGTTAACACAAACCGGTTGGTCGTTTAGATTAAATTCTTGTATTTCGCGCTTTGTCAAGCATTTTTTTTTTCATTGAACTTGAATATGTATAGCGTTTCCTCCGGAACGGTCGCATATTTCATCAATGGCTATGAATAAATGAGATGATGTATTTTTATGTCTCCTAACAACGATTATTCTCACAGCGCTGAGGCGACTCGTGGTGTTTTATGCGTGATTCGCAATGTATGGCCCTATTCCCAACTCATCTGAAGTTAATCGAAGCAGGATAGAACGACACTTAAACATAAGGATAAACTCCTGGTAACTTGAAATATTTATTTTATATCTTATTCTTTTTCCTTAGCCTATTCCCGTCCACTTCTGGACAAAGGCCTCCTCCATTCGCTTCCATGTCACTTTGTCCTGTTCATTTATTTTATTTATTTATTTTCGTTTATTTATTTTAGCGCACTCAAAGTCATTACTGCAAATAGAAATATATCCACAGAAGCAAAGATGGCAGTACCCAATGGAGTTCTAGTGCCAACCCTCATGTATGGAAGTGAAGCTTGGAGCTGGCAAAAGAAGGATGAAAGCAGGATAAACGCCGTAGAAATGAGATCACTAAGAAGAATGTGCGGAAAACGTTGTATGATAGAATACCGAACGATGAAATAAGAAAGAAATGTAAGGCAGATGACTGCATCATGAATAAAATTAAAAAAGGATCCCTGAGATGGTTCGGACATATGGAACGAATGGATGAGAGTAGAATGGTTAAAAAGTTGTACACAAGCAGCGTGAGTGGGAAAAGAAGCCGAGGACGACCGAGGAAAACATGGCATGACCAAATTAATCAATTACTAAAAGGCGGCCACATTCGAAATCGGAACAATCGACGTGCGTGCATGGTACGATGTAAAGATGTAGAGGAAGCTCGAGAGGTATGCCATGACAGGCCAGTGTGGCGATCTATCCTCTCTGCCTACCCCTCCGGGGAAATAGCGTGATGGTTAGTTAGTTAGTTAGTTTATTTTAAACATATCTAAAGCATTACAGATTTTTTTTCCAATACACTAAAGATACAAGTTAAAGATACACAATAATAATTAATACATAAAAGATTAATAAAAAGAGCGAGAAACATAAGATGCATGACAAATTAATAAAATAAATATACCATACAATTGTAATAAAGATAGTACTTCCCTCAGATGAGCCAAACTATCACTAAATATGTCAAACTCCGAGGTGATACGATTAAGCAAAGATATTGCTTTACCTACCGGCATAATCATTGGCAGGTTGGTTCTGCATCGTGGGAGATGAAACAATCTATGGCTCCTTTGTCGAAGATAATTATCAGGGACGAACAGACCTACATCACTGAGGATTTCTGAGTTGTGTATACAACCGGCTATCAGTCGAAAGAAATGGACACCCAAGTGAATGTCTCCTTTCCCCTCGAGTGACTGGTAGCCTAGCATCCCTAGCAAGAAATCAGCCAGAAAGAGCCACGGGTTATATCCATACTCCCTAAGATAGAGGTATCGCAGAATTTTTTTCTGCACCCTCTCCGCCATCAGGGAATATCGAACCTCATGCGGCGCCCAGATAATGGAACTAAATAACTACAAAAGGTTATTCCAACGTGTCTGTTCAGATCATCCTTCCGCCGTAGTTGCGGTCGCCCTGCACTTCTCTTTGCCGTCCACGGTCTCCAAGACAGCAGTCTTTTTGTTCATTTTTCATCTGAGCTTCTGGCTACGTGATCTGCCCATTGCCATTTTAGAGTCGCCACCCGGTGGATGATGTCAGTGACCTTTGTATTTTCTCTCACCGTATCGTTTCTGATTCTGTCTCTTGGGCTTATTTCTAACATGGTTCTTTCCATGGCTCTTTGGGTCACTAGTAATTTCTCGGCACTTTGTTTGGACAATGTAACAGTTTCAAGACCATAAATACCAACTGGCAGAACGCAGGCTTTATAGACTTTTCGGTTCAGGTTGATCGCTATTTTCCGGATTTTAAAGATGTAACTTATTTTGTATATCTAATATTTAAAGATCTTCCTTACTCATGAAAAATATCTAGATTTTCGAAATACGAGTACATGAATGTCATAACGCCTCCAAAGAGAACCTTGACTAGGACACATACTTTTTATTTTATTGTTATTATTTTATTATGCATGTGAATTAAAAAATATCAATTGACAATCCATGTGAAATTTATATACGTTAAATTTAAGTGCTTTTGATGTAGATTCGGCGTCGGAAGTAAACTGCTCTGTAGCCAATCACAGCGCTCATGAATTCCTCATAAAGTAGGGAAGTGTGTGGGAAATTCCCGGCAATTTTACTAATTTCAGGGGAAATCTCATTCGCGAGTGATCAGGGCGGTATCGGGAGAGCGGAGGTAGTTCGGAGAGGTTAAGGAACATTACTTGTCGCCATAACTCACATACATTAGGGCCTCGCATTGTACGAGGGAATCGCTTAACCGAACCGCGAGTATCAAAACGTGTGAAAAAAATCGTAATTAAATATACGATAATTTATACGAATTTTCCTGGTTGAATGTAGTAAAAATGAAATTTCTTAGACGAATGAGTGGATACTCTGTGTATGATAGAGTAATTACTTCTTACTTCCTATGACCATACAACTCTTGATGAGTTTTAGCCTCCTTGATGATGTTTCGCCATGCTCCTCGATTCGCCTAACCTAGCTAGGTCAGCCAGAACATTGTCCATTAGGCGCTGTCTAGGCCTTCCAAGAGGTCTTACTCCAGTCGGTCTAGACGCGTACAGGGCCTTGATTGCTCTGGTCTCTTCAGCTCGGAATACACGCCCAATCCATGCTAGACTTGTATGATAGAGTGTCGAATGAAAATATAAGAATTTAATGCGGTGTGAATGATGTTTGGTGATATGAACGAAATAATGGAAGGATCATTTAGATGGTTTGGACACATGGAAAGAAAGAATGAAGAAAGAATAGTAAAAAAATTATATGTTAACGATGTTCAAGGAACTCGAAATAGAGGTAGACCGAGGAAAACGTGGCACGATCAAATAAATCAAATATTGAATGTCAGCCACGTGAGGAGTCAGAGAAATCGAGCGTGCATGAAACGATGTATGAATGTAGAGGAATCGAGAGAAGTATGTCAGGAAAGAAAAGTGTGACAGTCCATTATTTCTGCCTACCCCTTCGGGAAGATGGCGTGATGGTTAGTTAGTTAGTTAGTTAAATAAATCTATTAAATTTTAATTAAATTGTTTTATTGTTTAAATTTTGTACATCTAGAAATGGTTAGGTCACAACCGAAACATGTCGTAAAAATACTAAGAGCATTTATATTCATTCAAATAAACCATATATTTGAAAAAAAAATCAATCTTATTTATTCTAGTATTGTAAATACATAGATTTCAGAAAACAGCTCACAAATTTTAATAATATATACTGATGTTTTTATATTACATTGGACTACAAGACATTTGTGACCAAATAAAATCTCGTTGTATCAAATTCGCGTAACACGAAATCCACCGTCAATAAACACGAAGCGCGTATAACGCTCTCCGTTTCCCGCGCTAAAGTAAAATTTCCCGCCACTTTTGTCTTGTGAGAACGGCCATGTTTTATTCATCTGGAGCCAGGATCGTCCCACGTCCCAGAGCGCAGAAGTGGTGAGGGGCGAAGAATCAGAGAAGGTATCAGAATCACGGAATAACGACTGTATAGAATGGAACTAATATTTTTCTGATATTTACCCATCACGTTCTCTGCGCTCCTGGTATAAAATCCGGAAAATATCTCGGAAATTAGTATATCCGTAAGAAGCGTAAATATATTTTTCATTTATTTTGTAGGAAGCAATAACTTCGTGACCACATTATATTTATATAAAACACTGGTATATTTCTGAACATACTAATCGGTTTTGCTTCTTCTTCTTCTTCTTCTTTTAGTAGATCTGACAGTCTGTGACACAGAAATCATTTATCTTCTGACGATGAGATCCAGCTGTCCCTCCATCTCTTAGGCGGTCTTCCAGGTGGGCGGTGTCGGAGGGGATTGAAGAATAATGTAATAAATAATAAGTATTAGGTATAATTTAAACATATTTATATAGCAATTGATGATATAATTGAAGTAAAACTAACTATCGCACCTTCTTTCCAAGGGGGTTGGAGATCTACTCTTAAGAGATGTTTAGTTCTAACATTGACAATCATTTATTAATTTTATTTATTTATATATTTATGCAATACAAATATATATACCTGTCACAATGCTGCCTAGTAGCAGTCAATCCATTGACATCAACACAAATAACTTCAAATTTTGACCGTGGAACAGTTAACGTACCAGGCTCCTTAGTTAACAAAATAAATTATGTCAGTGAAGAGATCGGAAAAAGGATATTCGCAGCAAACAGATGCTACTTTGGCCTCAATAAGCACTTAAATTTGCGTCTACTGTCTAAAAAGACAAAGACTACAATATATAAAACGCTGATTAGACCAGTCCTAACTTATGCCTTGGAGACTTGGACGCTCACTAAATGGGATGAAAACAAAAAAAAATGATTCGAAAGGAAGATCCTCCACAGAATCTTCGGACTCATTAAGGATGGTCAGACGTGAAGAAGGAGATACAACAGAGAGCTCAACGATCTATACTAGGACGTCAGCGTGGTCAAGTTTATAAAGATTAACAGACTGCGCTGGCTAGGGCACTTGCACCGCATGGGAGATCTGGAGCCCCCCAAAAGAGTGTTGTATAACAATCCAGCAGGGCGAAGAAGCATCGGTAGTCCGAGACTGCAATGGCTGGATGGTGCCGTGGTAGATTGTTGGGTCCTGGAGCAACAAGACTGGGAGGTGGCGGCCAGAGACAGGACGGAATGGAGACGTTTCTTGGAGGAAGCCAAGACCCACCAAGGGTTGTAGCTCCGGAAGAGAAGAAGAAGATATAACAACAACAACAACAAACCATCACGCCGTTTCCCCGCAGGGGTAGGCAGAGAGAATGGACCGCCACACTACTCTATCCTGGCACACATCTCTAGCTTCCTCCACATTCATACATCGAGTCATACACGCACGTCGATTCTTCCGGCTTCTGACATGACCAACTTTTAATATTTGATTAATCTGGTCATGTCATATTTTCCTCGGTCTACCTCGACTCCTTACTCCATTTACATTGTTAACTTGTACTTTTTTAACCATTCTTTATTCACCCATGCGCTCCATATGTCCGAACCAACGCAGCGAACCTTAAGAAGATATATTTATACATAATATACAAATGAGACATAACAAACGATAAACATTTAGGACATACATCATTTGGACACAAAACGGTGTAACAAAGATAAAACATAGACACTTTTCAAATCCGAGACGATTAGATTCAACCAATCATACCGTCTCCGTGACATTTTACGTTTGCAAAGACTCCATTCTAAATATCCCAACTTGTCAAAATTCTAAATTAGTTTCGAATTATGTTTATTTAAAATAAATTTTATAACATGTTTCGCAACAATCCGCATGGAGCAAAACAAAAATTTGTACAGTAATAATTATTATGTAAATTGAATTCAATGGCAAAAATACAACTTCTCTCACGTACCGCCGATTCCCGACGCAAAGTTTGTCATTACCCATTATACAAAACAAAAAGTTGTTTAGGCGAATAATTCAAGTCGAAAGTGGGGGTGACATGAAATATTCAAAGTCGTGAGAAATGTTGATTTGATTTCGAATCTTTAGTGTACAGTTAAAACAATTCGGCAATACATTATTCACGTGGTACACCTGTCAGACACGAGACACAGACTCCGAGTCGTCTTTGAAGGGCACACGAGATGATACGCCCCTCTCAAACTAACGCGTCTAGGGCTGGATTCGTAAAAAATGCATTTCGATGAATCATGCAAGATAATGCTTAAAATACAATCTTCATAGATGGCGTTAGTGTGTAGATTGACTCATTTGTGATGTGGTCTCTCCAGGAAACTCCTAATAGTCTTCTATAGGACCACATCTCAAAAGTCTCTAGTCTCCGTTTATCCCTTTACCTCCATTCGGATAGGCACCATGTCTCGCAGGCGTACATCAAGATACTCCATACATAGGTATTGATGAGGAGTATTCTCAGTTTTAGGTCTATATGATTCGATTCTATTATTTTCGACATTTTATTAAATGCAAGCCTAGCCTGATGTATACGGCTGTCGACCTCGCTCTTAGACCGACCGTCCCATGTTATTTTGCTCCCGAAGTAGACAAACTTCTTGGTGTTCTTTAGTGGAACTCCTGACATCAGTACTCTCATCTGATGTTGCGTTCGGCCTACAGTCAGCAGCTTTATTTTGTCTTTTGGAAAACAAAACGAAATGTTATATCGATAAAATATTGTGACAATCCTTTTTCTCTGCCCACCCCTTCGATCTTGGAGTGACGGTAGAACGGTTAAAATGAAAATATGCGGTTGTATTTTTTTAATGTAACATTTATTCTTATGAATTCACAATTTAAATTTTTCTACAAACTCATTTGGTACTTCACAGTCTGTGTGAAAATTGAAAATCTATTAGCTGCAATGCGGATTCTACCCAATTTTGTAGATTTTAAGCTAACTAGTCCACTAATGCGATTTCGAAGGCACGTATTGGTACATACATATGTATGTATACCTTCTCCATTTCTATAATAAAGTCAGCTATCGGGTAGACCAGTGGTTCCCAAAGTGGTCTATATCGACCCCCATGGGTCGATTTTGACTTGCAAGGGGTCTACGACAAGTGGAAAATAAGTTGGGGGTCTATAATATGTAAATTGGGGTCTACGAGATGGTTCAACTGAAATGAAGCTGAATATTGAAATTTTTATAGTGTTTTTTTGTTTCGTTTTAGAAAAAAAATACGGAGTTCGTGTGAAAATCGAACCAGCCGCGACATTAGATTTTTCCAAATGACCAAAAAAAAGTCGACAACGAAAAAAATCCGTGAAAAAAAAAATTAATTCTTTGTCGACCTTTTTTTTTTTGTTCATTTGTGAAAATCGGAACAGCTACGGGAGGTAAATCTTTTAGAGAACTGTGTCAGCTTAAAAAAAACTCATTTTATAGCTGTAGGTGAATTTAAAAAAAAAAAACAATATTACGAAAGCCGGGGGTCTGCACAAAGTATAAAAAAATTTGCAGGGGCTCTATAGAATAAAAAAGTTTGGGTACCTCTAGGGTAGACTGAAAACAATAATAATAAAAAAGGAACTTCAATATATTGAAACAATTATAAATTGATAAGCATAACAAAAACCCTAATTTAACTTTAATCAATGAACAAACTAACATATACATATTCATCCCCAATCCTTAATGTAGTTCCGATATATAATTAGATTCAGAAAACCCTTGATTCTGCACTGTATTTATTTCAAATTTCAGATGCAGAATAGAATAATACATTGATTGAGTCTACGCACGCAGGATAGCGATTTTATTTTATATATAATACTTAGAATTTTACAGTTTAAAATTAAATAATTTTGTTTTTGTATCACAATTATATTTTATTTTACGCGACAGCTGTCAAATTTTATGATTTTCGAATCTTTATGTGTATTTGTTCCTATGTCAATTTGAATAATTTCTTTGATTTAATTTTGAAGTTCTTGCTGAAATTATGTTAGGTACCTAAATATTTTAATTAAAAGAACGGTTAGTTACTATTTATAGGAGAAAACATTAAATAAGGAAAATATAATAATAATAATAATAAAACAGTTACACATAGTATAGAGTCAAAAACGATGAAACATAATAAATTAAAAACGATAAACAATAACAGGAAGTAGATTATATTAATAGGAAAGGTGACAAAATTGTAGGTATTATTATTATTTTTTAGCTAGATTGTACAGGGGGAAAAGTTTTGAATGTACTATATACTAATGAGGAATAAGAAGGAATTTGGTTATTAAGTTTACATTTTTTGGCCTTAGAAGGGCGAAAAATGTCATTCTCATAAAATATATTTAAAACTTCCAGAAAACTGACGTTTTCATTCGTATTAATTATTTAATGTGGAGTTTTACATCATTGTTCAAGAAACAATAAATATATGTATTTATTATTTCTTACTGATAAAAAATAATTATTAGTACTTACAGCAATTAGTCAAGTTAATTTTTTTTTTAAATGTATTGTTTCTTTGTATTGTATCGGTTTTTAAATGCGTTTTTTTATGAGTCTTTCTGTGTTCAATTTTTATTGTTTAGCCGTGTATTTTTTTAATTTTCTGTGGATTGTAAACAACGTTATTTTAAATTTCCAAAGGGTATTACTATGGAATTCCACAGTGTTAATGCCTTAGCTTTCAATACTCTTGACTTTAGAAAGTATCTTGTTATCCTAATGTTGAACCATTTTTTATGCGTTCCTGGTATTATATTTTTCCAGAACTCAATAAGTACCATAAACATTTATATTGTTTGTAATGTCTGTTGAGATAATAAACAGATTGGATTTTAACAAACAAACAAACAAACAAAACCATCACGCCGTTTCCCCGCAGGGGTAGGCAGAGAGAATGGACCGCCACACTACTCTATCCTGGCACACCTCTCTAGCTTCCTCCACATTCATACATCGAGTCATACACGCACGTCGATTCTTCCGGCTTCTGACATGACCAACTTTTAATATTTGATTAATTTGGTCATGCCATGTTTTCCTCGGTCTACCTCGACTCCTTACTCCATTTACATTGTTAACGTATACTTTTTTAACCATTCTTTCTTCACCCATGCGCTCCATATGTCCGAACCAACGAAGCGAACCTTTCATAATTTTGTTCATAATACCTTCTTTCGCTCTACACTCTTTCCTAATATCAGCATTTGAGATTCTGTCGTACATCCTTCTACCGCACATACGTCTTAGGGACCTCATCTCTACCGCATTTATTCTTGTGTGTTGGATTTTAACAGGTCGTTAAAACCAATTACTGTATCAAATTAGTTTTATCAGTCTTCTGAACGTACTTTCATTATTGTATACAAAACATAACTAACTAACTAACTAACCATCACGCCGTCTCTCCGAAGGGGTAGGTAGAAAGAATGGACTGCCACACTTTTCTTTCCTGACATATTTCTCTCGATTCCTCAACATTTATACACCGTATCACGCACGCGCGTCGATTTCTCGGACTCCTTACATGGCCGACATTCAATATTTGATTTATTTGATCGTGCCACGTTTTCCTCGGTCTTCCTCTATTTCTGGTTCCATTTACATCGTTAACATATAATTTTTTTTACCATTCTTTCTTCATTCATTCTTTTCATATGTCCAAACCATCTTAATGATCCTTTCATTATTTTGTTAATAACACCATCTTTCGCACCGCATTCACTTCTTATATTTTCATTCGACACTCTATCATACACAGAGTATCTTTTGCCAGTTCTATGCTTCACTTCCATACATAAGGGTCGGTAGAAGAACACCATTTAATCAAATTTAAACCTTTTATAATGCATCATAATTTAATGTAAAATGGTGTTTCGGCCAAAACAATGGATTATCTAGAATAAAATATGTTGTATATTGACGAAATTCAGCATTAGAGAATGGTGAGAAGTGGCGAGTTGGTTTGTTTCAAAATAAAATTCGTCGTATTCTGCTCGAATCAACAGTTACTATGTTGGAACGATCATATTAAAGGTTAAATTATATGTTTTTTGCTATTCCAGCGTTTATCGCCTCCCTGTATACGGAGCTAAACCGGCAGACATGTAAGCACATAAATTGTAGTGGAGATACTCTGTTTTTCACTTTACCTCGCATTACACCAATTTGTACAGTTTATGACCACACCATCTCGGTTACCATAAAGCCGGGCGTGTTATGGTGTGGGTGGGAGCACTGCTGAAGTTTTTAGAGAGACTTAAAAGAGTTCTCGAGTGTCTATGAAATTTGTTTTGATTACGTTTTTTTAATGTCTGTTAAACTTGAATATAATTTGAGTAATGAGTTTGGTAATAATACAAACAAAAACTGTTTATTTTCTAGTTTTAATAAAATAATAATAATTAGGCTAATTTTTATAGCGCCATTGTCGTGAATAACTCACCTCAAGGGCGCTTTAACAGTGTTTTTAGTCATGAGAGTTGCATGTGACACCAGCAATCAGATAACCGTTGTTTATATTTTATGCGATATTTTGAAAAGGTGGGTTTTTAGGTGAGATTTAAAATCTGTCGGATTGTCAATGCATCTGAGGCGTGCAGGAAGCAGGCGGACGGACGAAAGCCCGATCTCCGAAATTTGTTCGGGGCTCAACTTTGGCTTTGGCTCAACTAATCTGCCTATTGCCGAGGAGTTTGCTGATCGAAGCGTAGATTGCCGCAAGTTGGGGCTATTAGCAACAAAAAGTTCAAATATATAGGCTGGTGCCATTCCGTGAAGCACTTTAAAAACCGTCCAGCATATGAGTAGTTTATAATGGATTCTTTCAGGACACTTGAACCAGTGAAGATCTTTTAGATGTTGTGAAATATGCAAATTTTTGGAATACCTTTTATAAGTCGTGCTGCCGCATTGAAAACGGATTGATTGGGTATGTTGGCGTAAATACCGTTGCAATAGTCGAGTCGAGATACGATGAAGGAATTAACAAGTGTTTTTTATGCATCAGTGGGAGCATTTTTTTTTATTGCTTTGAACTGCCTTAGGTGAAAGAAACTGGCGGTCACTGTCTTACTTATTTGGGTTTTTAATGAGAGATCTGCTTCGAAGTTAATTCCAAGAATGGAGTTATTAGGGATGATGTCAATTTTTATTTATCATCATCGGTTATCTCGGGTGTCCGAGGAAGACTGTCGTTCACGGTTGTGGATCCGCATGTGACTGAAGAGCCTAATCCTGGACCCACACATTCTAGGGCATCTGTGGCAGGAAAGGCGCTGGTAGTGGAACCGTCACCGTCTCTGGATGGTCTCTCCATTCTCCATCTCTACGGCGTCGTCTATGCGCTGTGCTTCTGTCCTGCGTGCCTTAATGTCCTGTTAATCTCCACCCAGGTATTTCATTTTCATTTTCATTTATTTGAATAAAAATCACAAAAGCTACAGACATATAATTCCAGATCGTTTGCAATTACATTATAAGAATTAATAAGAGAAGCATAAAAAAAAACATTAAGATTAAAAATTAGAAAGAATCATAACATTGACCGACTGAAAAATTCAGTTGGGTTGATTGGCCTTTGGAAAATTACGTCATGATCTCACCTCTAAAATACCACAATGCCTCAAGGCTAAAGTTTTCAACCAGTGCGTCTTGCCAGTCATGACGTACGGAGCCGAGACGTGGACACTGACAAAGGGTCTAGTCTACAGATTCAAGGTCGCCCAACACGCCATGGAAATAGCCATGCTTGGAATAACCTTGAGGGACAGATTAAAAAACTTTTTTTTTCATCAACTAACCAAAGTGACTGAGGTGAACGGAAGTATAAATAGATGAAGACCGAGAAAGTAACAAGACTCCATTAAAACAAAGAAAACGATTATTTGCTCGTGACGTGTCGGTATCGGCTGATGACTGTCCAGTGTAAATGGACTTTAAATCAAATATTGAATATCGGGCACTAGTCGAAGAAATCGGAGAAAATCGTGGACAATGACAGCGAAATCCGCAGAGCAACTGGATAATTTTGAGAGAAGGGTGCTGCGCAGAATTCTGGGACCTGTGAATGACGGTGAAGGCTGGGGAATGCGGCATAATGACGAGCTGTACAAAGCTCCCAGTCTCTCCACACAGGTCAGACTGAATAGACTGAGATGGGTCACGTGCAGAGGATGCCGTCATGGCGAACCCCAAAAAGATTTCTGGAGTGGCACCCAGGTGGTAGAAGACCAATTGGACGACCAAGGCTGCGATAGGAGGATGAAGTTGGGAGAGATGGAGCAAGTTTGTTTAGAGTGTCAGATTGGAGAGTCGAAGCGGAGGACAGGAGGAGTTGGAGGCGAAGAATAAGAAGGCTGGGCAAAAGGGGCAGGGGCCATCGAAGAAGAAGAGTCGGAGAAATCGACGTGCGTGCTTGACACGATTTATGAACGTTGAGGTTGCAATAAAAGTTTGTCAGGAAAGAAGAGTGTGCATTCCATTTTTTCTGCCTACCCCTTCGTGGAAAATCTATCTCTTGAAGTCAACATTGATATTCATTGAAGGCGTATATTTTTTTCGTAATTGACTTGAAAAAAGAACACAGGGACGCTGAATTTGTATCGGGATATCTTCCAAGACCTAGGATGCACAAGGCAGAATGGTTTGCCTCGCTTACCGATCTAGTACCGAGTACACACCGGCTTTGCTCTGCGGCGTTGTTGCTTTTCTTCGAAGCGTACATGTATTAAAGAGTAGAGAGGAAACAATGAAATTATATTATCTGTTTTCTAGACGTTTTAAGGGTGTTTTTTTAGAGGTATACAATACAAATTCAAAATAGAAATAAAAACATTATAATTATGTTAATGTCTATGATATTGACTTTATTTAATAGATAATTTTATGCCATTATTGTTTAAATATGATCTCGGGCATATGAGCGCCACGGGTAGCTCGAATAAAGCGCAATCGTGAAGTCCAATTTTCGACAATTGTCGTCTTTCTAGATACATATTATCCACTAGAGTGTACGTGGTGCGAAAACGATCCATGGTCTTTCAAATAACTTGCTCGGATGGATGATTATGTCGACGTGAATTCTACACCAGACTAAAGACAGTGTGACAATCACACTACCCTCGCCGGGAATCGAACCCGGAACCTTCGGGGTGGCAGTCAATGCTCTTACCACTCGTCTACAAAGATCGGAATCAGTCGCAGGAGGTGATTTTTTTTTCTCCCCTTAGCACATGACATAAATACGAGACCTTTCTAACTTTCACACTAGACAACAGCTCTCTATGGGCTCTGGCTTTCTATCGGTCCACGGTATACAGAGCATTCTGCGGTATATCCACATCTCAAACGCCTCCAACCAGTTCATTACATTCACTTTTAGAGTCCAGGTTTCGCAGCTATATAGTAGAATAGTCCATATATTATATAACATAACATTTAATCATTCTTTACCGGTGAATTCGTGGAACATAAATTAAATAGTCAATTAGTGCACCATCTAAAAAGAACATGTTGTGTTAAATTATTTTTATTTTGTTATTTTATTTTATATCATTGTATTTTATATTATTTGTTTTAGATTTATTTTGTGGGTGTTGGACGATCGAAGTGTGCGCGGGAGATGCCTATTGGTGGCGATGAGGTTCGCAACCCATCACACCGCGTCTCCCGCGGAGCGAAAAGCAAAGGATGGAGTGCCGCATCAGTAAAAGTGTGACAGTCCATTCTTTCTGCCTACCCTTTCGGGGAGATGGCGTGATGGTTAGTTAGTTAGTTTAATCATTCTTTGTCGGAGTTTCAGGTTAAGATTATCGTTGCAAAAACAGGTTCTCATTTTATTTATTATAGAAAATAGATTTTTATATAACTCCCTCTAGTTTTGTTTGTTCGTCGTACCGTAGCACTAAAAGTATTCAAATCCTCGCGAGCATGGTACAGTTCACAATGGGAACCTTTGATGCAAAGGCTGCAAGAACAAATCGGATCGGAATACCCACAAAGGCAACGGGAAATAGGATTAAGTCTCACGGGCTGGGTAGGGGCGCCGCAGCGGGGTGTGTTTAGTGACCTTTTGTCGCGAATAACAAAGTAATTGGCCACAGGGGATGCCCGATCGGAAGAGGAACATTGTTCGAAGATTATTAAGGGCGCATATTTATTAAAATGTGCGCTTCAAAGGGGTTGTTAATGATTGAAATGTTACGTATAATACAAAACGTATTCTATAAATTAAAATCAAGTAGAGGGTGGCTTCCTAAATTTTGGTTTTGAAAATCTGATTGTATACTAGTGTGCTATACAAAACAATCATTGAAAATCTTACGAACAATGCTTTAAAGCAATTATTTCTTTTTTTTTCTTCTTTGTTCGCCATACTTTGTGTTGTAGATGTTTTATTTGTCTTTTTCCTTTTTATATACTTTGTATATACAACTCTAACTTTTTAAGAAAAAATAAAATAAATATCACAAATGTTTCGGACAACCAGTCCTTCTTCAGTGATATTATAAAATTACATATTTAACATAATATAAAAAAAATTACAAATAGGATAAGATTTAACATTAAAACATTCAAAACTGATCATATTTGTAAATAATTTTATGTTTTAAATATGTATCTTTATAATATCACTACAGGACTGGTTGTCCGAAACATGTCTGATATTCAATTTTTTTAAATTAAAGTTAGTGTTGTATACACAAAGTACTCGTATATAAAAAAGAAAAAGACAAATTATTTTTTTAACCGATTCATGGCCAAAAACACAAGTCCCAGGCATTTTATCTAATTAATACAAAAAAAATCATATGTTTTCGAGTATGATAGTTTTATTATATTATTGTTTATGGGAATTACATGTTTCGCCTTTCTAGGGCGTTATCAAAGACATTTGAACAGTGATGTAAAACTCCACAACAGGTATTTAATGTTAATCGCTATTTTATTATCACGTGAATTCTACACCAGACCAAAGACGGAAAGAAACAGTAGAGTAAAGGGAATCGCCGGAAATAGAACACTGGACCTTCGGTGTGGCAATCATTCATCTTGCCGCTTCGCTACGAATGTCGTCAAAGTTTGGAGAATTTGAGCGAATTTATTGTTTCGTGTTAATGATAAAATTGTATATTTATACATTGAAAAAAACATTATGTGTTAAATTAAAAAACGGTGGATTAGTGGAACATATTGTACATTAAATAGACAATATGTGCACCATCTAAAAAGAACATTTTGTGTTCAATTATTTTTATTTGGTTATTTTATTTTATATTATTTGTTTTAGATTTATTTTGTGGGTGTTGGACGATCGAAGTGTGCGCGGGAGATGCCTATTGGTGGCGATGAGGTTCACAACCCTAAACACCGCGTCTCCCGCGGAGCGAATATAGAAGAATGGAGTGCCGCATCAGTAGAAGTGTGACAGTCCATTCTTTCTGCTACCCTTTCGGGGAGACGGCGTGATGGTTAGTTAGTTAATTATAATAAAAATATGTATATCCATCCTTTCTGCTTCTTCTTTCTGGAAAACTGCGTGATATACTCGTATATTCAAGGATAAGATACTTTAATCAATTTAAGAAATACTAATATTTTTTTGTGAATGTATACTTATACTTGCATATGAATACTGGATTTCACCCATGGTGGGTGATTAATTCGTGAAATTTAATTTAAGTCAATAGAGACGAAGATAGATGGCGTTAGTGTGTGAATTATATAGATTAATCTTAAAAAGATTAACATATGTAATCAAATCTGGTGTATTGAAACTGACATGTGAAGATAAGCATAGATTTGTAGCATATATACAACCTCCAAAAATGTGTCTTACATGGTCATAAAGAAATAGGTGGAATGGGGAATATTGTAATTACATAAAGCGTGCGCTTAACCCAACCAATGACAGGTCATAAGTCCTGTAAACACCTTGATCAACCATATTCAGTTTCCAGTTTGCATCTTCGTCTCTATTGAGATACAATTAAATTTTAAGAAATACTTATACATCAAAGCAACCGAGTACGAAGATCGCTGATGTGTTTAAGCATAATATATGTGAGCGCATATTATATTAATGTGAACAATTCGAGGGCGAAGAAACAGGCAATCCTGTCATCCCAAATATTCGAGGTCCTGCGACGTGGAATGTCCGGTGTCCTGGCGGTATTCCGTTAATGAACGTCCTTCGGTCGATTCTTCACATTTCGGACGTCCTTTGAAGGTGTCGGCTTAAGGTGGCGTATGGGCGTGAATTAACATTCCCACGGCATCCCCTTAATTAACAGGGGAGACCAGCTTCCGAAATAAGATACGTGTATAATTTATATTACAATGTATAAAAAATTCAAATTTATATTATAGTTCTGATTTTGAAAATTTGGTTTGGTTCATGCGGTGCTCCCGTAAATTTGGAGAAATTACGTGTATAAGTGAATTGTTTTGGTCAATTTGATTGTTGCCGCACTTTAAATAGTTAATTGTGACACGTAATACGTTGGTACTGTTTTGATATCAAAATTATACAAGTTTTTTCGTTTATATACAGAATTTTGACAGGTGTAAAAATAAAATTTTCATTTGTTCCAATGACAATTTAAATCATTTCTTCAATATTCTTTTAAAGTTCTTGCTGGTGCTGGTTGGTTTTAAGTGCTTAATTACTGCTAATTAAAAAAAAGGTGGATACGTGGAACATTAATTAAATCATTTAATAGACAATATGTGCACCATCTAAAAATAACATTTTGTGTTAAATTATTTTTAATTTATTTTGTTATTTTATTTTATATCATTGTATTTTATATTACTTGTTTTAGATTTATTTTGTGGATGTTGGAAGATCGAAGGGTGCGCGGGAGATGCCTATTGGTGGCGATGAGGTTCGCAACCCATCACACCGCGTCTCCCGCGGGGCGAAAAGGGAAGGATGGAGTGCCGCATCGGTTAAAGTGTGACAGTCCATTATTTCTGCCTACCCTTTCGGAGAGACGGCGTGATGGTTAGTTAGTTAGTTACTTAGTTAAAAAATTCACTATGTGTTTAATTACATTTTATAACATAAAACTAGTCGCGACCCGTGAAATATTTATGAAGTAAATCAAATTCTATATTAAGTTGCATGGCTTGTATGTTTGTTTAACAATGATCAGAACAAATTCAAAATAATCAATAAACGTTCTTGGGCATGCGCATCGTGTGCATTTTGAATTACTTGCTCAGAGAATCGAACTACTTTTTCGAATAGGCTGGCAGTTCATTCTCCCTGCCTACCCCATGGGAGAAATTGCGTAATGGTTAGTTAATTAGTTAATTAATTAGTTGTTTATAAATTAGGATAGGAATCACGATGAATTTCGTTTTTAAATATTGATTTGAAATCATTAATACCTCTTCTTCTTCGATGGCCCTACAGCCCATATCGAGCCTAAGCCTCCAGTATTCTTCGCCTCCAACTTCTCCTGTCCTCCGCTTCGACCCTCCAATTTGACAGTCTTAACAACTTCGCCCCATCTCTCCCAACTTCATTCTCCCATCGCAGCCTTGGTCGTCCAATTGGTCTTCTACCACCTGGGTGCCACTCCAGCAATCTTTTTGGCTTTCGCGATGATGACATCCTCTGCACGTGACCGGCCCATCTCAGTCTATTCAGTTTGATCTGTGTGGAGAGACTGGGAGCTTTGTAAATATGGTACAGCTTTTTATTATGCCGCACTCTCCAGCCTTCACCGTAATTCACAGGTCCCAGAATTCTACGCAGTACCCTTCTCTCAAAAGTATCCAGTCGCTCTGCGGATTTCGCTGTCATTGTCCACGCCTCACACCCACTGTTCGGATGATTGACTTAAATAGGATGGTTCTGGTCTTCCTGTGTACGTTTCTTGATTTGAGCACTGGTAGTAGAGAGAAGAATTTCTTATCAGAGCTAAATTTGCACACCTTAAATGAAGGTAATCGGCCAACTTTTGAGACCTTTCGAGGACACCGCCACATCAAGAGCGTTATTGACTTGACACTCTGCTCCTCGTGTCTGTTAGACACAGTCGACAGATGGAGAGTGGAGTCTAATAATAACCATCTCAGTGATCACAATCCCATTTACTTTGAAATTTCAGCCAGAATATGGAACCCCACGGAAACCAAGACGGCCATCTTCAACAACAAAAAGGCCAACTGGGAGAAATTTACAAAAGAAGTCAAACGCAAAGTAAAGGAACATAAGCTATCACAGATTTCCTTCTCTGAAGTAACCAGCTCGCTGGATCTGGAGAAGAAAATCGTCTTATTGATGGAAATTTTAGACGAATCGTGCAAAGCAAGTATACCAATCAGGAAGCCCTTCAAAAGGCAACCCTGTCCATGGTGGAACGCTGAGCTCGATAAACTCAAGAAAGAAGCCAGGAAATGTAGGCACAGGCTTCAGAACTCGGGTGCGCTCCGTAGGGAGATGAAGACACTCCCTGAGTATCTCGAAGCTAAACAAACCTACAAAAACGCCATTGAGAAAGCGAAAACTGAATCCTGGAAGAATTACTGCGGCTCTCAGAACAGAGAAACCGCCTGGTCCGCAATTCACAGAGTGCTGGTCAACCGGAGAAAGACTACCCCTTTAGCGACGCTGAAGGATGGCAGCGAGTACTTAGCTACGGCTGAGGAAAGCGCCCGGCGTCTATTGGGAAGATTCTTTCCGGATGACATCACAGAGCAAGAAACTTGTGAACAAATAGACATCAGGCGGAGGGCGGAGATCATACCCTACACAGAAAACGACCCAATTTTTACGGTGGAGGAGATAGAGGATATATTATCCAACATTAATCCGGAAAAGACGCCCGGTGAAGACCACTTCACCGCGGACATCTGCCTTCACTTCTTCAACGAAGACAGGTCACTTGTACTGGGTATGTACAATGCATGTCTCAGGGTGAGCCACTTTCCAGCTCAATGGAAAATAGCGAGGGTCATTGTCATTCCCAAACCGGGAAAGGATGACCTTCAAGACATCAAGTCCTACAGACCGATTGGACTCATCTCGGTATTTGGAAAAAAACTTGAAAAATTGATGATCAATCGGATCAATTGGAATTTTCATCGCCATAGCATGCTGAGTCAGAAGCAATATGGATTTACACCACAGAAATCGACAGAAGACGCTCTCAACGCATCAGTCAAGCTCATCAGAACCGCACTGCAAGATAGGAAAATGATCGTAGCGATCTCGCTCGACATAAGAGGAGCCTTCGACAATGCCTGGTGGCCATTTTTAATGTGCCAACTGAGCAGTAAGAAGTGCCCTCGGAACCTATTCTTGCTGGTAAAGAGCTATCATCAACAACGGAAAATCGTGTTGTCACACTTTGATGCCACCCTCGAGAAGGTAACTACCAAAGGATGCGTTCAGGGATCCTCCTGCGGGCCGAGTTTCTGGAATTAGATCTTAGATGATGTACTCCAGAAAGATCTCGGTGCGGGAGTCGAACTGAGGGCATTCGCGGACGACCTTCTCTTGACTACCGTGGCAGACAATACGACCGATCTGGAGAAGATGACAGACAAAGCGCTGAAGATAATCACAATGTGGGGCACTAAAGCCAAACTCCAATTTGCAGAGGACAAAACCAACGCGATGTTCATCACCAAAAGGAAGGACCGCCGGCCAGTAATCCACATGAACGGAGTCCAACTAAACTACGTGGACCACTTTAAGGTTTCGGGTCTAACCATAGATCGCCACCTCAATTGGTCCAAACATGTTGACAGTGTCTGCAAAAAAGCCGCAGGCATCACGAACAAGCTTGTGAGAGCCGCCAAACCTACATGGGGTGCGTCGCCGGAGGTTATGCAGCAAATATACGTGGGTGCTGTAGAGCCTCTGATTACGTATGCCTCGAGCGTGTGGGTGGACGCGGTCAAGAAAAAAGTCAACCGGAAGAAGCTGGACTCCATCCAACGACTAATAGCCGACTAATAATAGGGTTACAGAACAATCTCCCTGGTATCTGCACAGGTTTTGAGTGGTTTTATGCCACTCGATCTGAGGATCAGGGAGCTTACAGAGGCATACGAGGTAAAGAAGAGCCTCACCTTGCAGGACTTGCCGCCGGACAGATATTATCAGGGAGTAGGAGATTTTTTCTCACTTCCTCATCCGGCGGAACGCTATCCGATAGATCACGGATACGATGATCAAGCTCTACCTGGGACGGCGCCGGACGAGTTGAGGATCTTCACAGATGGCAGTCTCTTGGACGGCAGAGTGGGTGCAGCTTTTGTACCTTACGATGGCGTCAGAGAGCTGCCGTCGAGAAAGTTGAAACTCGGCGACTTCTGCTCCGTGTTTCAGGCGGAACTCATCGCGATCAAAGAAGCCCTGATTTTTGTTTTGAAGAAGCCACCCAACAGATGGAAGAAGATAACGATCCTGACAGACTGCAAATCTGGCGTCCATGCAATAACAGACCGTAATTCGGTAAACCCTATTGTTATGGACGTCAGATCAGATATCCAGAAGCTACGTCACAGACATCAGGACGTCTACATCGGCTGGATAAGGGGACACTGCGGAATCCTTGGCAACGAAAAGGCTGACGAAAAGGCTCGGGAGGCAACGCTCAAGAAGACGGCCCCCGATTTTGCCGATTTCCCGCTCAGTTTTGCCAAAAAGAAAATTCGAAGCAGGACCCTTCAAATCTGGAACGATCGTTATGTTAACGAAACAACCGGACGTGTAACGAAGATGTTTTTCCCTACCATCTACCATGCCTATGATTTCAGGAAATTGCAGAAGGCTAGCTTCGAGCTCACCCAGATCCTCACGGGTCACGGTGGGTTCATGAGCTACCTGCATCGCTTCAAGCTTTCCGAAATTGACAGCTGCCCATGCGACGATGAAACACCTCAAGATGTCCCTCACCTGTTGATGCATTGCCCCCTTTTTAGCCTCCCTAGACATCAGCTGGAGGCGCGATGCAGAAGCCAAGGGAAAGATCTTTACGATATCCCAAAGGTGATAGTTCACAAGGAACTGACACAAGAGGTAGTTTCATTCATGGTAAGAATAGTGCAGGCAATTGGTAAGATAAACCAATGTAGGACACAAAATGCCGAACACTCCTCTAGTGTGACGGAAGGCCTGATTACTGCGGTCAACAGGCCGGCTTCTCCTGGAGAGTTTTAAGTGGTTTCCTCTCCACAAGAGCAAATGCTGAGAAGTTCCTGATTGGTCCACTTTAGCATATTCCTCCTGATCCCAACACTTTGAAACAAATTAAGATTAAATAATTGCAGAAAGATCCATTTGACGAAATTTTAAGCCTTGTACATTATAAGCAAGGTCAAAAATAAAGCAACTCCCATCTAAAAAAAAAAAAAAAAGTAAAGAGAAGAATGTTTTGTTCCCAAGGTTTTCCTGTGTACGTTTCTTGAAATCATTAATACAATGGATAACCGGCAACTTAAGCGTGTTTCAACGATAAAGGATCTTGGTATTGTTTATGAAAGTAGGCTGACTTTCCATGCTCAAATCGAGAGAATATGTGGAGTTGCACTGAAAACGTTGGGATTTATTCTCCGAACTGGTAGAGTTTTCAAGAATCCCTATGTTTTGCGAATTTTGTATAACTCATTGGTCCGGAGCCGGCTTGGGTGTGGTTCGGTGATATGGAGTCCCCACGAGGCGAGATACTCGCTCATGTTAGAGAGGGTTCAGAAAAGATTTCTGAGATATCTCTACATGAAAGAATTTGGTAGCTATCCGTGGCTTTACCCCACTGCATTCCTCTTGGGCATTCTGGAGACCAATAATTTCCAGATAAGAAGAGATGGGTGCACACTTACCCATTTTTAAGACTTATTAGGGGATTCTTTGAGAACTCCATTATCTTGGAGGCTATCCATCTTTATGTTCCAGATGGTTATCTTCGACAGCGTCAGCACAGACTGTTTTATCTCCCAGCATGCAGAACCAACCTGCCTCTGGTGATGCCGGTGGGGAAAGCAATCAAACTGCTGAATATGATGGCTTCGGATATCGACGTCTTTCATATTCGTGTGTATGTTCAGAAGACAAATACTCTTGACTTTAGAGGGTATCTTGTATTACTCATGTCGAACCATCTCTCATGCGTTCCTGGTATTATATTATATATTTTTTATGTTTTACCTGTTCTCAATAGGTGCCTTAAACTATAATTGTTGTTTGTAATATCTTTTGAGAAAATAAACTAATTTGATTTGATTTGAAAAGACTACGAAATGTTTTACAATTTTCCATTGTTAAGGACCGAAGTTTTACCCAGTATCACAACAAAGTAACTTAAACCAGGTTTCTAGGTTTCATGTATAAGATATATTGTTAACCGTGTGTTGTTTTAAACTTAAAATTCACTGCCGTCGGTCTAAAATTCCGTGCATCGCCATCCCCGTGTGGGTGCGAAATAAATCCGGGTTAAATATTTTTTCTTTTCCTCATACAATAAAATTTATTCGCCTTTAGAGCCACGAATCTTGTTTCGTGAACTGTGTGAGATCGGAGTAGTATCGGTTTCGTATTTCGACTAGAATTATTTAAATTTCAACACTACTTGCCGCTTGGCTTCCGATGCCAGGGTGGAATCGGATTTTGTGGCCGCCGAGGCAACCAAATAATAAAAAATTCTAACTTATATATAAAAAAATAAAAATAAAACTTATTTTTCTTCTTCCGTGTAAGCAGTGGAGGTACTCCCATAGAAGCCCAGAACCCTGGCTTGCGTCAGAAATTTTGAATCAACACCTCTTCTGGCTTACAGAGGTTCAGCTCTTGTGGTTAATTCCTCTTACGTCTGATGGGAACATTGTTGGAAGGTGATTTGGTGGGTTAATGGTTTATGCGGGGTCATGATTACTTGGATGTTGGGGTTTTGATTCAAAATTTCTTACGCAAGCCGGGCTTCTGGGCTTCTATGGGAGTACCGCCACTGCGTGTAAGGTCCCTTTAATGTTGGCGATCACTGCAGCGAAGGCATCTCTGTCCTACGCCACTTGCGCTCCGCTCACTACTATCCATTCCTATATATTTTGGAGCAAGTACAACTGCTAATGGAAGAGGGAAGAATGATGAAAAAGATATATACAAGTAGTGTGAATGATAAAAGATGTCAAGGAACGCCCATGAAGACATGGCATGACCAAATTAATCAATTACTGAAAGACAGCCATGTTCGAAGTATGAACAATCGACGAGCATGCATGTCACGATATTTGAATGTAGAAGAGACGCGAGAGTTATGTCAGGATAAAACAATGTGGCGATCCATCCTCTCTGCCTACCCCTCCGGGGAAACGGCGTGATGGTTAGTTATTTAGTTAGTTATTTTTAAGTTTACATTCCTTAAAATGTTGTTGTGATAGCGACGTGTATCTAAACGTAATATATAAAACAAAACAAACAAACCATCACGCCGTTTCCCTGCAGGGGTAGGCAGAGAGAATGGACCGCCACACTACTCTATCCTGGCAAACCTCTCTAGCTTCCTCCACATTCATACAACGAGTCATACACGCACGTCGATTCCTGCGACTTCTGACATGAACAACCTTTAAAATTTGATTAATTTGGTCATGCCATGTTTTCCTCGGTCTGCCTCGACTCCGTACCCCATTCACATCATTAACGTATACTTTCTTAACAATTCTTTCTTTATCCATGCGTTCCATATGTCCGAACAAACGCAGCGATCCTTTCATAATTTTGTTCATAATACCTTCTGCTCTACATTCCTTTCTTATATCAGGATTTGAGATTCTGTCGTATATCGTTCTACTACACATACGTCTTAGGGACCTCATCTCTACCGCATTTATTCTGCTTTCATCATTTTTCTGCCAGTTCCATGCTTCGTTTCCATACATTAGTGTATATATCTTTTAAAAAAATATCTTCAATAATCGAATTTTAAAAAATGGCAAAGTTCAACCTGAATCCTTCCCTGATCTAAGCTCTATCCTCTGTATTCCTTATTCCACTTTCTCTCACTTTTCTCCTTCCGTAATATGGGAACTTTATATTCGCGGTGAAAAGAAAAGATTTAAATTCCAAATGATTCGCGCTATGATCGTTTAGTTTCCACTGCGAGATTTCTTTTCTATATTCTTCCATTCTTCCACACAACTATCGACGAATTCCATCCATCCCATCTAAATAAAACGCTTTTGACATTTTCAAATCAATCGGCCCCTCTGCATCATTAGAAATCTATTTTCTCTTTTTCTTATTCATAAATTCTTTAAAAAAAAAAACATCACAATGAGGTATTTCTATAATCGAATATTTTGTAGTTTTAATGACTATAAAATATCAACTATAAAATCGAGAGAACTCGACTGATGAGATCAACTATCCGCCCAAATCTGCTGGAAGCCAATGTGAGCTCCGATAATTTCCAACTAGAACTTAAAAACCAATTTGACGCATTGGAAGATACTGAAAATGTTGACGAGGAGAACACATGTATAACAAAAATCCTATACGAAACCGGACGTAAACACTTTCCAACGAAGCGTGATGGAAAGAAGTCCAAACTTTCCAGCGAGACACTGGAACTCATGAAAAGGAGACGAGAAATAGCTGGGTCAGATATGGCTTCAATTACTTCCCGAAACTTGAGTAAACAGATCAATTCGGCGATTCGAAGGGATCTTCGAAACGCAAACACACAAATGATCAAGGACGCAATTGAACAGAATAGGGGGTCCAAAGTGTTTACACAAAAACTGGGCAGAAGCCAACTGACTAAACTGAAAAATGAAGACGGCAATATCGTTACCTCCAAACCAGAGTTACTCGCGGAAGTCGAAAAATACTATGGACGTCTCTACTCTAAACACGCTACAAGGCCCGTACTACATGACGAAGATGGTGATCCCAGAGCTAAAATAACCCGCCACCATACTGACGATCTCCCAGAGATAAACATAGATGAAATTGAGATGGCCCTGAGACAGCTGAAAAACAACAAGGCACCAGGAGAAGATGGAATCACCACAGAACTTCTAAAAGCCGGAGGACTCCCAATTCTATGCGCACTACAAAAAATGTTTAATTCCGTACTGCGTAAGGAATGCACACCGAAAGCGTGGAGCGAAAGTATCGTGGTCCTCTTTTTCAAAAAAGGAGACAAGACTTTGTTAAAAAACTACAGGCCGATCTCACTCCTAAGCCACGTTTATAAGTTGTTCTCAAGGGTCATAACAAACCGTCTTTCCCGCAGATTTGACGATTTTCAGCCTCCGGAGCAGGCTGGGTTCAGAGCAAACTTCAGCACCATAGACCACATCCATACAGTTAGGCAGATTATCCAGAAAACAGAAGAATATAATCGACCCCTATGCCTTGCCTTTGTGGACTATGAGAAGGCCTTCGACTCTGTCGAGACCTGGGCTGTTCTGGAGTCTCTGCCAGCGAAACCAGATTGATTGGAATTACGTACAGGTGTTGAAATGCCTCTATAATAACGCCACAATGTCCGTTCAAATCCAAAACCAGAAGACCAAACCGATTGAGCTGCAACGGGGAGTCAGACAAGGGGATGTGATATCTCCGAAGCTGTTCACTTGTGCTTTGGAAGATATATTTAAAACTTTGGACTGGTCTGAACGTGGCCTCAACATAAATGGCGAATACATATCTCACCTTCGTTTTGCGGATGACATTGTTATTCTGGCGGAATCTGCTGGGCATCTAGAAGGCATGCTAGATGAACTGAACACTGCATCCAGACGAGTGGGTCTCGGGATGAATATGGACAAGACGAAAGTCATGTATAATGAACATATTATCCCGGGATCAGTAACCGTCGATGGGTCGGCTCTCGAAGTGGTACAAGAATACACATATCTTGACCAAATCATACAATTAGGACGAGATAATTTCGAGAAAGAAGCCAACCGAAGAATTCAGTTGGGTTGGGCGGCCTTTGGGAAATTACGTCATGTTTTCACTTCCAAAATACCACAATGCCTCAAGACTAAAGTCTTCAACCAGTGCGTTTTGCCAGTCATAACATACGGAGCCGAGACGTGGACATTGACAAAAGGTCTAGTCTACAGATTCAAGGTTGCCCAGCGCGCCATGGAAAGAGCCATGCTTGGAATAACCTTGAGGGATAGATTTAGAAACGAATTTATTCGACAACAAACCAAGGTGACTGAGGTGGCTCTACGGATAGGCGGGCTGAAGTGGCGGTGGGCTGGCCATATCTGTCGGAGAACCGACAGCCGATGGGGAAGACGGGTTCTGGAGTGGAGACCGCGTACAGGATTCCGTAGAGTTGGACGTCCCCCTGCCCGCTGGACCGACGATCTGAAGAGGATTGCTGGACATGGATGGATGGGAGCGGCAATGGATGGGGGGCGGTGGAGGGCTTTGGGAGAGGCCTACATTCAGCAGTGGATGACAGACGGCTGATGATGATGAATTAATAAAAAAATCAGGGCAAAACCATAATCTTTTATGTGGAAAACAATACTAGCCACTATTTATAAAACTTACATGATAATTAAAAATGGCAAGTGCTTTTTTTGTTTTGCAGTGATTTTTTATTTATATATGAAAATATATACAAAAGCTTTATTTCCATTTTTCTTTTTTATATTATTATATATTATTATTACATAGACATGTTTCGGACAAACAGTCCTTCTTTAGTAAAGATTCAAATTTATAAATATACTATAAAATTGTTGTTGTTTACATGATCTGACAGTTATTTAGACAGTTTATTCATACAGATATTTTAAATCTTTGTAACATCTGAAGGATCATGTAAACAACGACGATTTTATAATATTTTTATAAATGTATCTTTACTGAAGAAGGCCTGTATGTCCGAAACATGTTTATATAATTAATTTTTTTTAATATTAATGTTGTGTATACAAAGTGTATAAAAATGAAAAAAAAACTAACTAAACCATCATAACAACACAAAGTATGGCGTATATAAAAGAAATATAAACGCTTGCTACAAAATTTGTTTCGCCTTGTGACAGCATTCTCAAAAGTTTGAGCGTGCCCTCACAAGGCGAAACAAATGTATAACAAGTGTTTAAATAGTCCATTGTTTTGGCCGAAACACTATGATACTTCAACATTATTACTCTTACAATTTAAAACACTGTTATAATATCACAATTTATTTTTATTCACTGAGAGTGTTGCGACAGCTGTTTCGCCAACCGATGTTGGCATTGTGTAACACTCCATAGTAATATACTTAGGAAATTAAAAGTAACTTTGTTTAATCCACTAATTATTAAAATATATTAAAAAACACGACATGTTTCGGAGGATACCTTCATCTTTAGGTGTAAAAATATAATAAAAACTAAAAAAAGAAAAGAAGACTAATATAAAAACGCTTTTATAAATAAATAAAACAGATATTTGGCAAAAAGTGGTGTGTATAAAATTATATGTAAAGATTGTGATGCTTTTTACATAGGCAAAACAGGACGAACATTTAAAACACGTATCAACGAACAAAAACAAGCTTTCACCAAACATTCCATTTATTTCTGAGATGGCTTACCATTGTATTAAATTTGACCATAGTTTCGCTAAAAATGTCACAAATTTTCTACACACAGTTAACAATGGTAATAAATTAAACAAACTTGAATATTTAGGAATTCTAATCGGTGAAATTGGGTGAATACATAATGAAAAATCAGATTCCTCCTTTTACTTCTTTCTCCTTAAATACTTGTCTATATTTAATATCCCAAGCTTCCTTTCCCAATCAAATGCAAATTTATCATTTATTAATATCTATATAAATTATATATTTTCAAATGTACGTTTTTTTCTAAATTACAATTTTTATATTTGTTTATGTTATCATCGTGTATTATTATTATTTAATATTGTTTATTAGTTCTTACTGTTAAAAAAAAATTATTAGTACTTATATATAACAAATAGCCCAGATAAATTTTTAAATTTGAATTATTGTATCGAATTATAAAAGCGTTTTTATATTAGTCTTTCTTTATTTAGATTTTGTTATATTTTTACACCTGAAGATAAAAATATAACAAAATATTTTTTTATCAAAAGATAGTGGATTAAACAAAGTTTTTTAATTTCCAAAGTATAATAAAAGACTTTACGGCAAAACCAATCCCCAGGATTAAACTTGAATAAAAAAATTCAGCATATAAAACCATTAAAAACAATCGATTCGCTTATTTTCCTTTTACAATTTCTATGCAGATTACTTTATTTATGTAAAACTTGACGCGGATCGCGGTAGATATTAAGAAGTGTATGGGGCGCAGAAGGGTGGTTTCGGGTACCTACATATTAAATAATACTCCTTTGACTGTTGGTCTGTAAGGAAACTCTCTCAATCGTACACCCTTCAACCTTCCCTAAGAATGCCGCATTTTGAAGGTGTTTTATAGGTTTGCTTCCGTGCTGTATGGACTTATATTATTCCATTCTATGGGGTAGCTTCTATATGCGATTATTGAGATTTTTATACCCCAAGTTTGAAGTTATTGAGATGTTTGGTTGCGTAAATTTCAAATATCAAATATCATTTTCGCAAAAATTTGATTGTTTACCATTGAATACTAACTTCAAATGCCAAATAAACTTTTTCACGTTTATTCAGAAAATCTAGGTATAATTCTTCTTCTTCTTTTTGTGTACCATGTCAGAACAAACACTGTGGCGAATGCGATCTCCAAACAGTGATTTCCTGGGAAGTGTTACTGGAGTAGTTTCCCGTTGCCTTCTCCAGAAATTAAATTTTATTGTCTATTTACTAAATCACTGATTATAATATTATAAGGCCACGTTTTAAATATTGATTCACATAAGAACGTGTATTATTGAATTTCACCGTTTTGAAACTAACTAACTAACTAACCATCACGCCGTCTTCTCGAAAGGGTAGGCTGAAATAATGGACCGCCACTCTATTCTTTCCTGACAAACTTCTCTCGCTTCATCAACATTCATACATTGTAACATGCACGCTAGTCGAATTTTCCTTATTCAAATCTCTTCATCTTTTATTACTTGATTAATTTGGTCATGTCATCCTTTCCTTCGTCTTCCACTGCTTCTCTTTCCACTCACACTGCTTGTATACAACATTTTAACCACTCTTCTTGCATCCATTCATTTCATATGTCCAAACATGATGCAATCTTACATGTCTTTCTTATTTCGTCGTTCATCGAACATTCAATTCAGTTATTTTATTTCTACAGCATTTATCCTACTATCATCCTTCTTTTGCCAGATCTAAGGTTTACTTCCACACATTAGGGTTGGCACTGTAACTCCAAACCACATTTGTTTCAATGAATATATTTCTGTCAATTGTTTCATGAATAAAAACACTGTTTTTCCATTGTTTTGGCCGAAAAACTATGATACTTTCACATTATAAACTGTCAAATAAAAGAACCTTGTTTTATGTATCACAATTGCATTTTTATTATTCGTGACAGCTGTTTCGTCAACCGATGTTGACATCATCAGGTGTTACTCTAGTAAAAATAAGAATAAAAATACAATTGTCATACATAGAACAAAGTTTTTTATTATTTAACAGTTAATACTGTTTTTTTTTTTACTCTTTAGAGTTTATTTTTCTCGATATGTTTCGAAGGCTTACACCTTCATCATCGAGAAAAACGATATAAACATATTTATATCGTTCTACCGATGATGAAGGTGTAAGCCTTCGAAACATGTCGAGAAAAATAAACTCAAAAGTGGAAAAAAACAGTGCTTTATTCCAGTATTAACGCCCTTAGTGTACCTAAAAAAATTATGTATTTCTATTTGCAGTGATGATTTTGATAGCGCCATTTAATTTGTACCCAGTAAAGTCATTGGGTGGGGTTAAGCGTACGCTTTGTGTAATACAACATTACGCATTTCGCCCTTCTTACGACCACCGCGTCTGACAATATTTTTTGGAAGATGTATAATTGTATTATACTCGTATATATGCTACAATGTTGGGAAACACTTCACATTTTTTTGTTCAATCTACACTAGCGCCATCTATTAATATTGGATGTAATCATTAGGCAGAATGTAAGCATTAAGCATTGTTATATCGATCGACTGACACATTTTAAGTCTGATGTTCATAGCTACCGAGGTCAATGTTAACGTGTTTTGAACCAACACTTTTTTCGATGTCTTGTAAACATGCTTCCCAGATAAATAAATTTGATAACTCTCAATAACGATTAGAGTGCTCTATAAGCACGATCAATTGAATGTAACGAGATGATTCTCTAATAGGCTCCGCCTACGCAGAGAATTATACTTTTGCGAGTGTTTCTAACGTAACGAAATATATCTCATGTTTCCTTTTAAAATCTAAATTCCCCGGATTCCAGAAAGCGGGGGAGTTCTTTTTACGTCCTTTGAAACGCAAAGAGCGATCCAGTGTAATAAAGACCTGGCTTTCAAATGAACAGAATTCCCCATACACCACGATTATGACGCCCTGGCAGAGCACATTCGATATTACACCCTAGTACGTCGAACGGAGAACTTGCCTCCTAGGTATTTTAATATTTCCCTGTTATAAAATCATTATATTTTTTGCCAAGACAAAGGAATATATTAAATTATTTTTTGCTTGTTACATTTTCTCGCTCACGCTCTATTGATTTCTGAATAAGTTAAGCTTTAATATTAATATTTTATGATATTTTCGTACGGCTAACCAATCGTCTTTTGTGATTTAATATAATACATTGAATTTAATAATGTTTTTATTGAAATTAATTTTACTTTCACCGCCACACTACTCTATCCTGCCAAATCTCTCTAGCTTCCTCCACATTCATACAACGAGTCATACACGCACGTCGATTCCTCCGACTTCTAAGATGACCAACCTTTAAAATTTGATTAATTTGGTCATGCCATGTTTTCCTCGGTCTGCCTCGACTTCGTACCCCATTTACATCATTAACGTATACTTTCTTAACCATTCTTTCTCCATCCATGCGTTCCAAATGTCTATAAAAAAATATCTCTTTTGGGCAGAATTAGAAGATATATTGGTGCAGAAACATGCAAGACCGTATACAACGCAATAATTCTTCCCCATATCAATTATTGTAGCAGCATTCTGTTTCTGAAGATATGAAAAAATTAACTGTTCTCCAAAATAAATCACTAAGAATAATCCTACGAAGAAGCAGATACACCAAGATAAGAGTGATGCTGAAAGAACTGAAAATGGTGCCGTTTAAAAAAATAATTATCTTGAATGTGTTGTTTCTTGTGCATAGGATTGTTAATGGACACACCTCCCTAGAATTCATGAGGAAGATTAAGAGTAACCAGCAAGAACATTCTTATGGGACAAGAAATAAAGACCAATTGAGGCTTCCATTCAGACATACAAAGAAATCACAAAACTCACTAATGTACAAGGTACTGAAGATGTACGAGGATGTTCCGCAGGAGATCAGAAGTGAGAAGAAAATGTGTAGATTTAGAATAGAATTAAGTAAATATGTAACCACACTGTAAAATGAAGATTGTGTTTTTTGTAATGTAACTGTTCTTATTAGGACATATGTATATACATATGTACTATTTTAAGTTAATAAATAAAAATAAAAAAAATATGTCCGAACCAACGCAGCGATCCTTTCATAATTTTGTTCATAATACCTTCATCCGCTCTACATTCCTTTCTTATATCAGCATTTGAGATTCTGTCGTATATCGTTCTATCACACATACGTCTTAGGGACCTCATCTCTCCGCATTTATTCTACTCTCATCCTTCTTCTGCCAGTTCCATGCTTCGCTTCCATACATTAGGGTTGGGACCAGAACTCCATTGTGAACCGCCGTTTTCGCTTTCATTGATAAATTCTTGTTTCCAATAACTATTTTTAAAGCTCCATTCACTTTGTTACCCGCACCAACCCTTCTTTCGACGTCACTATCCGTTCGGCCATCTGCTGTGAACATGCTACCTAAATACACAAATTCCCTCACCTGTTCCAAGTTCTCTTCGTTCACACTTATATTACAAACTGTCATTTGCTCTTCCCTTTCGAAAACCATCATCTTTGACTTTCCGACATTCATCATTAAATCATTTGACTTGCATACCTCATACATTCTCGACACCAAGACTTGTAATTCGTCCGCACTATCCGCAACGAGAACGGCATCGTCCGCGTAAAGCAGACAGTTAACAGACAGATCACTCATCTTAGCACCAGCATTTATACCTTTAAGTTCTTTCATACACCTGTCCATATACAGATTGAACAACCATGGAGACATCACGCAACCCTGCTTAACACCCTTCGTGATATCAAACCAAGGCGTGATGTCTCCATTTACCCTAACACTGGCAGTGCTCCCTTCGTAGAGAGAAGCAACCGCCGTATCAGTTTTGTGCTATTTTTAAATATAAGTGTTGTATATATTTCAAGCATGTTTTTAAGAATATAATTATATTTTGATAAACTGAAAGCATTATCACTTATTTAATAATATTTCCGACGACAATTCATTAACAACTTTGCAACTATTATCCGTATAACTCAACAAGTTTTTACGTTATTGTACCTACCCGTCACTTCAACATGTTTAAGCGTATATTTGTTCTCCCGATCTCCCAAGGTTGAAATAATATATACAATATAACTAACTAACTAATTAACTAACCATCACGCTGTCTCCCCAGAGGGTAGGCAGAAAAAATGCACTGTCACACTTTAACCTATGTGGCACTCCTTCCTTCGCTTTTCGCCCCTACGGGAGACGCAGTGTGATGGGTTGCGAACCTATTCGCCACCAATAAGCAACTCGCGCAATACAAAATATATAATGTAATAGTATGGAATATAATTTTCGAAGATAAAACATCATTTGATAAAAAGCTTTTTCGGTGAGGAAAGTATTATACCTTAAAATATATCCGAATAAGTAATCTCACAAAAGTAAAAAAAATTGTTTCAGATTAAAAATGTTTTAAATAATCTCTATCATCGAATAAATCATATAATTAAAACGTATTTTCCTGAAGATTTCTTATGTTTTATATGGTTGACATGCTTAACCTTGCTAAGGTATTATCAAATATAATAAAATTCAATTGGCAATGCCTTAGCAAAAAAAAATACTATTTTAAAATTAATTAAAACATCCAAAAAACAATAAATATGATGTAATCAAATAATTTTTACTAAAATTGCTTGATGTAAATTAATTTCAAATAATAATTCAATAAAACAATGTTTTTTAAGAACGGTTTCCACTTATGTCTTTATGTCTTCATTAATACGAATGAAAACGTCTGTTTTCTATAAGTTTTATTATATTTTAAGTGACTGACATGTTTCGTCTATCTAAACCATTATCAAATGTTTACATTTGATAATACCTTAGACAGGTGAAACATGCCATTCACATAAAATATAATAAAACTTATTGAACGCTAAGGCATTGACACTGAAAATTCCATAGTAATATACTTAGGACATTGAAAAAGGCGTAGTCTTTCACATTGCAATAATAAAGTTTTCTGCTTAATGCTTTGTTACTCTACCTAATCTTAATAGTGTAGATTGAACAAAAATATGTGAAGTGTTCCTCAATATAATAGCATATATACATCTTTCAAAAAAATTGACAGTCGTGGTGGTCGTAAGAAGGGCGGAATGGGAAATGTTTTATTACATAAAGCGATCGCTTAACCCAACCAATGGCAGGTCCTGTAAACATCTCGACCACCATATATTTTTTCCAAAAAAAAAACAATTTACATCTTTGTCTCTATTGAGATAAAAATTAATCCTTGAAAATAGCTTTGTTTAATCCACAAAATATGTTTAAAAAAATACGACATGTTTTGGAGGATACCTCCACCTGGTATCTTACGAAACATGTCGTGTATTTTAATATTTTGTGGATTAAACAAAGTTATTTTCAATTTCCTAAGTATATAATAAACTTCTTGAAGACAGACGTTTTCATTCGAATTAATTATTTCATGGTATTAAATACGAATTTTGATTGAAGTTTTCTTGTAATTATCGCTCCTACAGATTGCAGTGTATCTTAATTTGTAAAAGAATATGCTATGAAAACACAAATGCTTTTTATTCTCAACTGACTCCTTCGTAATGAAGATATTTTAATATTTGCTTTATTCCTTATACAAAAACTTGGATCTCCCAACAATGCTTTACATAAATTTCACAAAAAATCAAATACGCGAAGTTCTCGAACATTGCTGCCAACTTTTTGCAAAAACTTTTCAAACAAAAGGCTATGTTTTAATTATAAATAGAAAGAAAATGTCGAAGTTCTGTTCCATCTGCATAAATAATTATTATCCCCGGCTAGGAATAATATTAACCCTTTCATTTTCGGATAGTTTATCTTACCATCAACAACTTCACGATAATAAATAATATTATTTGGAGTTGTTTTTCGCGCTTGAAGTCTCGTTTGAAGTCTTTTTGAAACATCTGTCAGATCATGTAAATGGACTGAAGGACTGTTTGTCCGAAACATGTCTATATAATTTTACTTTTTAATATAAGTGTTGTATATACAAAGTGTATAAAAGAGAAAAAGAAGTATATACACAGCTTCCACAATTTGTCATGCATGATCATAATAATGTGGAATGAGGAATGTTGTAATTACATAAAGCGTGCGCTTAACCCAACCAATGACAGGTCATAAGTCCTGTAAACACCTTGATCATCCATATTCAGTTTCCAGTTTGCGTCTTCGTCTCTATTGAGATACAATTAAAATTTGAATTAACCACCCTTTGGTGAAAATCCAGGATTTCGTATACAAGTATAAGTATACATTCACAAAAATATTTGTAATCATTCTGGTCAACTCTTTGGCATATAGAAAGGAATAATACTCCTGGCGGCTTCTAACAATACGTTAATAGGCGACAGCCTTCGCATTGTGTTAATAAGGTAGTTTGCTACATGCTGAAAATCATTCTCCATAGATGGCGTTAGTGGGTGGATTATATAGGTTAATCTTGAATAGAAAATGGTTGTTTTTATGTTTATTTTAACTAAATGGTTATTTTTTACTAAATGTTCATTTTTAACAAAAAAAAAATATTTAACGAAATAATTTTTTTTTTCGAAATGTTTATTCTGAAAAAAAAAAGTTTATTTGAACTATTTATTTGAAAAAAAGTTTATTTGAACTGTTTATTTGAAAATGTTTGCCATACTTCGTGTTTTAGATGTTTTATTTGTTTTTTTCTTTTTTATATAATACAACACTAAATTTAAAAAAAAAATTAGATATCAGACATGTTTCGGACAACCGGCACTTCTTCAGTGATACATATTATAAACGTACATGTTTAAAAACAACTTAAATCATATTTAAAATATTTTATGTATCTTTATAATATATTAAGTATCACTGAAGAAGGACTGGTTGTCCGAAACATCGCACGCTTAAAAGTAAACTGACCGATTATGGTTTTGGTCATAATTGAGTTAATATTAGACAAAGGCTTGTGTTAACGCTATCTAGCTATTTTTCACAATGTTAACGCTGTCCATTCATGCGTGTTTTTCGACTGTTTTTGTTAAAACACCGACTTATGTCAGATTGAGCAAAACTTGTTTTTTTTAGTTAAGCCAGTGTTCTATTAAGCGTGCGACATGTCTGATATGTAATTATTTTTATTTTAAGTTAATGTTTTATGTACAAGTATATAAAAAATAACGAGACAAATAAAATGTTAATCTTAAACTAGTTCATAAAATGGAGCTACATCGCTCTTGAGATGATTAAATCATAAAAATCCCGCTCTATAAATCATCCAATTTATTATTATTATTATATAATGAATTAATAATATGAGTTCACTTTACGCCATTCTGTTGAAATACGAGTGAATCAGCATTGTTGGTATTATATTATTGCGAATTTGCGATAATTCTCAATGTATCATCGCAAAGCGGAAAAAAAATGCCAGAGCGACAGAAAACCGTTTCGGTCGACGATTTTCAGATAATTAAATGCTCCCCTCGACACTCCTGCCGACAATGACCTCTCGTCACAATGCCGGGCGAATAAAGGCAACATCTCTCCTGTGCTCCTGGTACTCCGTGATTCCTCGCACCCGGCTTTCAGTGGAATATATTGAAAAATTCATTATCCCCGTCCCTCGCAAATCGATACGTCTAGGTATTCGTTATATACGAGTAGATACGTTCTCGAAGCAATACTAATTTTTTTTTTTCAATAATATGAATATTAGTGTTGGGAATGCGTAAGCTTTATTCTATTATGTATTACAAGGTAACGATTTTATGGTGAAATAGTCTATTGTTTTGGCCAAAACACTATGATACCTTAACATTTTAAACTGTTAAATTAAATAACGTTTTATAGAATTTGTTATTTTTGTATACAAATACTTGTCGACAAATACTGGATTTTTACCCATTGCGGGTTAATCATTTTTTAAGGATTAATTGTATCTCATTTATTGTATCTTATTAAATGTATCTCATTGTATTTCTGCTTAATGCTAACAAATTATCTTAATAGATGGCGCTAGTGTACAACAATGTGAAGTTATTAAAAAATAGTAGCATATAAGTTCCAAAAATTTGTCAAATGTGGTGTCGTAAGAAGGGCGGAATGGGGAATGTTGTTAACATAGTGTGATCGTTTAACCCAACCAATGACAGGTCATGAGTCCTGTAAACGCCTCGACTACCATATTCTGTTTCCAAATAATTTACATCTTCGTCTCTATTGAGATACAATTAATCCTTAAATAACTTTGTTTTATGTATCACAATTGTATTATATTTAACGCGACAACTGTTTCGTCAACCTGGTGATGTTGACATTGGTCGACGAAACAGGTGTCGCGTAAAATAAAATACAATTGTGATACATAAAACAAAGTTATTTAATTTAACAGTTTAAGATTTTATGATGAAATAATGAAAATATTTTTTTTGTAAATTTTTTTATGTATATTTAGTTAAAATCCACTGATGTTTGTGTCTTCGACCGGTTTCGGCAGCTTGCTGCCATCTCCAGAAATCGGCAGCTGCCGAAACCAGTCGAAGACACAAACATCAGCAGATTTTAACTAAATATGCATTTTAAAAGGAGTTATTACAAAAAAATATATTATAATAATTTACAATGATACAATAATATTATTGTAACACCTGATGATGTCAACATAGGTTGACGAAACAGCTGTCGCGTAAAATAAAATACAATTGTGATACATAAAACAAAGTTATTTTATTTAACAGTTTATATTTAAATAACAGTTAAATAAATTTCAGTTTTAAGATGTCGCTGTCGGTCACGTAAGGAGTTGGAGAAATCGACGTGCATGCATAACACTTGTATGAATGTAGCGGAACAAGAGAAGTATGTCAGGAGACAACAATATGGCGGTCCATTGTTACTTACAAGCTCAAGTTAACAATCAAGGATTATTGTAACAAGTGAAACAGTAAAAATTCTAAGTGAAGCATTTTTATTGTGTTTTACAAGACGCCCTTTTTATACAGAAGAAAATATATACTAGGGCTCATCAATCAATAATCGTACATAACATCGTATTCGTATATTGCTAGGGTACAGAAACAAAGGTCTTTAAAACATAACGGGAACAAAAGTTTTCCGCGTTTTGGGTAACTCCCAAAACGTCTTATATTTTATTTTCAGTTCGCTTTACACTTTCCTTTATCTCGGCATCCCATTCTCTGAAATATCACTTCGGATTCATCGCTTCGTCTCGAGGAATCATTTCTCCTTAGCTATTTTTCCAGAATTGAACTGAGTTGTCATCACTGTACTTTATTTGGTCCTATGAACAAAAATAAAAATGCCTGGCTGATTTCTCATACAAAAAACACCGAAAGGTTTGGAAAGGGTACTCGTAGGGGTCTCCGAGGAGCCCAGCAGAGAGAGATAAAGTCAAACGTAAGTAAATTATTGCAAATAACCAAATCTCTCGAATCTTAACTAGTTTTTTGACCTTCTTTAACATTCCCGGATGTTTATTTATTCGGGGCAATGATAACCATCACAAATTGTAAAAAAAAAATACGCTGTTAGAAAAGAAAACTTTTGAAATACTCGTTCTGGGGTATTTCTTTGAACCTGTGCAGGTATTTTATTTCGGCGTTATATTTAAGTTCTACGTAACAATCTTTTTTTGTTTTTTACTTATCTTGTTTTCTTTAGCTTTGATCAAACTGCGGTAAACAATAAATTCGCGAAGAATAAATAAAACAAGATATCTTTTGTATTTGTTCAACATGATAACATGATATTGTTTATATTCCCTTCAAAGGGCTTTTCCTATAACATATTGATTGAATTAGACTGGATTCGCCGAGTATCGTATTCCGTAATATATTGCACTTACACCGGAAAATCTGACTTTAGTTTTATTTTAAACTCACGATAAAGATCAAAGTTAATCTATGTTTAACAATAAATTCTCTTTTTCGTTTATTCTTTCCTGTACAGTGATGTAAAACGCCATATTAAATATTTAATACTAATAAAAACATCTGTTTAACACAAGTTATAATATAGCTAGAATGGCAGTGCACAATGGTGTTCTTCTACCGACCCTTGTGTATGGAAGCGAAGCATGGAACTGGCAAAGGAAGGATGAAAGTAAAATAAATGCAGTAGAAATGAGATCTCTTAGACGAATGTGTGGATATTCTGTGTATGATAGAGTGTCGAATGAAAACATAAGAAGTGAATGTGGTGCGAATGATGGTGTCATGTACAAAATAATGAAAGGATCATTAAGATGGTTTGGACATATGGAAAGAATGAATGAAGAAAGAATGGTAAAAAAAATTATATGTTAATGATGTAAATGGTACCAGAAATAGAGGAAGACCGAGGAAAACGTGGCACGATCAAATAAATCAAATATTGAATGTCGGCCATGTGAGGAGTCAGAGAAATCGACGCGCGTGCATGACACGATGTATGAATGTTGAGGAAGCGAGAGAAATATGTCAGGAAAGAAAGGTATGGCAGTCCATTCTTTCTGCCTACCCCTTCGGGGAGACGGCGTGATGGTTAGTTAGTTAGTTATAATATATAATAATTTATGTAAATGATAAATGCTTCACCTGTCTTCGACATTGTTAAATGTGACATTTCGTAATGCCTTAAACAGGCAAATATCTCCAAGATGAGACTGGTTCAAACCCTTGTTTTCTCCATATTCCTTTATACTCATAGTTGCGAATCTTGGACTATGCAAACATCAGAGAGGTCCAAAATTAATGCTTTAGAGATGTGGTGCTAGCGACGAATGCTGCATATACCCTGGACGGAAAAATAACAAACCAGTCAATCATTGACCAGCTGGGTATCAAGGCAAGACTCTCGAGGATGTGTTTTTACAGAGAGCGTTGAAATATTTTGGACACATAGCCTGGAAAGATCAGGACAACCTTGAAAAGCTCATCATCATGGGCAAAGTAGAAGGAAGGCGACCACAGGGACGACCACCGAGCCGCTGGTCCGATCAAACCAGAGATCTGACTGGTCTCTCATTAGCTGCAGCCTGGTGACTGGCGGGTGACAGGAGAGCATGGCATGCCATGGTCAATGGTTTACAGGATGGGCACGATCCTCATTCATGAGGAATACGACTGAGAAGAGAAGACAGGCGAAACATGTCATTCCCCTAACCTATAAAAAAACTTCTAGAAAAGCGGCGGTTTAATTCGATTTAATAATTTTATACGAATTAAAACGTCTGTTTAATACAAGTTTTACTGTATGATAATTTATGGTTATGACATGCTTCACCTGTCTAAGACATTTTCAAATGTGACATTTCGTAAAGCCTGAGAGAAGCGGAACATGTCATTCCCGTAACATATAAAAAAACTTCTAGAAAGCAGACGTTTTCATTTGTATTAATTATTTAATACGGAGTTTCAAATCGTAGTTCAAGAAACAATAATATTATTTTTATAATCGTTTTGAGATTGTTTTGCTATTATTGCTAACATGGATGCGTATTCCTCAGGATCCACAGACGAAGAAGCAGAAGAGGGAGGCCTATCTCCAGAAGTGGACGGATGCAGTCTGATGATGATGATGGCTATCATGTTCTCAGACTTTTCCTGTACGTGAAACTTGTACGTATGTTTTTTTCTATATCTGCACCTTTGTAATTTTTATTATTTATTTTTAATCGGATCTTCAATCCGAAATTTTAACTAAGGCAAAAGTTGTCATGACTTAATAAGACATTCACCAGAAATAGTGGAAGCAAAACTTTCAATTAAACGGTTCAGTGTTAGACGATAAAGTTACCTTAAAAATACAGGATGTTTCCTGATTTTAATCTATATAAATAAAAGGCAGTTTTGGTTGTGTGTGTGGACTATTTCTGAGGTTATTCCTTAGCTGATCATTTTCCAAGTTATACACTTTACTAAATGGAGTATCCCGGTCGTCATAGGCATATTTTTGTTATTAATCGAGCTCTAATTAACTTTGTAAATTTATAAATTTTCGTAGTGCGAGCGAGTATAGACCTTCATGTTCGTATCACCTGAGTATCGATCTTTAGAGTCTATATTCGCTTGGCGTGATAAGATGTAAATTAGTGGCTTTTTTGACTCTTTGCGTGGTCAGATATGAAATTAGTCGCTCTTTTGAACTGAAAAATATACGCACGTATAGGGATGGGCAAAACGACCCATCTCAGGGATCTGATCTGAACGGTTCCGCTCAGCAAAGTGAGCCGACTCTTTTTAACGATCCACGGTTCACCATTTTGAGTCGTTCAAAGTTTGAAATTATTTTAGTGACCTTTTTTTTTTGCTCCTCGACCAAAAAAGTTGATTCCGGTAAAAAAAAAAATTCACCAGGATAAATTTTTTGTCGATGAGCTAAAAAAAAAATTCACAACGACAAACAACTTTTTTGACAAACGACTCGATAATTATCAAGAAGAATCGGCTCACTTTACTGAGCGGAACCATTCAGCTCAGATCCCTTAAAGAGATCACTAAAAATAGTCGACTCTTTTGCAATAATATACGATTCACCGAGCGCAGAGGTCGGCAAAATGCGGCTCCGGAGCCGCTCGATAATTATCAAGAAGAATCGGCTCACTTTACTGAGCGGAACCGTTCGTCGACATACGATTCACCGAGCGCAGAGGTCGGCAAAATGCGGCTCCGGAGCCGCTCGATAATTATCAAGAAGAATCGGCTCACTTTACTGAGCGGAACCGTTCGTCGACTCTTTTGCAATAATATATGATTCACCTAGCGCAGAGGTCGGCAGAATGCGGCTCCGGAGCCGAAGGGGTTTGTTGAAAGAAAAAATAATCGCGAGATACTTGCTTACCATCGCATCATTCATCAAGAACGCTCTGTCCGCAGACATTTCCAGAAGAAATTTGTAAAGTTATGGAATTGGTGATTACGATTATCAATTCCGGTTTAGCTAAAACTCTTAATCATCATCGCCAATTCAAAGATTTTTAGTCATCATCTTCAACGCCTGAAATAGTATTACTGACTCTTGCTGATCTTTCGCTTTTCGCTTCTACATATTCATGCGGACAATTTTATTCAAGCATGAATTTTAACAAGAGTAAACTACGAAGTCGTCTTATTGATGAGAACATGGAATTGTGCCTAAAATTAAGAATAACAACAAACAAACATGCATCAGGTCCATAATAACATACGGAATCAAAGCAAGAGCAGACACTGTCAGAACCAGACTGCGACCTATTGTGGGGAGAACCGTTAGAGATAGGATACCCAACGAATAAATTCGCAAATCTTGCAACATTGAAGACATAGTGAGATGGAGTAGGCAGAGACATCGAGAGAATGGATCCAGCAAGAATTCCTAATATCGTGATACAAGAGACTCCAGAGAGCCGTCGACCACCAGGATGACCACCAAAGAGATGGAGAGAAGGCTGGTCGCCTTCATCACAGGAAGAAGTATGAAATAATGTTTTATTCAGTGTACCCGTAATTGAATGAAGTGCAAAAATTATAATAAAGGTTATCTAAATCAATAAACATATTTGGCTCTCAATTTTTTTTTTAAATCATTGTAAAGTACGCATTTGGCTCTTTGGCTAATAATTTTGCCGACCCCCCTGACCTAGCGGATCATTGAGCTGCCGCTCTTTTTTTTATGGATCATCGCTCACCCGCTCACCAAAAAGATTCGAATCTTTGAGTCGACTCGTGAGCGGATTGCCCATCCCTATCTCTGAAATGTCAAATTTGAATTGCGTGTTACAGTTTCGTAAGTAAAATATTTATATTTCTAATTCATATATATCTTCAGTTTATTCTATTTTGTCGTTGAAATGAATACAGATTATATTTCCGCATTACATATTTCAAAGTTTTAGTTCTAAATTATATCGAATAGAAATGATATTACATATCGTTTTACTTACGTATTATTTTAGGTTATGTTATGACTACATGGAAAAACGTTAAATTCTAAGTAACAATTCTATGAATTGGTATAATCTATTTTAATAATGTAATGTAAAATTGTTCTGGCAGGGCGATAACCTATATCTTTTGGATTAGACGATTTACTTCAGCTGTTTTAGTTTTTCTCTGTTATGCTGTGATAGGTAAACATATCCTTACATACAGCATTAGCTGCCTCAGTTGGAAAAATCCAGTAATATAACATTTCCAAATGGTCTGATGTTCCCACGCCAATCTTACAATGATCGAGTGCTTTTTTTTTTAATATACTGCTCATTTTAATATAATTATTTGATTTTTGCAGAGATGCCGACGCTAAGGATGATACCAGGAAAGACTCTTTGAGATAGGGTGAGGAACACGGCTATCCACGATATCTCCAAGGTGGAAGATGTCGTGAGATGGGGCACGCAACGCAAGATACTGGCATGTATGGATCCCACACCCGATTGTTATATTTATGAACTAATTTTGAAATGGTATGTACAGGTTGGATTAATTGGTTTAATTCCACTATTAGAGGCAGAACAGGAGTGTCGGACATCATCGGAAGAGTGGCAGCGCTAAAATGGCATGCCGCTCGCAGCCCTGATGATAGATGAACTGCAACCCGAAACCCAGGACGTCCTCAACTTCGATGGAGGGACGACATTGGATGCGTTTTGCCCAGGATCGACAGACATTGAATCAGATGGAGGAGGCCTACGCCCAGGAGTGAACGGATATAGGCTCATGATGATGATGATACAAAACATTGAAACACCTACATGCAACATTTTAAATATTTCTGGAATGGGTAAAATTCTGCAACAATGAAAGTTCATTGTATGGAATGAATGCTTTAAATTATCAACTGATTTCTGTAGAATCACACTCCAAAGGAGAATTGATTCAATGTATATTTCCAGACATCACACAAATTTACAAATTTCGTCATTGGTTAAGTGAATGTGCATTATTAGCTTCATCTAATGGACATCAAAATCAAGAGTTTTGTTTCTCTAAACATTGTATTTCTAAGAGCATTATTATGACCTTGAATGGTATATGTATGAATGTTTCATGCAAATGTGATATAGTATATTTATTTGTTTTTTTAATTTCACTTAAAATATTAAGGAAAAAAATTAAGACTGGACGTTTAATGGTTTAAACATTAAGCTGAAAAAGATATATATTAACTTTTTTTTGGGTGGCATCTTTAGGGTAACATTTGAACTACACTATATTAATTTAATATTTTTCCTTTTATTTCTAGGTAACATGAAACGGTGAAATCTGCAAGCTGAAAGATGTCATGAGATGAGGCAGACAACCCAGAAGATAATGGAATGCGCGTGTGCAGAGGATGGATCCCACACCTCGATATATGCGTAGATGAAGTGCAACCCGAAACCCAGGACGTCCTCAACTTCGATGGAGGGACGACATTGGATGCGTGTTGCCCAGGATCGACAGACATTGAAGCAGATGGAGGAGGCCTACGCCCAGGAGTGAACGGATATGAATTGTATATGTATGAATGTTTTATGCAAATGTGATATAGTATATTTATTTGTTTTTTTAATTTCACTTAAAATATTGAGGAAAAAAATTAAGACTGGACGTTTAATGGTTTAAACATAAAGCTGAAAAAGATATATATAAACTTTTTTTTGGGTGGCATCTTTAGGGTAACGTTTGAACTACACTATATTATTAAATCATAACGCGCTTTTGCACAGCTATGTTTAAGACCAATTGGCATCAAAAACTCATTTCAGACTTTTTGCAAACTTGCCACCTTGGTAATGCCCAGCCTTCAATTGTTCAATTCACATTAGTATTATTCAAGTTCACAGCAAGTTTGCTTTGATTAAACAAATGTTTTAAAGATATGAACTGAATTAGGATACACACATTCTTGCACCTATACACATGTCATTTTATCCAATAAAATAATTGATATTGAACTTTCATTGTATTTCTTTAATATATATTGGGTGTATTTATATACTCTAATATAGCAATAGCGAAGCGTTGCCGGGTCAGCTAGTAAGTTAAATAATAATCACATAAAATTATTCTTTTTTTTATTGTTTTCATTGTTACTTTGATAATGATGTGACACTTGTAGGTACTATCCCTTTTGTTTGTCACCTCCAAATGCTTTTATTTTAAAATTATAATTGTTCTTTTATGAATTTTCTTTAATTATATCGGATACACAAGTGTTCTGTACTTTTATAGTTTTTGTCACTTACAAATGCTTGTTATTTTTTAATATCGTTCTTCCTTGGTAACCCTTTTACGATTGATACCTGTACTATATTTTAACAACAACAAACAACAAACCATCGCGCCGTTTCTCTGCAGGGGCAGTCAGAGAGAATGGACCGCCACACTCCTCTATCCTGGCACACCTCTCTAGCTTCCTCCACATTCATACAGCGATTTATACACGCACATCGATTTTTCCGGCTTCTAACATAACCAATCTTTAAAATTTTAATAGTTTGGTCATGCCATGTTTTCCTCGGTCTACTTCGACTCCGTACTTTATTTACATCGTTAACGTATACTTTTTTAAACCATTCTTTCTTCACCCAACGCAGCGATCCTTTCATAATTTTGTTCATAATACCTTCTTTCGCTCTACATTCCTTTCTAATATCAGCATTTGAGATTCTGTCGTATATCGTTCTACCACACATACGTCTTATGGACCTCATCTCTACTGCTTTTATTCTGCTCTCATCCTTCTTCTGCCAGTTCCATGCTTCGCTTCTATACATAAGGGTTGGGACCAGAACCCCTTTGTGGACGGCCGATCTGTAATCTGTATATGATAAGAAGTGAATGCGGTGCAAATGAAAGTGTTGAGGACAAAATAATGAAAGGGTCATTAGGATGGTAAGGACACATGGAAAGAATGAGTGAAGACAGAATGGTGAAGAAGGTATGTGTAAACGGCGTGAACGGAGCTAGAAATAGAGGAAGGCCGAATCACTAAAATATTAATCCGAATCAATGTCGGTCACGTGAGGAGTCGGATAAATCGACGTGCATGCATGGCAAGATGTATGAATGTAGAGGAAACGAGAGAAGTATGTCAGGACAGAATAGTGTGGCGTTCCATTCTTTCTGCCTACCCCTCCGAGGAAACGGCGTGATGGTTAGTTAGTTAAAAAATAATTCATCAGAAAAAATGATATGGTTAGCTTGTACTTTATTTGTGGAACACCCTGTAATGTGAAAATGTTCGACTGTGTGAAAATAGTTCAATCGTTTTTTAGATTAAGACCCTCAAATATAATGCGGCTAAGAAACTTGATGTAAAAAAAATCTCATTAAAATATTTTCTTGCAGGGTTTACTCTGATATTCGCCATATTAAATCCAGGTGAATTCGCCGAATTCATAGAAATGAAAATTATCACCATAAAAGTGTTAAAAAAAAGTACTTTTCCCCTAACAAATTAAAACAAAACTTTTAATAAAGAATAAATTAACATATTCTCCGACTGATTTTTAATTTTAATATCTCGTTTGAATTTTTAATTCCCAGAAACGATTCACTCAGGAGAATTAATCTCTTACGTTATTTGAAATAATATTTTTCCACTTCTCCTACTTCCATCTTAATGTTGAAGTTTTAATTATTCTAGCAAATCCTTTGTCCCACGTTTAGCGGGAAGTTTAAAAAAATTGCGACTATTAATTTCAGTATTCAATTAAGTTTCAGTTAACAAATTTTTCTATTTTTAATGTTTTTATTCATAGCGTATAACTTCGGACCTGAACAACAACTGACGAATAGTCGAATCGTTTGGCAAAATGTTTTAGGGTACAACTGAATTCTTGCTAGGTATGCTAAGCTACCAATCAGTGGATAGAAGAAAGAATATCCACTTGGGAGCTCACTTCTTTAAACTGATTGGCGGCCGTATACAAAACTCGGATGTCCTGAGTAATGTAGGTCTATTTGTCCCAGATAATTACCTTCGTCAAAGACAGCTGTTCTTGTGCCGACCCTTATGTATGGAAGTGAAGCATGGAACTGGCAAAAGAAGGATGAAAGTAGAATAAATGCAGTAGAAATGAGATCTCTAAGACGAATGTGTCGCAAATCTGTATATGATAGAGTGACAAATGCAAGTATAAAAAGTGAATGTGGTGCGAATAAAAGTGTTATGAACAAAATAAGGAAAGGGTCATTAAGATGGTTTGGACACAAGGAAATAATGAGTGAAGACAGAATGGTAAAGAAGGTATATGTAAACGGCGTGAAAGGAGCTAGAAATAGAGGAAGGCCGAGGAAAACGTGGCACGATCAAATCAATCAAATATTGAATTTCGGTCACGTGAGAAGTCGGAGAAATCGACGTGCGTGCATGACAAGATGAATAAATGTAGAGGAATCGAGAGAAGTATGTCAGGACAGAACAGTGTGGCGTTCAATTCTTTCTGCCTACCCCTTCGGGGAGACGGAGTGATGGTAAGTTAGTTAGTTAGTTAGTCAAAGACAGCACAGATTGTTTTATTTGCCGCGCTGCATAACCAACCTGCCAATGGTTATGCCTGTGGGTAGGGCAATCTTATTGCTTAATCGGCTGGCCTCGGATGTCGACATATTTCGTGATAGTGTGAGTTGCCTCAGAGATGTAATATCAATGTTATGATTCTTTCTAATTCTTAATCTTAATGGTTTTTTATGCTTCTCTTATAAATTCTTATAATGTAATTGCAAACGATCTGGAACGATGTCTGTATTGTTTGTGATTTTTATTAAAATAAATTAAATGAATTGAACATTTTTTTTAATGTATACAAATACTTGTAGACTGGATTTTGAAAAACAATAGTTGTATAAAAACTGGTCAAAGTTCAAATCATATAAAAGTTAGAGAGTTTTCCCCAGGCGTTGTCTAGTAATGTGTGATAATTGGGTTGATAGCCTTTCACATTACATTAATAAAGTTTTCTGCTTAATGCTTACATCTAATCTCAATAGATGGTGCTAGTGTAGATTGAACTAAAATATGTGAAATGTTTCTCAACATGGTAGCATATATTATACAACTTAAAAAAATTATAAGAAAGAAAGTAATAGAATTCCATCTTAGAACTTAAGTACAACTTTATTTTCTAAAAATTTCAAAACAAACACACATAAGTTCAAGAAATGTATTCATACATAATGTTCAAAATAAGTTTACACACACATCTACATAGGAAATAATTATGCACATGAAATATTTATTAATAAGACTAAAATACCTTCTTACTTCAAAGGATAGCTCACCTGGGCAGAATAGGTAAAGTGGAGTATCCCAAAAAAAATATTATAAATTAATTTTGGCACAAATCGTATATAAAATTATTATTCTTTTAAAAAAAATAAGGGTTCAATCCTGTACGCGATGAAGATCCTTCTTAACTAACTAACTAACCATGTCGCCGATTGCAGACAGGATGGAACGCCATACTATTATGTCCTGACAAACACGTACATCGTATCATGAATTTCCATCGATTTTCCGACTTCGATTGTGGTAACCTTTAATTATTTAATTAATTTGGTCATGCAATGCTTTCCTTGGTTTTCCACGGTTTCTCTATCTACTCACACTGCTTGTATACGACATTTTATCCATTCTTCTCTGGTCCATTCGTTACGTATATCCAAACCAAATAAACTAACTAAATAACTAACTAACCAACACGCCGTTTCCCCGGAGGGGTAGGCAGAGAGGATGCATCGCCATATTGTTATTTCCTGACATAATTATCGCGCATCTACATTCACACATCGTGACATGCACGCTCATCAATTGTTTCTTTCAGTAATTGGATAATTTGATCATGCCATGTCTTCTTTGGCCTTCCTCGACTTTTTCCATTCACACTACTTGTATATATATTTTTTTTACCATTCTTCCCTCATCCATTCGTTCCATGCGTCCAAACTATCTGAGTGACCCTTTCTTGATTTTATTTATCACGCATTCATCCGCTTTACATTCCTTTCTTACTTCATCATTGACTAATTTTGTTTTTCAGAATAAGATTTTACCGCACTTTACCTTGATGATACCGGAAGTGATTAAATAGGCTCTTTACGGCGTCCCCAAGGACTGGGAATGTTTCCAGCCTATTAGCCTGCCTCGTCTTAAAGGGCATTCATCTTATTTGACAAGTCCTTCCAGATCCCATATCATTTAAATACGGACGTATTATTTGCGGAAGGAATTCAATTTGGCTCCGTGACATTCCGGAAGAGAACGCATATTATCGAATTCATTTGTTATTCAATCACTTTGGAACAACACCCATTTTCAAAATTAGAATAAAACGTTTCTCACAATGTCTACGAGTTTATCGAAATCTCCTTTTGTATATTTTTTCCTTTCCTGCAATAGTATTTTTTTTAATAAACTTTATATTTATTGATGTAAAACTCCATATTAAATAATTAATACGAAAGAAAACGTCAGTTTTCTAGAATTTTTATTATATTTTATGGGAATGACATGTTCCGCCTTTTTTCTTAGAAACACTTTACTTCGTACTACCTCAAATAACTTATTTTTGATTTATATAATATCATTCAATATCCACTTTCAAGAAACACTTTCCAATATTTCTTGACCTACCCAAATAATTATTTGTTATAAATGTAAAAAATCACATCAATTTTCGTTAATTACCGTATTCTGCTCCATTTACTATTGTATATAAACTGCAACGAGTTGAAGTTTCGTCACATTTGATAATGCCTTAGAAGGGCGAAACATGTCATTCCCATAAAATTTAATAAATCTTCGAGAAAACTGACGTTTTCATTTGTATTAAATATTCGAATTTATTATTATTCTTCTTTCGGTGTCATGTCAGGGCTCCCCAACATTTAATATCACTGGGTAGGCGCCTTTATCCCTCGCAGCTCAAAACAACTTCTCGATTCTCTTCAAGATTCGCCTTCTGCCAACATCTCTTCGAATCTCTATTTTTTCTCAATCATCAGGTTCAGTCATTCTCTTCTTCTTCCCGATACCCGTGTGGGATTTGGCCCCCTCCACAACCGTCCTCTACTGGCTTCTATCCTTGGCCATTCTTCTCCATTATCCAGGTCTTTCCAGTTTCTCCCAGTATTCTTCCATGCAAACCGACCATTCTCTTGGTCTGCATCTTGCTCTGTTTTATGAGATTGTGACATAGAAGTGGATTGAAATTTAACTAAATTCAATGTGGCCTAGAAACCCTTTTGCCTTTTGATTTTTTTCTGGAATGGTGCATTCTCCGACTAAAGTAAGTCCCGCGTGGATGAGCAAAGGGGCGCCGCTGCGTCCTATAACAGCTTTGGGTAAGCTTCTACGGTCAGCATCTTGGTCTCTTTTTGCTCAGCACCCATCTAGATAGATCCTTGGTACTCCGCACTCTGGCATTCTTTCTACATGGCCAGCTCACCGTAGGTGTTAAAACTAACAGACTTACTTTCTTATCAGTACTTCTTGCTTGAGATTTCTATTGATTTGGTATGTCCCATCCTCCAGCGGAATGGCTTACATATTTTTAATTTACTTTCTTTGTGTTGGTCACAATAATGATTTTATGTTTCATCGTTACTTACCTATCCTTACTTCCCTTAGCATAACCTGATATAAAAATCAAATTAACTAATCATTTGAAATTCAAGCACTAACCAAACAGTCAAAGTAATCCTTAGAGCAAGCGATTACTAGTAGATTTCTCGGTACATTATCCGTGACATATAAAGTTACTGGCGTCTATTTTTTTCTTCGCCGACACTCCGATCTTTCCATTTCATGGAGTTTATGTATGTGACAGGAATTAAGAAATGAAAGGGTTCTCAAATCCAACACGGCCAATTAATTACGCGGCCCTCTATACCCGCTCGAGGGTGTAAAAAATTCACTCAAAAAAAAGATTAATGTCTCATTCGACAAAAGGGTCATCTGGCATCGGATGTGAAAGGACCGAGATGTGTATAGGATAGTCCGGACGCCGGAGAGCGAAAGAAATCCCAGCGAATTATACTAAAATTATTCTGATGTGGGCTACACACAACTTTTCACATAATTATAATATACAGCAACCCGTGAAATATTCACGGAAGTAAAGATTTCTTAAAACTAACTTACTCACTAACCATCACACCGTCTCACGAAAGAGGTAAGCAGAATGAATTGCCTCACTTTTTTTCCTGACATACTTCTCTCGATTCTTCAACATTCTTACATCGTGTCATCAAGGATATTCAATATTTGATTTATTTGATCGTGCCAGATTTTCCTCGGTCTTCCTCTATTTCTAGTCCCATTTACATCGTTAACATTATTTATTCTTGTACCATTATTTATTCTTTTCATTTGTCCTCTCTCTCTCTCTCTCTCTCTCTCTCTCTCTCTCTCTCTCTCTCTCTCTCTCTCTCTCCTCTTAAACAGAATATGGTGGTCGAGGCGCTAACAGAACTGATGAACTGTCATTGGTTGGGTTAAGCGATCGCTTTATGTTAACAGCATTCCCCATTCCGCCCTTCTTACGACCACCACGTCTGACAATTTTTGGAAGATGTATACTCGTATATGCCAACATGTTGAGGAACACTTCACATTTTTTAGTTTAATCTACTAGCGCCATCCATTAAGATTAGGTTGTATTCATTCAAAATGTTGTTATCATGATACTACTACAAAAGAGATGTTTTTTGTATATAATTATCATGGAAAACTGCTTTTTCAAAATACATTAAAACAAACAAATTCAAGCCCAAAGAATTATTGCGCATAAAACTGAAACAACGTTTTTAAAATGTAATTTTAAATAATATTTTTGAAACGTAAAACTTTCTTGTATCACGTAGCCAGGGACGGTGAGAAATAATCAGAAAGCCGAGATAGCCGGTTGGGTGCGCCCCTGACAGACAGCCGAGTATCGGGCGAGAATAAAAAACAATGAGATCTAATTTCCAGATTCTTGCACGGCTGTCGCCATAGAAATGAATGTCCGGAGTGAGAGCTTTTTATGTCTCCGCCCCGCCAGCCTCCGCGGAGATTTCCTCCTTCACGCTACCTACCATCTCGTGGCTAATGCTGAAATAAAGAGATAAATGTCGCACCACCGTAATTACTAACACGAATATCTTCTTTATCTTCTTCTTCTTTACGTTCTTTCCCCTTTCCATCATCTTCTTCTTCTAGTTCATTTTCTTTTTTATATTTTTCCACTTATTTCTACTCTTCTTCATCTTCTACTATTTATCCTACTTCGCATTTTTTTCCTTCTTCTTCCTTTCTTCTTCTTCTTCTTCCCCTTCTTTCCCTTCTACTCCTTCTCCTCCTTCTCCTTCTTCTCCTCCTTCTCCTCCTTCTCCTCCTTCTCCTCCTTCTCCTCCTTCTCCTCCTTCTCCTTCTTCTCCTTCTTCTCCTCCTTCTCCTCCTTCTCCTCCTTCTCCTCCTTCTCCACCTTCTCCTCCTTCTCCTCCTTCTCCTTCTTCTCCTTCTTCTCCTCCTTCTCCTCCTTCTCCTCCTTCTCCTCCTTCTCCACCTTCTCCTCCTT
>JAHDVF020000170.1:0-82151 GCA_022606425.2 Lepidostoma basale
GGAGGGATGTACTCCTCATTGAAGGGAATTGGCGTCAAATTCTCTTGGGCCTCCACTGAAATAAAAACAAATAATTTTAGACTAACTAACTAACCATCACGCAGAAAATATGATTAAAAAAAAATATATATGTTAACGATGTAAATGGAACTAGAAATAGAATCGGAAGACCGAGGAAAACGTGGCACGATCAAATAAATCAAATATTGAATGTCGACAATGTGAGGAGTCAGAGAAATCGACACACGTGCATGACACGATGTTTGAATGTTTAGGAAGCGAGAGAAATATGTCAGGAGAGAAAAGTGTGGCAGTCTTTCTTCCTGCCTACCCCTTCGGGGAGACGGCCTGATGGTTAGTTAGTTTTTTTTTTCCTTACCATTCTTTCTTCAATCGTTGTTTTCATGTGTCCGAATCAATTTAATGACCCTTATGAAAGCGAAAACGGCCTTCACAATGGAGTTCAGGTCCTAACCCTTATTGTATAGAAGCAAAGCATGGAACTGGCAGGAGGAGGATGAGAGCAGAAAAAATACGGTAGAGATGAGGTCCCTAAGACGTATGTGTGTATTATTTTGGTCACACCTGGTACTAATGTGTAAAGGCAACAAGCCGTAACTCAAGTGCGGCTGTTTGGCGTAACACGGCTCAAAGCATTCTTATAACTGGCCTCTATCATATACAATCACAGGTTTTTCTCTATCTCTTTCCTTTACTGAGATATTCACTATCCCAATAGCCGCAAAATTGGATTAATTTGATACATGTTTTGGCAAAACGCATCATTTTAAGTTGCTGCTTTTTACCACGGCACAGCCAAAACTTGCGGCCTTTTGCTGCGACACAATATGTATCCTGGCAAATGACAGCAACTTAAATTGCGGCCCATTACCAAATTATTCTAGCTAATATGTGGCGGCAAAACACATTTTCTTTAATAATATGAAGCTTACTATACTCTTATGGCAAAAACACGTCTTAATCATTTCTAAGAACTGTATTCTTACTTTTAAAACTTAGTTTGCATAAGAAAAGTTATTTTAAATGATAAAATATAGCAAAAAACAAAATAAAACTATAAACCCGTTTATATCAAAACTACTATTTTTAACTTGCGGCTATTTGCCTTTGCACATTAGTGGAGAGATAAGATCAATCTTAAAGAGCTCGTCATCATGAGCAAAGCGGAGGGAAAGCGATCACAAGAACGACCATTAAAACGCTGGTCCCATCATATCAGGGAGCTGACTGATCTATCATTAGCTGTATCCTGTAAACTATTGACAGGAGCGCATGGCGTGTCATGGTCAATAGCTTACAGGATGGACACTATCCTTCATCATGAGGAATACGAAAAGCCGTTATTTTAATTTAGAAATATCTAAATTAAACATTTTGTTATTACGTATCTACGTAGCCACGATAAAAATTTCTCAGAGCAATGCTACACTCCATTGTGAAGAGAATAGATTAGATAAAAAATAAGATAAACTTTTATACGTTTCTCGCTCATAATGATCAATATGTATGATAATATTATGCAAAAACATTAATACAAAAATATAAGCCATTTGATTAGAAAAATAATAATAATTACACAAACATATGTCATCAGCAAGTGCGCCAATTCTTCGAAAATAAATGTTATTGCGAAATGTCTTAAATAAATTAATAAAAAGAAATTATGTAGTTAAAAATGCCTACTGCATTATTAATGAGATAAAATTTCATCAAAATATGTAACCAATTTATATTTGTTTCATTCATCGAAAAATATTAACAAATCATTGAATAATAATGACAATTCGTCGAATATATTGACAGTTCATCGAATATAATGACAATTCATCAAATATATTGACATATCATCGAATATATTGACAATTTTTCGAATATATTGACAATTCATATAATACGGTATTTAATAAACAATCTCCAGGATGGAGACCAGGTTTTCTGGAACAGGTCTCACAAAACCACACTGTTTCCCGTCTTCCCCTGGAATCTTTCTGTTACTGCACACAGTACAGTCTTTAGAACCTTTGTCCAGTTTCGCAATGAAGTGGGGCTTGTACTCTAATCGCTCCTCTGCATGACGTATCACGCCAAGTTCCCGCCATTTTAGGTTATGTGAATTTATAGTAAAATGAAAACGGAAAACAGTCAAAATATTGTTAAAACGTGAAATTAAATGTTTTTTTTAACGAATGATCACAAGAAACAATGACACGTGTCAAGTTTTGCGCGCGAAAATACACCGCGCGCGCAAAACTCTCTATCCCTCGCCACTCTGTGCCATTGACTTTGTGCACTCTTTTGATGTCATCAGATCATTTGGCTTGTGATCTGCCAGGATTTCAATGGCCGGTTCTCGGTTCAATGTTTATTTTATTTTTATTTATTTATTTACTTAAAATAGTACACATGTACACAACACATGTTCTAATAAAAACAATTAAACATTCAATTATAATAATAAGGTTACAATATAAGGTTACATTTTGATATATTTAATTAACTAAAAAAAATTATGCTCTGCACACTTTTGACATCCTCCGGTATATCTTCAGACATTTTAAATGCTTTATACATTATAGTATTCTGAAATGAGTTTTTTTTTAATGGGAGCCTAAGTTTATTTTTCTTTCTTGTTAGATATAGATGTTCATGTTGGCTACTTTTTATCTTCCTTAAAAATTCTTCTAACAAAACAAAAATTCTTAAAACAAAAACCTATCCAAAAAAGCTAGAATGGCAGTGCACAATGGTGTTCTTCTACCGACCCTTATGTACGGAAGCGAAGCATGGAACTGGCAAAAGAAGGATAAAAGTAGTTTAAATGCAGTAGAAATGAGATCTCTTAGACGAATGTGTGGATACTCTGTGTATGATAGAGTGTCGAATGAAAATATAAGAAGTGAATGCGGTGCGAATGATGGTGTCATGAACAAAATAATGAAAGGATCATTAAGATGGTTTGGACATATGGAAATAACGAATGAAGAAAGAATGGTGAAAAAAAATATACGTTAATGATGTAAATGGAACCAGAAATAGATGAAGACCGAGGAAAACGTGGCACGATCAAATAAATCAAATATTGAATGTCGGCCACGTGAGGAGTCAGAGAAATCGACGCGCGTGCATCACACAATGTATGAACACACGATGTAGAAATGAGATCTCTTAGACGAATGTGTGGATACTCTGTGTATGATAGAGTGTGGAATGATGGTATATTTATTTTATTAATTTGTCATGCATCTTATGTTTCTCGCTCTTTTTATTAATCTATTATGTATTACTTATTATTGTGTATCTCTAACTTGTATCTTTAGTGTATTGGAAAAAAATTCTGTAATGCTTTAGATATGTTTGAAATTAATAAATGAAATATGAGGGAGAATGATTGCGTTATATACAATTTGACCACTGACATCACCATCGTTGTCAATCCAACAGGATTGAACTCGCGTGTCACTGGTCACTCGATATTCCCCGCCGAGTGGCCACTTATCAGTCTAAATAAATTACAAGCTGCCGCCTCTCTGATGCATTACGAACTTCTACCTAAAAATAATAAATATTCTTATCTTATCTATGGACTAATCATTAATTATTATGTATAGACAAAAAAGAACCATATCTCCAATCGTGTCATAAATTGTCGTCTCATTTGGACTACGGGTCACACGGTTGCAAACGTCAAACGCCATTTTGTCGACAAATATATAAAACAAAACAAAATCAGTTTCGGCGAATTCGCTTGTTTAAATTCAATGGCGATGAATTCTACGAGTGTTTTAACTACTCAATAACTTTTTTTGTAGTTAACGTACATATCAAATTGTATGTTTTAATTATTTCCAAAGGCTTATGTGAATAAATATATATATTTTTAGTGCAATTTATATGAAGTAGTAATGACAAATATTATGGAAGCGGATGAAAACAGTGAAAAAAATACAAGTGATGTGAATACGTGTGAAACTGCGTTACAATTCACCGAAAAACGTAGCGAATTTTCGAAGAATTGTCAAGAAATTCGTATAAATGATTTGAGTCATTTTTTCGTGGATATTTTGAACGTGCTTTTAAAATGTTTTTTGAGCTGTTCGATGCCCAACGTTGCGGGTGCGTTCCGATGGACATTTACGGCGCTTTTGTTATTGAAAGATGATAGATTCGCTTGCGGAATGGAACCCTGCCTCTTGGGTGCCTTCACGAACATTCAAAGTTGGGTCATGGACAACGGACAACTCCATCCGAATTTGAGTGAGTTTGTTCTTTATTCTAATTTTAAATTTTGACTTTAGAACGCGCAAACAGCTTTTAAAAAAACGTCTGTTCGTGTATTGAGGTAGTATGTTTACAAATAAGACGGGAGTGGAGAGGGATATTGAAAGAAGGGTTGGGGCAGGCCACAAAGTGAATGGTGCACTTAAAATTGTCATCGCAAACAAAAACCTATTCAAAATAGCAAGTGCCAGTGCACAATGGTGTTCTTGTACCGACCCTTGTGTATGGAAGCGAAGCATGGAACTGGTATAAGAAGGATGAAAGTAGAATAAATGCAGTAGAAATGAGATCTCTTAGACGAATGTATATATACACTCTGTCGAATGAAAATATAAGAAGTGAATGCGGTACGAATAATGGTGTCATGAACAAAATAATGAAAGGATCATTAAGATGGTTTGGACATATGGAAAGAATGAATGAAGAAAGAATGGTAAAAAAAGTATATGTTAACGATGTAAATGGAACCAGAAATAGAGAAAGACCGAGGAAAACGTGACTCGATCAAATACATCAATTATTGAATGTCGGCCTTGTGAGGAGTCAGAGAAATCGAGGCGCGTGCATGACACGATGTATGAATGTTGATGAAGCGAGGGAAATGTGTCAGGAAAGAAAAGTGTGGCAGCCCGTTCTTTCTACCTACCCCTTCGGGGAGACGACGTAATGGTTAGTTATTTACATATGACAATTATAATTCAAGAGAATTTGAAAGGTTCAGAAGACACTCTTGACTTTAGAGAGTATCTTGTCTTCCTAATGTTGAACCATCTCTCATGCGTTCCTGGTATTATATATTATATTTGATCTCTTCTGAACGTGTCTTGAAATTTAATTTTGTTTGTAATATCTCCTGAGAAAATTTTGATTTGATTTGATGTTTATTGAATTTTTAACAAATAATATAACACTCCATTTTAAATAATTAATACGAATGAAAACGTCTGTTTTATATTAAACACAGTTATAATATCACAATTCCTTTTTATTCACTGAGAGTGTCTCGCGCCTATTCTACATTCACACATCGTGACATGCACGCTCGTCGATTGTTCCTACTTCGAACATGGCCGCCTTTCAGTAATTTATTTATTTCGTCATGCCATGTCTCCCTTGGCCTTCCTCGACTTCTTTTCTCATTCACACTATTTGCATATATCTTTTTAACCATTCTTTCTTCATCCATTCGTTCCATATGTCCAAACTTATTCTTAATTTTATTTATCACGCATTCATCCGCCTTACATTCCTTTCTTACTTCATCATTAGATATTCTATCATACATTGTTTTTCCGCACATTCTTCTAAGTGACCTCATTTCTACGGCATTTATCCTACTTTCATCCTTCTTCTGCCAATTCTAAGCTTCACTTCCATACATAAATGTCGGGACTAGAATTCCATTGTCCACTGCCATCTTTGCTTCAGTCGATATATTTATATTTGCCATAAGGACTTCGAGTGCACCATTTATTTTGTTTCCAGCTCCAACCCTTCTTCCGATATCTTTCTCCATTATTCTATCTCTTGTGAACATGCTTCCCAGATAAACAAATTCGGTAACTTGCTCTAATTTCTCACCGCTCGCACTTATGTCACAATCTGTCATACATTCTTCCTTTTCAAATACCATAACTTTAGATTTTGACAAGTTCATCACAAAGTCATACTTATTGCATACTTCGTACATTTTTGACACTAGGACTTGTAGATCGTCCATGTTGTCAGCGATTAAAATATAGAATCCAGTATAAACTCTGCTGGACAGTCATCAAAGCGCTACATGGAATGGCACCAAGTTATATATCTGAACTCTGTATAACGGACAGCCTAAATTCAAGGAAATCCACACTTCGCTCGGCGAACTCCTCGGCAATAGGAAGATTAGTTGAGCCGAAGCGTTGCCCCAGTACAAATTTCGGGGATCGAGCGTTTGCGGTAGCCGGTCCATCAGCTTGGAACAATCTCCCTTCACACCTCAGATGCATAAATGATCCGACAGATTTCAGATCTAAATTGAAAACCCATATTTTTTCACATTTCATACCCAATTTAAACATTTATACTTTGTTCTACTATACTTTTTAACCGATCGCCTTTTAAGCGGTCACATTTAGATTTTTAGATTTAAAACACGCCTTAACCGTCGCGTTGCCATGTGGTAAATTGAGTTTCCACTGCCAATTTAAAGTTGATTTTCTTAAAACCTATGGACCCTAATATTATAAAAAAATTGTAATCCTCCATTGAAGTGTTTTCAATAAAAAAAAAGCAAAAAATTTATCCTAAAAAAAAATATTTTTTAAGACTGCCCTCACCTTCATTCGTGTTAAGGTAGAATTTGTTTTGCTAATATTTACAACTTTATCAAAAGTGACAAATACTTACTCGCTGTTTTGAACGCATTATAAATTATATGTTTGACCTTTTCATAGGTACGTAATAATATCGACTGTGGACGAAACGCAGCACGCAACTTAATAATATCAGAACTGTGAAAATATTAACACTTTACCAAAAGGGACAAATATTAATACGTACGCGTTGTCTTGAACGTACTTATACATTTTGCCTAGGTGCCTTTATCATACGTAAAATCTCGTAAAGTTTCGCCCCGCCCGCGCCGGCCGCCGGCCGCAAGACAAGTATTTACCTGACGTTTAGTCGATCGTGTAGGGATGCGCAAAACGACTCATCTCAGGGATCTGATCTGAACGAATCGCTCAGTAAAGTGAGTCGACTCTTTTTCACGACTCACGACTCGCTGAGATGAGTCGTTTTGCAAAGTGAGCCGACTCTTTTTAACGATCCACGGTTCACAATTGGTGACCTTTTTTTTTTTTTTTTTGCTCCTCGACCAAAAATTTTGATTTCGATTGCCGAAAAAAATTATTGGTGACCTTTTTTTTTTTTTTTGCTCCTCAGCCAAAAATTTTAGTTTCGATTGCCGGAAAAAATTATTGGTGACCTTTTTTTTTTTTTTTCCTCAGCTCCTCGGCCAAAAATTTTAGTTTCGATTGCCGGAAAAAATTATTGGTGACCTTTTTTTTTTTGCTCCTCGACCAAAAATTTTGATTTCGATTGCCGAAAAAAATTATTGGTTACCTTTTTTTTTTTTTTTGCTCCTCAGCCAAAAATTTTAGTTTCGATTGCCGGAAAAAATTATTGGTGACCTTTTTTTTTTTTTTTTGCTCCTCAGCCAAAAATTTTAGTTTCGATTGCCGGAAAAAATTATTGTGACCTTTTTTTTTTTGCTCCTCGGCCAAATTTTAATTTCGATTACCAAAAAAAATTATTGGTGACCTTTTTTTTTTTTTGCTCCTCAGCCAAAAATTTTAGTTTCGATTGCCGGAAAAAATTATTAATTTCGAAATTTTACCCAAAAAAAATTATTGGTGACCTTTTTTTTTTTTTTTGCTCCTCGACCAAAAATTTTTGATTTCGATTGCCGAAAATGAATCGGCTCACTTTGTTGAGCGAAACCGTTCAACTCAGATCCCTGAACAGCTCACTAAAAAGAGTCGAACGATTCACCCAACGGATCATTGAGCTGCCGCTCTTTTTTTAAGGATCATCGCTCAACCGCTCACCAAAGTGAGTCGACTCTTTGAGTCGACTCGTGAGCGGATCGCACATCCCTAGATCGTGTGTTGTGACGCATTACATATCAGAAATCGCATGGTTCCAGAAAAAAAATAATAATGATATGTTTTTCAAATAATCCATGTATGTTATAGATATCGATCTATTCCTAATGAAATTCCCTACAAGATGACATAAATTAAAATTTGATTCATCTAGTCATATGCTTGATATTTAGATAAAGTTAGCGGTAAACTGAACTTACCACATGGGAGCAAGCGTTTTGTTTTGAACACGGTACGTTAAGGGTTAATGCGCCCTTGAGGGGATTACATAACAAAAACGGCGCTTTAAAAGTTAGCATATTATTATTATTATTATTTATTAAAACAGCGTCGTCGGCATATAGCAAACAGCTGATGGACACATAGTTCATTTTTGCACCAGCCATCTAATTCTTCTAATTCGTTTCTACTTAAAATAATCTCGAATCGCGGGTGACGGGTGAATTAAGCACCGTAAGTCGAGTGTTAATAGCATAATTCACCACAAAAAACGAAGGCAAATAGATTATTATATTTATACAACATTTTGAATGTATACAAATACTGGATTTTACCCATTGCGGGTCATCAATGTGGGCTATATTGAGATACAATTAATTCTTGAATTGATAACCCGCAATGGGTAAAATCCAGTATTCGTCTACAAGTATTTGTATACATTCAAAATGTTGTAAAAATAAAAAAAAACTGGTCCAAATTATAGCGTATAAATTGGAGTGACATCTCCAGGCGTTTTCTGGCAATACGATAATGGCGGTAGCCTTTCACATTGCGTTAAAAAGATCTTCTGCTTAGTGCTTAAAATACAATCTTCATAGATGGCGCTAGTGTGTAGATTGGTGGTGTTACAGATTAACATATATACAACTTCCAAAAAATCTGTCAGACATGGTGGTCATAAGAAATGATGGAATGGGGAATGTTGTATTACATAAAGCGTGCGCTTAACCCAACCAATGACAGGTCATAAGTCCTGTAAACGCCTCGACCAACCATATTCTGTTTCCGATTTGCATCTTCGTCTCTATTGAGATACAATTGATTCTTGAATAATTATTTTCGTTCATTTTCGCACCAGCGTTTATGCCATCTGATTCTTCCAATTCGTATCTACTTAAAACAATTTCGAATCACGGGTGACGGGTGAATTAAGCACCGTAAGTCGAGTGTTAATAGCATAATTCACCACAAAAAACGAAAACAAATAGATTATTATGTTTATTTTTCTTTCAGATGAGTCAATCAGCATGGATCTCTCGTCAGATCCTGACAAGGTGTACGAGCTGAGGCTGATGCTCATCTACACTATCCTCAGCAGGAATCTGATCTTCAAGGAGGGATCCGCCGGTTATTTGAACAAGGAGAATATAGACAGCCAAGAGTATGGGGATCTTGATGAAATGGAGAATATGTACCCAGAGATGTTTAACCCAGTATGGGAGCCACCATTCACCCTTGAACATCTGGAGAGCGTGGTATTTCTAAGTTTGGCTCTGAATAATTTAGACAGGTTTAAAAATTTTATTATTATTTTTTAAACAATAATTTAATATTCTGATTATGAAAATTTGGTTTGGTTCATGTGGTTCTCCTGTAAATTTGGAGATATTTCGCGTATAAGTGAATTGTTTTGGTCAATTTAACCCCCATCTTTAAAAAGGGACAAAAGACAAACCCAGAGAACTATCGAGGAATATCATTGTTGTGCTCTACCTTTAAATTATTTACAATGATAATTAAAGAAAAACTTGAAACTCACATCACCAACAGAGAAGAGCAGCAAGGATTCAGAAGGAACCGCTCCACCACTGATGCAATATTTACTCTCAGACAGATAAAGGAAAAAGCATTGGAATATAATAAACCAGCATACCTGTGTTACATCGACCTCACAAAAGCGTTTGACAGAATCAAGCTGAAGGACCTCCTGAATACTTTGACCACGAGGTTGGCGCCCCCATCACTTGTTAATGTGGTAAGAGAGATCAACCTAGACGGCAACACAAGGATCAGAGCAAATGGGAAATTCACTAAAGCCATAAAAACATCCCTTGGCATCAGACAAGGCGACAGCTTAAGCCCATTTCTCTTTAACTGCATCATGGACAACATCATTGCAGAGGTTGCATCTCTCAATTTAGGGTACACTCTGGGTAAAAAAGTAATTGGAATGCTTTGCTATGCAGACGACGCCACAATCGTGGCCGAAAATGAAAGCGACTTGCAAGCAATGCTCTCAAAGTTTGATGAATCCTGTTCAAAGTATAACATGATCATATCCACCCCCAAAACGAAGTGTATGACATTCGCAAGAAATCAACTGAGATGCGAAGTCTCCGTACGCCAGGAGGAGATTGAACAGGTGGACCTATTCAGATATCTCGGAAGCGAAGTAACCAGCTCTAATGACCTCCCCAGAGAAGAAAGGTCACAGGTGGATAGGGCTGCAGCGGTTGCAGGCTGCCTGAAAGATGTCATATGGAGAAACAGGGACATGAGGACTGACAGCAAGGTACGCATCTACAAGACCTGTGTGCGACCAATCCTCACATATGGCATTGAATCGAGAGCAGACACTGTCAAGACAAAGAGCATGCTCAGGACAACCGAGATGAAAACGCTCCGCGCTATAGCTGGCAAGACCCTACATGATCGAGTTAGGAATACAGCAATCCGAGAAATCTGTGAGGTCGAAGATGTGGTCAGATGGGGACGTCAAAGACGACGATACTGGCATGAACACGTAGAAAGGATGAGCTCAAATAGAATACCACACATAGCTCTCCATGGAACGCCAAACGGACAACGCCGACCAGGAAGACCCCCGAAACGGTGGAGAGAAAGCTGGAGTTCAGCATCTCAAGAGAGGATTGCCTACAAATAGCAGACTCTGGGTCTGCGAGGGAGGAGGATGTATGTAACTGTGGCCAATAGCCAGCATGGCATAATATGTATGTGTATGTATATGTATATGTATATGTATATGTATATGTATATGTATATGTATATGTATATGTATATGTATATGTATATGTATATGTATATGTATATGTATATGTATATGTATATGTATATGTATATGTATATGTATATGTATATGTATATGAATATGTATATGTATATGTATATGTATATGTATATGTATATGTATATGTATATGTATATGTATATGTATATGTATATGTATATGTATATGTATATGTATGTATGTATGTATGTATGTATGTATGTATATGTAATAATAATAATAATAATAATAATAATATGTATATGTATGTATATGTAATAATAATAATATGTAATATATATAATATGTATGTATATATATATATATATATATATATATATATATATCTTATATACTTTCTATATATATATACACTATATATATATATATACATACAGTCTGTTCAAAAAGTATCGCGAATTTTATATTTTTTTCAAAAAGTATTTATTTATTCATGAATATCTATTTTGTCCCCTTCAAAGTAATTTCCCTCGGATATAATACATTTATGCCAACGTTTTTTCCAATCCTCGAAGCACTTAAAAAAATCATTTTTTGTGATCTTGTTCAGCTCCTCCTTCGATGCCGTCTTTATCTCCTCAATCGTGGCGTAGCGTCGTCCTTTCATGGGCCTCTTCAGTTTGGAAACAGGAAAAAGTCACAGGGGGCCAGGTCACCAGAATACGGTAGCTGCGGCACCGCATTACTGTGTTGTTTTTGGCCAAATATTCGCGCACAAGCAACGATGTGTGAGCAGGGGCATTATCATGGTGCAAAAGCCAGTTTTTGTTCTTCCACAAATCCGGGCGTTTCTGGCGGATTGCTTCGCGCAAATTGCGCATAACTTGCAGGTAATATTCCTTATTGACCGTACTACCCTGTGGCAAGAACTCATGATGCACCACGCCCCTGCAATCAAAGAAAACTGTGAGCAAAACCTTCACGTTCGACCGAACTTGGCGCGCTTTTTTTGGTCTTGGCTCATGCAGCAGCTTCCATTGGGATGATTGAGCTTTGGTTTCCACGTCATAACCATAAACCCATGATTCGTCACCAGTTATGACCCTCTGAAGCACATTTGGGTCGTCACGGACCGAGTCCAACATCTCCTGAGCAATGTTAACGCGATGCTGTTTTTGGTCGAAATTGAGCAATTTTGGCACGAATTTCGCGGCGACCCGACTCATGCCCAAATCATTGGTTAAAAATCGAATGGCACGAGCCAATCGATATGTTTAGGTCCTCAGCAACTTCTCTAACGGTGATTCGACGATTGGCTAATACTATTTTCTTCACTTTATCAATGTTTTCGTCTGTTGTTGACGTGCTCGGGCGTCCGGCACGCTCTTCGTCGTTCATATCTTCTCGGCCCTCTGAGAACATTTTGTACCACCGATAAACGTTGCTTTGGTCCAAGGTAGCTTCACCATATGCCACAGTCAACATTCGAAATGCGTCCGCGCACTTTATTTTGTTTTTCACACAAAATTTGATACAGATTCTTTGATCCATTTTTTGGAATAGGCAAAAATCGAAGACGAGCCAAAACACATTCAAGCAAAACAGCTGTCAAAAATTAACTAAACATTTAAAATGGCCGACCTTGTCAGCATAAGTAAGAGACATGAGTACCAACATAACGCTATAAAAAAATCAAAAATCAAATATACGTAGCCAGCGGAAATTCAAAATTCGCGATACTTTTTGAACAGACCTCGTATAAGTATACATTTCACAAATAGTTAGTTTATTCTTTAAAAATCTTTAAATGTGCCCTTGTCTTACCGAAGATACGATATGATAAAGTGTCAAATGCAAATATAAGAAGTAAATGCAGTAAACGTATTTTGTACAAAATATAAAAAGGGTAATTAAGATAGTTTGGACACACGGAAATAATCCATGTAGAAAAAAGGGTAAAAAAATACCTGTATGAAAGTAATTATGAACAAGAAATAGAGAAAGATCGAGGAAAACATGGCACGATCAAGTCAATATAATCTTAAATGTCGGCTACTTGAGAAGTCGGAGAAATCGATGAGGGTGTATGACACGACGTTGAGGAATCGAGAGATGTTTGTAAGGAAATATCAATGTGATGGTCCATTTTTTCTGCCCATCCCTTCTGGGATACGGCGTGATGTTTAGTTAGTTATTTAGTTATGAATAATACATCATCATATTTTTTTTGTCATAGATACCTATTCGTTTCATAAGAAATACATAATTAATACGAATGAAAACGTCAGTTTTTCAGAAGTTTTATTATATTTAATGGGAGTGTAATGTTTCGCCTTTCTAAGGCATGATCAAACGTCCTAGATAACGCATTAGAAAGGCGAAACATGTCATTCCCATTAAAATATAAAAAAAGTTTCTAGAAAACTGACATTTTCATTAGTATTAATTATGTAATATGGAGGATTAATTTTATCTCAATAGAGACGAAGATGCAAACTGGAAACTGAATATGGTGATCGAGGTGTTTACAGGACTTATGACCTGTCATTGGTTGGGTTAAGCGCACGCTTTATTGAGAGAGATTTTCTCTATTGTGATAAAATTAATCCTTGACTTGATGACCCGCAATGGGTAAATAAAATCCAGTATTCATCTGCAAGTATTTTTATACATTCAAAATGTTGTATGTAATATGGAGTTTTACATCATAGTTCAAGAAACGATAAAGAAATATATATTTTACATGCAACATGAAATTTGAGTTGATGAGAGTAAGTGAATTGAAAAGAATAGATAAACCAAAAACTCCAGCGGAAGTAAAAGATAACATAAGAATATAATGCACTTTGGTGGGTAAGTAATTGCATTACTCAAGGTTTGTAGGAAAACGAAAGTAAACTGTCTGGGAAATTTTGTCATTAGGAAACATGAAGATTTTTATTTTTTTTAATTCTTGTAGTCTGGAACATTAGTGTAAACGGTGAAATTCTGTAACAAGAGGATGCATTTGTTTATTTATGAAATATGTAAACAAAGAATCGGAGAGTGGAGAAGGATATTTAAATAAGAGTTTGGGCAGACAACAAAGTGAATGGTGCACTTAAAGTTGTCATCGCAAAAAAAAGCCTATCCAAAAAGCTAAGATGGCAGTGCATAATAGTGTTCTTGTGCCGACCCTCATGTATGGAAGTGAAGCATGTAACTGGTATAAGAAGGATGAAAATAGAATAAATGCAGTAGAAATGAGATCTCTAAAACAAATGTGTGATAAATATTTATATGATAGAGTCTCAAAGGGACTTATAGAATGTCAAATGCGTCACGTGTCGGAGAAATCGACGTGGTGCATGACAAGATGTATGAATGTAGAGAAAGCGAGAGGAGTATGTCAGGACTGAACAGTATGGGGGTTATTCTATTTGCATACCCCTCCGGGGAGACGGCGTGATGGTTAGTAAGTTGGTATGTTAATTAATTCCTATATATTCAACGATAATCGTCATTTATATATACGAATGTTTTTTAGGAGTTTTATTATATCTAATGGAATCATATGTTTTGATTGCTAAGAGGAAACATGTCATTACAAATTAACCGTTAAAAATTTAACTATTTAATAATGCCTTATAAAATTTAACTATTTAATAATGCCTTATAAAGTTATCGTATAATATATTTAATATAGAGATTCCCATTTGTGTCGCTCATAAGGCTTCCAATGTATATAAATTATAGTAATTGATTAGCATTTTAAATTTAAATATACTATTTGTATGCGATGAAAAAAAATAGAATATAATCTAAACTTTGTTGTTTTAGATCAAAGTTAAATATATTATAAATGGAAAAAAATGGGAAACTACCTTATTACTTCATCGAAGGTAGGCATAAAGAATGGACTGGCACACTTTTCTTTCCTGGCATATTTTTGTCGCTTCCTCAACATTCATACATCGTGTCATGCACGCGCGTCGATTTCCCTGACTCCTCACGTGGCTGACATTCAAATTTGATTTATTTGATCGTGCCACGTTTTTATCGGTCTTCCTCTATTTCTGGTTCCATTTACATTGTTTACATATAATTTTTTTACCATTCTTTCTTCATTCATTCTTTCCATATTTGCCCGCCTTCGTGGCTGAGTGGTAAGTGCATTGACTCCCACCCCGAAGGTTCCGGGTTTGATTCCTGGCGAGACCACCAGACCAAAGACAGTGTGATTGTCATTGGTCTGGTGTAGAATTCAAGTGACAATAAAATGGCGATTGATTAGCTACCTATCACATGTCACGAGAATCACTATGATAGCTTTAATACCCTTTACATCGATTTGTCTCATGCTGTCATGATGTAAAGAGCGATTCAACAAAATAATAATAATAATAAAAATAATAATAATATTAATAATAATAATAATAATATATCCAAACCATCTTAATGATCTTTTCATTATTTTGTTCATTACACCATCATTCGCACCGCATTCACTTCTCATATTTTCATTCGACACTCTATCATAAACAGAGTATCCACACATTCGTCTAAGAGATTTCTTTTCTACTGCATTTATTCTACTAAATAAAAAAAAGCTAAATATAACAATAAATTATACTTAGGATATTGAAATACTTTGTTTAATCCCCTATTTAATTAAAAAATATTTAAAAACACGACATGTTTCGGAGGATACCTCCATCTTCAAGTGTAAAAATATAATAAAAACTAAACAAAGGAAGACTAATAAAAAATATTAATAAAAAAATACGTATTTTTACTTTTTTTTTAAATGTTTTTCATTAAATAGTGAATTAAACAAAGTTTTTCAATATCCTAAGTGTATTACTATGGAATTCCACAGGGTTAATGCCTTAGCATTCAATAAGTTTAAAAATAAATTTGTTTCCAGATTCTCATCACTATATCCACCAGAACCTCTATTTTACACGTTTATCAAGCATTTTACGGTTGAATTATTCATAAAACATTCAAACCATGTGTGTAAATTTAACTTTTCTGAAGACCGTCTTCGTCACACAATGGTGGTACAATTTTTTTCGCCCGTCATTTCACCTGATTTTGTATGCTGCAACTCATAAGTGGCCGTTCTGCCGAGCTTAGGGGAGAAGGATAAAAAGTAAGAACATAATTTTCTGCAGTTGTAAATATATCCCCTCCGAGATTTTTCCGAACAAGGGATAGTTATGAGGCACATGGGGAGGGGATGTGAAATAAATTTTCACGTTAACCCTTTATTTCATGCTTTTTAAAATGTTAAAGTTGATATTTTTGAATAGTCTATTTGTATTTTAATTGTATCTCAATAGAGACGAAGACGCAAACTGGAAACTGAACATGGATGATCAAGGTGTTTACAGGACTCATGACCTGTCATTGGTTGGGTTAAGCGCACGCTTTATGTAATTACAACATTCCCCATTCCACATTTGTTATTGTGATCATGCATGACAAATTTTTGGAAGATGTATATATACCTCAAAATCCATATTTATCTTCACGTGTCAGTTTCAGTCAGCCATCTATGTAGATTTGGTTGCACTTGTGAATTATTTCAAGAATTAACCTATACAACCGACCCACTAACGCCATCTATGGAGAATGATTTTCGGCATTTAGCAAACTACCTTATTAACACAATGCGAAGGCTGTCGCCTAACATATTGTTAGTCTATTTATTGTTGAAGCCGAAACACTATGATACTACAATATTATTAACTGTTTAAACATATAATGCTGTTATGATATCACATTTTTTTTATTTACTTATTGAATGTTGTCACACACCAGATGTTATAAATTACTTTAGAGATTGACATACATAAAATTCATAGATATCTCCGACAGCGACAGCACAGATTGTTTTACCAACCAGCCAGAACCAATCTGCCTCTGGTGACACCGGTGGGAAGAGCAATTAGTCTGCTGAACGCGGTCTCCTCAGAGTTCGACGTCTTTTATATTAGTAAAAGTACGTTCAGGGGACAAATACTTTTGACTTTAGAAAGTATCTCGTCTTCCTAATGTTGGACCATCACCGTTGGACACCGTTGGACATCGTTCCTGGTATTATGTTGTACGTATATAATATTTGACCTGTACTCAATAGATATGCCTTAAACATTTATGCTATTTGTAATGTATTTTGAGTAAATAAACAAATTTGATTTGATATTGAAAAAGAATTCAAAAGACAAATAAATGTTTTGATAATCTTATGGCATGAACTCTTAGGAATTCCATAATGACATTCTTTTACGAATCAAAATACTGTTTTTTTTCCACTTTTGAGTCAAATTTGTTAATGGTTTTATACCTTCATCCAGGGGAGTATGATATAAACTATACATATCGTTATCGGGTTCTCCCGGTGATGATACACGGGAAAAATAAACCCAAAAGTGGAAAAACCAGTGTTTAAATTCATAAAATATTCGAAATTCTAATTTTAAAATATGTATAAGCAAAAGAGCATCTGGATTCGATCTTCATACGGTTAAATAGGTGATTTTCTGCTCTTCCAATATTGTTACAAAGCGATCATAGAAACGAGAACCAAGAGAACACTTACCGCTGACAAAGAGATAGCACAGAATTGTTTCTTGACATTGCATCTTCCTTCTCCAACATCTCATTCAATTTCCAACCCTTGTTATGTTGTGTTATGGCGGTCTTTGGGGAGGGCCGCAGTTAGGGGATGATCTCGAGGGGACGAAATAAAGACGTCGGGTCGTATATTTTTATGAGTCATGCCATGCCCCGTTGTGCATTGCACGGCGGGGTCCGTGAATGATTAGTTTTACCCACGGATGAAGAACTTATTCATATATCTGTGCATTACAGAGTGAATTGTCAATTTATTTTTATGCTTTCAGAAAATTATGCCATCTTGGTTCTACGTTAGGAATTTGCAAGAATGCTTACTTATTCATTATTTTCGGTTGACAAAGATATCTTATAATAATAAAATAAAATTTACATAATGTTATCTGGATGAAAATTTCACTTTTATGTTTCGGACCGCAGACATCCTTCCTTAGTGTATTTTTTTTTAAATATAAATTTAAGTGAAGTAACTCAGATGTGAATAATTTTATTATAATATATTTTACAATGAAAGGATTACTGCGTTGTTTCGGACATATGGAATGCATGGGTGAAGAAAGAATAATTAAAAAAGTATACGTTAACGATGTACATGGAGTTTGGAGTCGAGGTAGACAGAGGAAAACATGGCATGAGCAAATAATCAAATTTTAAAGGTTGGTCATGTTAGAAGCCGGAAGAACAGAGAGGTCGACATTTATGTATGACTCGATGTATGAATGAGGAGAAAGCTAGAGAGATATGTCAGAATAGAGTAGTGTGGCGGTCCATTCTCTCTGCCTACTCCTGCAAGGAAACGGCGTGATGGTTTGTTTTTGTTTTACAATGAACAAAGCGCTGTTAATATATAATAAATATACAATATTAACTTGAAAACCGCGTATATATCAAAAATACACCGACCGGTTTCGATCTTTATCGATATTTTAGAGAAGAAGTTAAATTAAATTAGACAAATGGAACGTTTTAATAAATAATGATTTTTATGTAGGGATGAACGATATGAAGACCAAGGCTGACCATATTGATCTAATATCAAATCAAATTCGGGTGGTGGTCTAGGGGATAGAACGCTTGGCTCCTGATCCAGGGGACATGGGTTCAAGCCTGGACACGACCAGATTCCTTCTTCATAAAAATGAGCTATTTTCTGCTCACATTGAAGATTGTAAAATAAATTCTAATATCATTGATATGAATCCTTGATGTTAGTCTTTTTTTAAAAATAAAAAAATAAAAAATAAATAAAAAAATAAAAAAAATCAAATCAGTTTATTTCATCAATAGACATTACAAAAAAATTTTAAACAGGTAAAATAATATATTGCGTATAGTATGTTACCAGAAACGAATGAAAGATGGTTCGACATAAGGAAGACAGGATACTCTTCAGAATTAAGAGTATTTATCTTCTGAACGTAGTTTCACAAATATGAAAGACGTCGATCTCCGAGGAGACCGCGATCAGCAGATTAATTGCTCTTCTCACCGGTGTCACCAGAGGCAGGTAGTAATATGAAAGATGAAAGATCGACCATGTTAGAAGTAGGAAAAATTGACGAGCGTGTATTTTCTCGCTGTTTAAATAGCAGGAATCTAGAGAGGTATTTCAGGATAGAGTAGTTTGGCGGTCCATTATCTTGTCTTCCTTTCTGGGGAACTGTGTGATGTTTTTTTATTGATGTTGTTACATCAGGCTTTCGGGAATTGAACCTGGGACCTTCGGGGTGGCAGTCCAAACACTTACCATTCGGCCACGAAGGTTGTCAGTATATCACGATATAAGTCTTACCTAGCAGATGATAGTACAAAATCTGAAATAACTTTATGAGTTATATTTAAAATTTTAATATATATTCTTAATTCGTTTATAATACTCTTTCCTCTTTTTCCGCTGCCATGACCTGGCGTAATTTTTTAAAACTCGACTTTATAAAATAGCAATGAAATTCAAATTTTCATCTGCTATTCAAATTTTCCGCGGAGTAGTGAATATCACAAACTGCTTTAAACATGGCTCATATTTTAATTGAGTTTCTGTCGCAATGTTCCATAGCAGATTTCATCTTTCGAAATAATTTCTGAATTATTTCATTTGATTTCTAAAGTTAATATGTAAAACGTGTACGATTTAAAAGGGTTGTCTTGCTTTGAATAATTTATTTCGACCCGTGTTGACATTTTAATAACCAAGGTGTATTTGAAACAGCTTTGATGTAAAACCGGCTTGACTTTTCGTATATTTTAAAAATATTTTAATACGCATGAATTCTAATATAAATTTCGTTATATTTTGAGACGACTTTGTAACCACATCATAAAAAAACCTTCAGTGTTTTCAGTAAATACACAGACGGTCTACTGGAAGTTTGGCGGGATACTATAATATGATAGAAGTATACATATTATCCTGAAATAGCGTGTGGTTTTCGGAGTGCGGTAAGTAAAAGTTACAGCCATAAGTATTATATATTTATTTCGATAGACAAAGACACAGGCATTAAGTTAATTATTAGAGAGAGGTGACGCGTTGTAGACGTCAATAAGTGAGAGCGCGTGTCCAAGGCAAAAATAAAACTTGCTCAGAGAGACGTGCGTGCATAGAAACGTCCGAGGGCACAGTTGTGTGCTTTACAATAGGAATGTTGCCTATATTTTTATAAAGATATCAAAATACCTTTATCTAAAACTTGAAATGAGGGGCGGGATAAACAATGCCACAAGTGAATATTAAAATATATAAATATATATGATTATAAAAATCAATTACCTTTTTTGGTGAAGCAAAGATTTTTTCTTCAATTCTTTTATTTCTTCGTCGCATTCCTCATAAATGAGGGTCGTATTCATCCCGTAAATTCCATCCACCGTGGCTCGTCATCCTGTCACCGATAAGTCTCCAGGCTGCAGATATTGTAAGGCTAGGCACCGCCCTGATTTGGTCAAATCAAATCAGTTTATTTTTTCAACAGGTATTTCAAGCAATTCAGGCATATATTCATTCAAGTTTCAACTAAATAAATTACCAGGAATGCATCAGGACACAAGGAAGATAAGATGTTTGTGTTTTGAACGTACTTTCACTAATATGTAAGACGTCAATCTCCAAGTAGATTTCCGAAAAAAAATCCCGTGGAATAGAGCCACGGTTATGTCAAAACTGATCATATTTGTAAACAATTTTATAATATTTTAAATATCTATATAATATCACTGAGGAAGGACTGGGTAGTCCGAAACATCTTTGATATTTAATTTTAATTTGTTTTAAAAGTGAGTGTTGTATACAAAGTATATAAAAAAGAAAAGTACAAAACATTTACAACACAGTATGGCGAACATAGAAGAAAAGAGCCACGGTTAGTTACCATATTCCCTTCATGTATGTATTCACCTCAGATTTTTTTTCGGAACCCTCTCCAGCATATCGGAACATCACGCCTCGTGAGGACTCTATATAACAGAATCACTTTCGAGTTTGCTCCGAACCAATACTCGGACCAGCGGCTCGGTGGCCGACCTTGTTGTCGCCTCATTTTAATCAACTCAATTATGAAATTTTCAAGGTTATCTTGATCAATCCGAGCTATGTGTTCAAAATATTTTAACACTTTCTGAGAGAACCCTCTCTTGAGAGAGAGTTTTGATCTGATGCCCAGTTGGTCCAAGGTATGTGCACCATTCGTCCCAAGCACCACATTTCATCAATTTTGGACCTCTCAGATTCATGCTTCGTCAAAAAATAGCCTTTAAATTTTTTTAATTCACATAAATAAGACGACTTAAAACACAATATTTAATTGTGATGAATACATATGTTTTCTAGAAGTGTTAAAAAGACATTATGTTAAATTTTGCAAGAATTAAACACGTTGCACTTTATATACGAGCTAATGGAGCAAAATAAGTTACTTAATTAATTTGACGTGATTAATACTGTAAACCATAATTATAGGGTACGAAAAAACTTTAAAAATATTAATGTCTTTCTTGAAGATAACAAGGTAACAATAATTACTTAGCCACCTTAACACCTTAAAATTTGTGTTTCAATCGATTACTTCGTATACTTTTTCTTGAATAATTGAATAAAATTATACAATCTTACTCTTTTTTTTATATCTTCATACTTAACATAAAACAAAAATTAAAATCGATTCGATGGATTCATATTCAATGGAGTACTGCCAATATCTATAATTTATTGTTTCTTGAACAATGATGTAAAACTCCATTTTAAATAATCAATACGAATGAAGACGTCAATTTTCTAAAAAAAAAACATTATATTTAATGGGAAAGACATGTTTTGCCCTTCTTAAGCATTATCAAATATCATCACGTTTGATAATGCCTTAAAAAGGCGAAACATGTCATTCCCATAAAATATAATAAAACTTCTATAAAACTGACGTTTTCTTTCTTATTGATTATTTATTACTAACATGAATATTTTTAAAGCTTCAGAATAAAAATTGAAATCATCATGCAATAAACTATTTGATTACAAAACTACCATAAATACACATATTTTAAATCAGTGGTTCCCAAAGGCATTTACACGGCTTGACAGTGGGTCAGTATTGCATTTGAAAGGCCGTAACGTTGAAAGGGTGGAAAATTTTAAATACCTCGGCAGCATACTAACGCAATCTCTTGACCCAGATGTAAAGATAAAATGCATAATTGAGGCAGCAAGAGCTTCGTTTAATAAAATCAAATCACCACCAAGTACCACCTTCTCCAACTGATATTGGAGGGGAAAATTGAGGGACGCCGAGGGCCCGGAAGGAGACAAATGTCCTGGCTGCGAAACGTGAGGGAGTGGACCGGCATTCGAATTGTGCAGGAGCTGTTCCGAGCGGCGCAGGACAGGGACAGGTGATCGCCAACGTTGGGGGGACCCGACAGGGTACTTGAAGAAGAAGAAGAAGTTCCCAAAGTGGTCAATATCGACCTTCAACAATGTTCCCATCAGACGTAAGAGGAATATCCATAATAGCTGAACCTCTGTAAGCCAGAAGAGGTTTTGATTCAAAATTTCTTACGCAAGCCGGGCTTCTGGGTTTCTATGGTAGTACCGCCACTGCTAGAGAGGTATGTATGTCAGGAAAGAACGATATGGCGTTCCGTCCTCTCTGCCTACCTCTCCAGAGAATCGGGGTGATGGTTAGTTAGTCTGTTAGTCAAACATATTCATTTCTTCTTCGCTTCTTCTTTGTTAGCCTTCTTTCCTCCACTGCTGGATTTAGGCCTCTTCCAATTTCCTCCACTCGTCTCTATCCTGCCCCCTTTGTATCCAAGATTTTCTAACCCTTTTGAAATTATTATCGATCCATCTCATCGGTGGCCTTCCGACACTTCGCCTATTTGCCCATGGTCTCCAACTGAGTATTCTGGGTGCCCATCTGTTGCCACCCTGTCTAGCCAAGTGTCCAGCCCATTGCCATTTCAATTTTGCCACTCGGTCCATGACGTCAGCAACCCTGATGCGGCGTCTGATTTCTTCATTCCTTATGCGGTCACGCAAGCTCACATCAAGTATCTGTCTTTCCGTGGACCTCTGTGTATACTTGAGCCTGTGGACACTTTTTGCTGTGAGAGTTGTCGTCTCTAGTCCGTATGTCATCATAAGCAGTATACACATGTCGTAGATGTTTCTTTTGAGACAAACCGGTATTTCATCATTTTCAAAGTTAAATGGAATGTTAAAATCCAAATTTGAAATTTAAACCTTGAACACAATCCTCAAAGCTGAGATGTTTCCTGCGCATACATTTGAAAATATTATCAGAATGTTGGTGCAAAATTCAGAGGTCTGCAATGAAACTAAATACCGCATCAAGAAATTTATGAAATATGATTTGAGTTTATAGTCGTGCAGTAATATTCGTACTTTGAGAACCGACCGCAGCTTCCAATAATATTTATTTGAATTAAATTCTCGTTTCGTAAACTTTGCTTCTAGTTCGTGCGTTTTATAATGTAGTATACATTAGGTTAATTCTATAATGGGGATGATTTGATTATTTTTGAGGTATCATGAACAAAATTATGAAAGGATCGCTGCGTTGGTTTGGACATATGGAGCGCAAGGATGGAGAAAAAATGGTTAAAAAAGTATACGTTAATGATGTAAATGGAGTACGGAGTACGTACGTACAAATTCATCAAATTGTAAAGGTTGGTCATGTTTGAAGTAGGAAGAATCGACATGCGTGTATGACTCGCTGTATAAATGTGGAGGAAGCTAGAGAAGTGCGCCAGGATAGAGTAGTGTCGTCTATTCTCTTTGCCTACTTTAATTTGAATTTAAATTTTTTTTTTTGATTATTTACAATGAAATTTACCATAAAATTTCAAATAACAGTATTAATATACCTTGGTACCAATCATTAAATTATCATTTTCATACAAATGGGAACGTCTAGTCTGTTTCATAGAGAGTTTATTATATTCGTTTTAATTTTTAGTATAGAGTTTTACATCTTTGTTCAAAAAACAATAAATGAGCATTTTTACATTTTATGATATCCTAGCAAAGCGAAACATCACTAACATAAAATATAATAACGCTTCTTGAAAACAGGCATTTTTACTAATATTAAATATTAGTAAAAGTAGTTTTTTCGTTTATATAAAGAATTTTGACAGGTGTAAAAATAAATTTTTCATTTGTTCCAATGACAATTTGAATAATTTCTTCAATATTCTTTTAAAGTTCTTGCTGGTGTTGGTTGGTTTTAAGTGCCTAATTACTGCCAAATAAAAAAAGTGGATACGTGGAACATTAATTAAATCATATAACAGCTAATTTAAAAAACGGTGGATACGTGTAACATAAATTAAATAAACACAAAAGTCCGGATCGTCCATGTCAACATGTGCAACATCGGAAAAACATTATGTGTTATTACATTATGTGCTAAATTTAAAAAAAACGGTGGATTCGTGGAACATAAATTAAATAGACAAATGTGCACCATTTAAAAATAACATTTTATATTAAATTATTTTTATTTTGTTATTTTATTTTACATCATTGTATTTTATATTATTTGTTTTAGATTTATTTTGTGGATGTTGGAAGATCGAAGTGTGCGCGGGAGATGCCTATTGGTGGCGATGAGGTTCGCAACCCATCACACCGCGTCTCCCGCGGGGCGAAAAGAGAAGGATGGAGTGCCGCATCAGTAAAAGTGTGACAGTCCATTCTTTCTGCCTACCCTTTCGGGGAGACGGCGTGATGGTTAGTTAGTTAGTTAGTTTAAATGTTTAAAACGGAGTTTTACGGCATTGTTTCAGAAACCAAATAATCACTTACATTTTCGTACTCAAATGAATACAATTTTAATTCTCTTGCATTTAGAAGTCTTTAAAAGAAAATATACAATCCAAAGAAAATTTGCGTCGCTTATAAACAGAATAGACAAACAAAGTCGAGGAAAACTTCTTTAATGAATAAATGCACCGGAAGAAGATAAAAATCGCGGAGACTATTTGGATAGGAATTAATTTGGAAGTTAAGGCTCCTGCATTGAGAGACTCTCGGAGAGGGATGAAAAGAAAGGCACAAGGTGTTGAAAGGAAATGAGTCTGGAAAACGATTCCCGTTTTAGTGCCAACAATAAAATTTTCAAACGAATTCGTGATCCTAAAATTGCCTTTGGTTCTCGGAGTTTAAAAGGTTTTTTTTATTGTTTCGTTGCCGTTCTGAATAATGGAGATCTTATAAAGTAATTAATATTTTAATTTTAGTGAATAAAGGGTGATAGACGACGTCGGGGGGACCTGACATGGCACTCGAAGAAGAAGAAGTGAAAAACGGCGAATTGTGACTACGATTTTAGCATTGTATTCGTACATATGATAAAAAGTTCCGTTTTATCACAATTCTTAGATTTGTATTATCTTACTACGTTCATACTATGAAAATTCACAATTATATAGCCAAAATATTTTACAGTATTGGTTCGAATAAATATGAACACATACACATTTTCACGATTTTCCCTTTTTTCACAGTTGGTGAGACTTCTATGTCAAAGGAGCGGCCATTTTGTTTTACTGTTCAGTCAGTCAGTGAGTAATGACACATAGCAAGCTACAGACGCGTTGCATTTGTTGTTTTTAAGAATTATTGTGTTTTGAGTGAATCATGGCTTTATTTGGTTTTTATTAGTGAAGATGGATATTACTCCCAAAAAGCGCACTTAAATTGTGACTTTGAATAAACACACACCAATGACTCAACGAGATATTGCCAAGGAGTGTGGTGTAAGTTTAGGAGCTGTCAACAAGATTGTGCAGCAGTAAAGGGACACTGGGACGATTGAAGTGAACAGAAAATAGAAACGTGGAAGAAAAAGAAAGACAACAGCAAGTGACGAAGCTTTTTTAATTAGAGAAAGTAAATTAAACCCTTGGAAAATCAGCCAAGACATTCAGCAAGACTAAGCACACGCTGGAGTTATTGTTAATTACTCCACCGTACGAAAACAACTTATTGAAGGGGGAAGAAAAATAATCAGACCTCAAAAAAAAACAGTTATTGACTGCTGCAGGGATGAAAAAACTATGCGAGCTTGACCGACGTTTTGGAGATCGGTACAGTGTCCATCTTCAGAGTAGTTATACGTAACCAACTTTTTTTATGTTTTGCCCATACATTACCCACCACACATATTATTTATTTTGTTGAATCGCCCTTACATCATGACAGCATGAGCCAAATCGATGTTAAGGATATTATAACTATCATAGTGATTCTCGTGACTTGTGATAGGTAGCTAATCAATCGCCATTTTATTGTCAAGTGAATTCTTCACCAGACCAAAGACAGTGTGACAATCACACTGCCCTCGCCGGGAATCGAACCCGGAACCTTCGGGGTGGCAGTCAATGCACTTACTAATCGGCCACAAAGGTCGGCTAATATATACAATACATACATAACAACGGATATACCCAAGATAAAAAAAAACATCGACGTCTTAACCATGAAAATCTACGCAAGCATTTATTCTGCTCACAATTTTCCTCTCCTGACATTTCCATGCTTTGCTTTCATGCAAAATAATTGGAACGATAACGCCAGATCAGTATTCAATCGTCACATATCGTTATATTATATTTTATATAACATATGTTAAAATCCCAGTTCTTTTGTACATATCAAAAAATCATTTTTTTGTGCGTTTGACTAAATCATTTATTAAGTTACAACTTCTTATTACAAATTTTCTCATACTTCACTAACGTGCTTTTCTTGACACCTAATCGATCGTGAGATTATCGGTAAAACTGGAACTACGTACACGTATATAGTATAATGAAAGATGTTAATTTTCATAGAGAGATAATATTCGCTATAATGTGACGCCATGTGAATGATCAAGGTGACCCGTAGCAATAAAAAGCAACACTTACCAAAATTAATTAAATTTACACATAAGCTCAAGTATGTTTTAATATTTGCTTAAAAGTGATGGATAAATAGTCAATTGAGGGAAGGATTACTATCAACAAATTTTTTCAAACTGATTCGGGGCTCTATTTAGAACCCCTATGTTCTGGAGCAAATAGATCTTTTTGTTCCCGATAACTACCTGCGACAGCGCCGACATCAATTGTTCTTTACTCCGTCACGCAGAACCAACCTGCCTTCGGTGATGCCAGTAGGAAGAGCAATTCGGACGCTGAATCTAATCATCTCGGATTTGGACATTACCAGTGTCAGTGAGGCAGTATTCATAAAAAAAATTGCAAACTCTGTAAAGAGTACTGCCTCACTGACGTCGACATATTTGGATTCTTTCTGATATGTATGATTTTTTTGGTCTCATATTGTTTTGTTTTATTTTATCTTTATAATACCGTTTTGCGTCCAAATGAGTCGCCTAAATGTTTTATCGTTTGTAATGTCTCATTTGTGTATAATGTATAAATAAATAAATAAATTGTTTTGGCTGAAAATCAATGATACTTCAACTTATTAACTGTTAATACCATATTTAAAGGCTGTTATGTTTTTGTTAAATTAATAAATTAATTTTGATATCAAAATTGTGATATCATGAAAGCGTTTAAATTTTATTATTATTATTATTATAATTATTGTTGAATCGCTCTTTACATCATGACAGCATGAGCCAAATCGATGTAAATGGTATTATAGCTATCACAGTGATTCTCGTGACATGTGATAGGTAGCTAATCGCCATTTTATTGTCATGTGAATTCTACAACAGACCAAAGACAGTGTGATAATTACACTGCCCTCTTCGGGAATCGAACCCGGAGCCTTCGGGGTGGCAGTCAATGCACTTACCACTCGGCCACAAAGGTCGTCGGGGTTTTAACAGGATGTGGTATTGATGGTGCTGGATAATTTACTTATCTAGGGTGCTGGTTTCTGAATAGCCAGTTAAAAATGTGTGTCTTAAATTAATGTTAAGCAAAAGCTATTTTTGGACTTGGACTTGGACTTGGATCTTCTGGCTTACAGAGGTTCAGCTCATGTGTCGTTTCCTCTTACGTATGATGGGAACATTGTTGGAAGGTAATTTGGTGGGTTGGTATCAAAAATTATTGTAAAAATTATAAGTAGTTTATGCGGGGGCATGATTTGTGTGGCCCGGAGTGTTCCTCTGAAGGATGATCGATTTTGGGCACTTGTGGCGGCTGGAGGTGTTTGGGTCGTAATTTGAGAGGTGTTTTATCGTGGGGTTAGGATGTTAAGGGAGTCCTTTGCAAAAATGTTCGGCATGTTACAGAATGAATTCATCTATCATCGAGATTCCCGATTCTAGATGCAGTTGTGTGATCCTGGTCCATGAAGCGATAAACGAATTCAATTATTTGTTTAAAAAAATCATAAATATTAAAAATACATTATTCTTAATCGGTAACTACTATAAAATAAGAATTTTTAAAAACATAAAGTGACTACTGTAGAATTCTAAAATTTTCATGATTTAAAATAATGTTTTTTCCTCTTTCGTATTTTCCTTCCAACTTATTTCGAAGGTTTTCAACTTCCACCAAAAAATCCGTATAAATATAGTTTAAAATGTTTGTCATGTTTGAAGTAAAAGACACAGAAATTTCAGTTATAAACAATCGTGTCATTTTACTGTTGATAAATATTACACATTTTAAACTGTTAAATTGAATAACTTTGTTTTTTGTCTCACAATTTTATTTTATTTAACGCGACAGCTGTTTCACCAACCTATGTTGTCATCATCAGGTGTTACAATAATATATCAAATGTCAAATTTTCGTGATTTTTCGAATCTTTGTGTGTACTCGTATTTATTCCTATGCCAATTTGTATAATTTCTTTGATATCATTTTGAGGTTCTTGCTGAAATTGAGTTAAGTACCTTAATATTTTAATTAAAAGAATGGGTAATTATTACATATAGGAGAAAATGTAAGGTGGAAAATAAAACAATAAAATAATTATAATTATAATAAAACAGTAATTAGAAGAAACAATTTAAAAACGATTAACAGTAACAGGAAGTAGATTTCAGTAATAGGAAAGGTGACAAAAGTTGAAGGTAGTATTTAATTTAAGTTATTTAATTTACCACTTTAAAATGTTAAGGTATCATAGTGTTTCGGCCAAAACAAACGACTATTTCATTACACATTTTGTTTGAGGTGGGGTTCTTAATCATCTTAATATTGGGTGGTGTGGTTCTTAATCATCTTAATATTGGGTCTAGGGGATAGAACGCTTGGCTCCTGATCCAGGGGACATGGGTTCGAGCCTGGACACGATCAGATTCCTTTTTCATAATAATGAGATATTTTCTGCTCACATTGAAGATTGTAAAATAAATTCTAATATCATTGATTTAAATCTTTGGTGTTAGTCTTTTTAAAAATAAAATAATACTCGTAATAAGTGTGACGTACAAATGCTACCTCCACTACTGTATTTCCTCTCTGAATATACTACACACGCGATATATTCGGGAAGCAATCCGAAGTAAATTATAACTTAGGCAATTAGTGCACGCGTTGTACTGTTACACCTACCCGCTAAACGCCGGCTCGGAACAGGGGGTGCGTGACGGGAGGAAAATTGAAAATTAAAAATTCATCCCCACTACCTACGTCACAGGCGAAGTCGAAAGTCTTGGTTGATATCCTCTAATTTCGTGTTTGACCCAGTGATGAGTGATGAATTTGTCTGGAGCTGAAATTTAAAATTATTGTAAGTTGAATAATGAAAACAAAAAAAAATTATATCAAATTTCTTTATTATAATGTATTTAGTGTGCTTCCACTTGTGTTTATGTTCGACCGGTTTCGGCAGCTTGCTGCCATCTTCCTCATTCACCAAAAGTACATAATAATAAAGAAATTGTGTGTCAAAGTTTTTTTGTTTTCATTATTTAAAATTAACTTCTACCAAGAAAATTCGATAAGAAACATTAATTATTGTAAGATGTGTCAGAGAAATATAATATGATGACCTTTATTTAAAAACTGTTTTAGTAAAGAAAAAACAAAACAAACAAACAACAAAAGATAACTTAACAACATACTATCATTCTATTTCCCCGAATGGGTAGGTAGAGAGAATGGATCGCCACACTATTCTATCCTGACACACCTTTTCCTCCACATTCATACAGCGTGTCATACACCTATGTCGATTCATCCGACTTCTTACATGGCCGACCTTTAATATTTCATTAATTTGTTTATGCCATGTTTTTTCTCGGTTTTTCTCTACTCCGCAATCCATTTTATCGTATATTGTCAGAGAATTATGTCAGGATAGAACAATGTGGTGATCAATTCTCTCTGCCTACCCCTCCAGGTAAACGGCGTGATGGTTAGTTAGTTAGTTAGTTAGTTCGTCTCAACCATCTTCAGCCATTTTCATACTTCGCTTCCATACATAAGGTGGGACAGAACATACATAGTAAAAAGTTTTATGATTTAAACTTTGAAGTCCCCAGCATTAAGAGTCAATTGAGACTATAAAGTGGTAACATTATGGCAACTATTTGCGTTTTACTGACTACAGTAAAAATTGCCAAAATTGGAATCCGACATTCAACCGCCAAGTAAACTATAAACTCTTAAAGTAGACTCTAAAGACGAGTCTGTCTATATTCGCCTGTCAAAGTCATTACTGCAAATAGAATTATATCCACAGAAGCAAATATGGCAGTACACAATGGAGTTCTAGTGCCAACCCTCATGTATGGAAGTGAAGCTTGAAGCTGGCAAAAGAATAAACGCCGTTGAAATGAGATCACTAAGAAGAATGTGCTGGAAAAAGTTGTATGATAGAATACCGAACGATGAAATAAGAAAGAAATGTAAGGCAGATGACTGCATCATGAATAAAATTAAAAAAGGATCCCTGAGATAGTTTGGACCTGTGGAACGAATGGATGAGAGAAAAATGGATAAAAAGTTGTACACAAGCAGCGTGAGTGGGAAAAGAATCCTAGGACGACCGAGGAAAACATGGCATGACCAAATTAATCAATTACTAAAAGGCGGCAAGTAAGTTTCTAAGTCGGAATAATCGACGTGCGTGCATGGTACGATGTATGAATGTAGAGGAAGCCCGAGAGGTATGCCAGGACAGGCCATTGTGGCGATCCATCCTCTCTGCCTACCCCTCCGGGGAAATGGCGTGATGGTTAGTTAGTTAGTTAGTTAGTAAGTTTATTCATCTTTTCTACGGTGCTATTTGCTATAATATTATTTTGTATGTCTATTTGCAACGATAATCTTAATTTGAAACTCCGACAAAGAATGATTAAATGTTATAAATGTTCTGTTCTACTAGAATACAAAGCGTATTCAATACTGCTGCCCGATTGATTATGGGGCAACAAAAATACTGTCATATCACGCCGCTCCTGAAGAACCTTCACTGACTTAAAATCTGAGAGCGAGTAAAATATAAATTGTGTTTGACAGTGTTTAAGGCTCAACATCAGAAAGTGCCAGCGTATATATCGGACCTCTGCGATAAACCCATGCCAACGGAAAGGCAACGTTCACTCCGATCAGTAGAAACAAGTGCAAACAACATAACAGTTCCAGTCAGAGCCAATAAAGCAAGTTTCTATGATCGTGCTTTCAGCGTTGCGGGTCCGTTGGCGTGGAATAGCCTCCATGTTAGTATTGAGTATGAGGATAGTGACGTTAAATTTAGGAAACTTCTAAAGACTGCACTGTTCGGTCAGTCATTTCCTAGTGCGCCCTTGGAGAAATTGAATTTACAAAACGACGCACTTCAAATACAAGTCATCACAATAATAATTATAATGGCTGCGAAACCTGGACTCTGAAAGTGAATGTTATGAACCAGTTGGAAGCGTTTGAGATGTGAATATACCGCAGAATGCTCCGTATACCGTGGACCGATAGGGTCAGTAATGCAGACGCACTACAGAGAGCCAGAGCCAATAGAGAGCTGTTGTCAAGTGCGAAAATTAGAAAGGTCTCATATTTGGGTCATGTGCTAAGGGGAGAAAAATACCACATCCTTCGATGATATTAATGGATAAAGTGGAGACACGTCGGGAAGTTGGTAGAAGGCAGCTGTTCTGGCTGCGGAATATCAAAAAAAGGACATTAATAACAAGATTTCAGAACCTGTTCCAAGTGGCGTAGGATAGAGATGCCTTTGCTGCAGTGATCGCCAACGTTGTGGGGACCTGACACGGCACCGAAAGAACAAGAAAATGTCTATTTGGAAGAAAAAATTAACACTGTATCTAATATTACTGAATGGAGGCCATGGTTGGGTCAGAGAAGTGTCGGGAGACAGCCTACCAGGTGGAGCAATGATAATGCGCGGACGGCGGGAAGGGCCTGGAGAACACTGACGTGAGACCGAGAGAGATGGCGAGGAGTGGAGAGGCTAACGTCTAGCAATGGATGAAAACAAGCTGACGAAGATCATAATATTGTTCAGTTTTCTGGAGAACGGAGAGAGATGGCCAGGGACAGAAACCAGTGGGGGACTGTTGTAGAGGAGGCCAAATCCCACACCGAAATGTACCGCCCAGAAGATGAACAAGATGAATATTCAGCAAATGCTATACATAATCCAAGAGCAGTCCATCAGGTAGTCCATCCTCTATTTCTAGGTCCGTTGGCGTCGTTTACATTTACTTTCTTCACAATTCTGTCTTCACTCATTCTTTTTATATGTCCAAACCATCTTAACGACTCTTTCATTATTTTGTTCGTAACACTTTCATTCGCATCACATTCACTTCTTATACTTGCATTTGACAATATATTATGTACAAATTTAGCCCACATGTGTCTTAGAGATCTCATTTCTACTGCATTCATTCTACTTTCATCCTTCCTTTTCCAGTTCCGTGATTTATTTCTATGCATTAGGGTCGGCACAAGAACACTATTTACCCATTACGGGTTTATCATTAAGTATTAATTGTATCTCAATAGAAACGAAGATGTAAATTATATGGAAACAGAATATGGTGGCGATCAATCGCTTAACCCAACCAATGACAGGTCATAAGTCTTGTAAACGCCTCGACCACCATATTCTGTTTCCAAATAATTACCATCTTCGTCTCTATCGAGTAACAATTAATTCTTAATGATTAACCCATTATGGGTAAAATCCAGTATTTGTATACATTAAAAAAAATGCCACTAAGATAATTTGGATACATGGAAAAATGAATAAAGAAACAATGGTTAAGTAAGTATAATTTATGCTAATGATGAAAACGGATCTAGAAATAAAGGGAGACCAAGGAAAACCGTATTAATATTGTTACTTTATTTTATTTTTTATGGTTTAAGCAACAACCACCGCAACTCCATTATCAAGCATTAATTTAATTACTTAAATGCTTAATCAAATTGGCCGTTAAGAAAAAATATGTTTATCTGGCTCTAAATATGGAGCGATAAAAGCTCCGTACATTATCTCTTGTCATTTCATTATTCTCTATGCTTCCGAAAAGCTTCGAAGGTTCCGGAAATTTAAGTAGAGAAATGAGACGAATTTGCTGAGTAGACAAATCTACTTAGAGCATAGTAAATAATTTACGGGAAAAGAAGATAAATAAAACATGAAGGAATGTTATAGAGAAATAGTGAAGCCGAAATTGATGTCACGTTTTATTATTATACTAAAAAAGAAAATTGGTTAAAATTTCAATTTTAATTCTAAATTTGAAATTTATAACATTTCGAATGTGTTGGTATGTTAACACTTGACGACAATGTCAAGCAAAATACGAAAATGAGTTAAATATTCAGTTTGATAGAAAAAAAATATTATAATCTGATTATACAATTGGTTTGAAACAAATCCGCCATTAAAACATACATTTTCGACTTTTTAAAATCAGATTTGAAACAAACCCGATAGTGTTAACAAAACTTCAGAACAAAACCGGCATTTACTAAATATACTAAGCAGAATGCGAGAATTGGCATTTTTCAAGATGGCGTCCCATACAAATATCGTTCGTATGAAATGGTGTTGATAACAAACATGGCAATGTCATTCAAAACAAAACCGGCAGTGTCGGAAAATTTGTAACAAAAACGGCAATGTCAATTATAAAATAGCAGATATCTTGGAAACGAAAACACGGGTATAAATAAAATTTACTCAAATTATAGCTGCACTCTATTTTTTATTATTTAAAAATTGTTGCATCGTAAAACCTTAAACAAATTTTAATTAAAACATTGTTCATTGTTCACCAACAATTTTATGATGCTGACATTGCCGTTTTTGTTTCTATACGCCTCGCTTAGGTACTCGTATATATCTTTTATTTGACTATAGTTCAACTTCATCATATAACTATCATACATATTATTTTAATTTATTTGTCTCAATTGTAAATATCCAAATAGTTTAAATAAGATGAGTTTTCTACTCATGGGAATAAAATGTAACTATTGTAGGTATGTTTATAAATAAATTAATAATATAAAAAAGAGTAAAATGGATATTTAGTATATATAGAAAGACAAAAATCACGCTATACAAGACCGTAATATAGACAGAATTGTCGTATAGCTGCGGCTATGGTAAAAATGGCGGAAATGCTGGACACTTTCGAAAGAAAGATGCTAGGACGAATTTGTGGACCCGTTAAAGAAGGGTAGCAATGGCGTATTCGACGCTACGATGAGCTGTATTCCATGTACCAGACCCCCAAAATCTCCACGCACATAAAGCTACAAAGATAGAGATGGGCTGGACATGTGTAGAGGATGCCGAACTCACGGGTCCCCAAACGCAATATGACCCGGACAGAAGAAGGATGGGGAGACCATGACTGAGGTGGCAGGACGATTTAAATAGGACATAGAGGATTCCCACAAAATGAAGGGAAAGCGACCTCAACGACGACCGCCAAGGAGCTGGTCCGATCAAATCAGGGAGCTGGCTAGTATTAGTCTCTTATTAGCTGCAGCCTCACGGGTGACAGGTGGAATGGTCAGGTTAGCAGGAGGAACACGACTGAGATTAAGAAAAATATATCAAATAAAATAATCGCTTTATATTTTACCACGAAATGCTCATTATATTTTAAGCCAACTAGTTTCGATTATACCCTTGCTTTGTCACGTAATATACAAACCTGATTCCTGACGAAGTTACTGCTTAATGATTACCTTGATGTAGCTACAAGCAAAACTAGTTAACATTAAATATTGTATAATAACTATATAAACTTAAAGCATCAACTACGTGCAATTCCATAACGAAGAATTTTATTATGAATTAAAACACAGTTTTTACCACATCTGAGTTTTTTTTCTCGACATCTTTCGAATTTTTGCACTTTCCCAATAATGAAGGTATTAAACCTTCGAAACAAATCGAGAATAATAAATTTAGAACTGATAATAACTTTTGTTTTAATTTTAAAGAATTCTTAAAAAAATTATGTTTATTTAATTATATAAAATTATTGTTAAAATTTAAAACACTGTTATAATATCACAATTTCTTTTTATTCACTGAGAGTGTCGCGATAGCTTATTGTTCAATCTGATGATGCCAAAATCGATTGGCAAAACAGCTGTCGCGACACTCAGTGAATAAAAAGAAATTATATATTTTTTTTATTAAGAAGGACGGAATGGGGAATGTTGTTAAACACAAAGCGATCACTCAACCCAACCAATGACAGGTCATTAGTCCTGTAAGCGCCTCGGCCACCATATTCTGTTCCCAGAAAACAATTTACATCTTCGTCTCTATTGAGATACAATTGATCCTTATAAAAAAATATATAAAATTAGTTACAAAACCGTTTTTTCTTTAATGATTTTATTTTTCTCAAATTCCCTCTGGTGCAATAACGTTCCTCCTCTGTGCGGGTATCTCTAAGAATAATTTTGTTTCTTCTAAGAGGGTTTTCTAATGTCGTCAAATTTGCGTGAAAATAATATTATCCGGTTTGTTTTACTGCGGCATTTCTTACAATTGAATTGTTTTTATTTCTTGGAGCTGTATCTCTTTCCAGTGCCCTTGGAGTGCGGTGTTGTGGGATAACTTGATTTTTTAGTTTAAATACTGAAAGGGTCATTAAGATGGTTTTGACACAAGGAAAGAATGATAATGTCAGGCCTATAATGACTTACGGAATCGAAGCAAGAGCAGATACTGTCAGAACCAAACATCTCTTATGAGTAGCTGAAATGAGAACGTTGTGTCACGTTGTGGGGAAAACCCTTAGAGTGAGATGGAGTAGGCAGATTAGACGATTCTGGGGGAACCACATTGAGATAATGGATTCAGCGAGAATTCTTAAGATTCGAGAATCCAGAGGGCCGTCGACCACAAGGCCGACCACCAAAAAGATGGAGACAAGGCTAGTCATGGAAGAAAGAAAGTAGAAAAACCGGTTTCGTCAGGCTCGCTGGCATCGACAGACTAGAGTCAGACACCAGTCTGTCGAAGCCAACGAGCCTGGCAAAACCTATCGCTGTCGAAATAAAGACAAATTATTATTATTATTATTATATTGTTGAATCACTCTTTACATCATGACTGCATGAGCCAAATCGATGTGAAGGGTATTATAGCTATCACAGTGATTCTCGTGACATGTGATAGGTAGCTAATCTATCGCCATTTGATTGTCACGTGAATTCTACACCAGACCAAAGACATTGTGACAATCACACTACCCTCGCCAGGAATCGAACCCAGAACCTTCGGGGTGGCAGTCAATGCACTTACCACTCGGCCACGAAGGTGACAAATGTGTAAGTATGGTAGTCATAAAAAACATCATTTTATTTAACTGTTATTCAAACAGTGTAGTTTTATAGATTTATTATAATGTTTAATAATGGGCCCAACAAAATACATTAAAGAAATATTTTTATAAGCAAACGATAAAGTTTGTGAAAGTAACTGATATTATTCAATGCAATATAAATTCCTTTTAGTTAGGTCGTTTGACTGAAAAGGCCTGTTCTTATTTTATTAAAAAAAATTTTGTGAATAAATTAGTGTTCATTTCCCGACATTTTTTCGTTAAAGGCTTACTTCATACTGTATTCAAGGCGGCACCTTTGTCTAAGGCTCAGTAAATTGTTAATATTAATTACGTAAAGAAAATAATAAAGTCGAGAGAAGAATATCGATACAGTCCCAATAAATGGTTACACTTTAACACACCAATACTAACTATTTACGTGCTATTAGGAATTGCTTAATACAGTGGAGTCTCGTGAGATTATTTAACTCAGATCACAAAAACCTTGTTTTTATTCCAAAATAAGTTAATAAATTTCGTGAATACGAATCAAAACCTATTTTTTCTATAAGAAATACTTTATTACTTATGAATGACAAATTCCCATACAATATACCCATGGGACATCGCCTACCAGAAAAACCGCCAAAAATATTAAAAGATTGCTGGTGTTACACTTTCGAAAAATAAGACGAGAAGAAAGTGAACTAACAAACAGGGCCGCCGTTGTGGTTTGCTACTTGAAAAATGCTATTTCGAAAAAAAATATGCTTAAGGAGAGCAAAATACGAATCAACAAGACATGACGCGTATGGAATAAAAACGAGAGCTGACACCATCAGAACAAAAAGTCTCCTAAGAACCACAGAAATGAAGACTCTCTGATCCGTTGCGGGAACGACACTCCGAAACAGTAAGAAATTCTGAAATAAGAAAGATCTCCAATGTGGAAGGTGTCGTGCGATGGAGAAGACTGAGAAGACGCTACTGTAGAGATCGTGTGGAAAGAGCATGTTCTGAAAGAGTGATAAATATAGCCGCAAATATAGTACCAACGAGAAATTCCAGAAAGACCACCAAAAACATGGCGAAACAGTTGGACATCTACATCCCAGGAATAGGTTCCGAGAAATAACAAGATGCAGTCCTAAATATAGCAGAAGAAGAAGAAGACATTTTTCGTATTTCTAAGACACTATCAATCTGTGCTTTAGCAAGGCGAAACAAGTTATTCCATGATGTGAATTTATTGTTGGTACAAAAACAAAGCATCTCATATACAATGGTAATAAGTAATAAAATATATTTTATATCAGATACGACGCCTGCAACACCGGGTCTGGGTCCCAGGATAATTCTGAGTATTTTATTCTCAAACCATTAGATTCTTTGTTTGTTCTTTTAGAGTCATTGTGCAGGATCAAAAAGCTTGGCGAAAAATCATAAAGGTGGCTAAAACTCTTCAAGTGGCCATAGGAAGTAAGTAAGTAATGACATTCCCTTTAATCTCAAAAGAAAAGTCCATGAGACATGCATCCTCCCAGTGATTACATAATATCATGGATTGGAAACTGTGGTATTCACAGTCAATACTATACACAAGCTGAAATGTGGACAACGGGCTATGGCGAGGAAAGTGCTTGGTAAAAGTTTGAAGGACAAAATACCCAATATCAAAATCAAACACAGTACAAAGCTTGTCGATATAATGCACCGTGTTGCCAAACTGAGATGGTAATATGCAGGACATGTCACCAGAGAGGGAACAGAGAGATGGGCATCCACAGTCTTGACGTGGAGACCGTGGGAGACAAAAAAGAACATCGATCGACGCCAAAAAGATGGTCTTATGAGAGTCGCACAAGATTGACAAAAATAGAGAACATTTGAAGAATCCTACGTCCAGCAGGCGGCTAAAGAAGAAGTTTGAATATTAATTCAATGTTCATGTAACAATAAATACGTTCGAATAATTTTATTTACAATATGATCATATCAGTAGCAAAGACCAAGAGTATGGTATTCTCTCGAGCTCAGGTGGGATGTAGCGTATCTGTGGTGGGTGTTCCAGTTGAACAGTTGGAAAAGTTTAGATATCTGAGTGTGGACTTGTGTGGGAAAACGGATCTACCATGTGAAGTAATGGAGCAAGTAAACTGCGGTCATTTTAGGATGCTTGAAGAATTCAATCTGGAAAAACCTTGACATGAAGATCAGCAGCAAAGTGAAAATTTAAAAGACTTGTGTGCAACCCATCATAACGCGCTCAGAGTGTCACAAATGATGACGCTCAGAAATATATCTGGCAAGACACTGCTAGAGAGGATAAGGAATACACGGATAAGGGAGATATGCGAAGTCGATGATGTCATTTGGTGGGGATGGCAAAAGAGAAGATACTGGTATGCACACGTGAGGAGAATGGATCCATACAAACTCCGCTTCATTGTGTTACACGGCCAGCCCCATGGTAGACGACTCCCGGGCAGACCACCAAAGAGATGGATCGATAGCTGGGAGTCGACTTCGCAGGAGGCCAATTCCTCTTAAGAAACAGGCCACTAGACCTACACTAAGAATAAGAAGAAGAAGAGAAGAATAATTTTAATTTCTGAATAAAATACGAAAGTTAAAAATTATTTAATTCAATTCATCATTATGTAGCAACTTTTTGGTAATAATATATATTTCATAAAGCAAACTAAACGATTTCAGAACCCCAAGAGGACTATCCATCAAAACGTTGCTTGATAAATTGAAATATTATAAAAAAGGAAAAATAATAATACCCTCATCATTTACTCCCGCGAGCCGTCACTGGTCTCCCGTTACAGAGGCGTCCCTAACCATGCCCAGACGCCCCAACAAAACCCGTTACAAAACTGATTTCGTGACCCGAATATTTTAGCGGCCATCTTGACTAAGTGAAGATTACTATTAAATTTGGCTTGCTTGTCAGAGTGTGACATGCCAAACGAATAAATTACCTTAGTATTAGATATCGATATCAATAAACCTTTAATAAAATATATAAAATATACTTATAAATAAATAAATGATTTTAATTTTGGCTCGGTATCGAATTTGTCTACCTGGGAAGCATGTTTACAAGAGATGGAAAAATGGAGAAAGATATCGGAAGAAGGGTTGGAGCTGGAAAAAAAATAAATGGTGCACTCAAAGTCATTACCACAAATAGAAATATATCGACTGAAGCAAAAATGGCAGTGCACAAAGGAGTTCTAGTGCCGACCCTTATGTGTGGAAGTGAAGATTGGAGTTGGCAGAAGAAGGATGAAAGTAGGATAAATGCCGTAGAAATGAGGTCACTAAGAAGAATGTGCGGAAAAACAATGTATGATAGAATATCTAATGATGAAGTAAAAAAGGAATGTAAAGCGGATGAATGCGTGATAAATGGTCACTAAGATGGTTTGGACATATGGAACAAATGGATGAGGGAAGAATGGTTAAAAATATATATACTAGTAGTGTGAATGGAAAAAAATTCGAGAAAGGCCAAGGAAGACATGGCATGACCGAATTAATCAATTACTGAAAGGTGGTCATGTTCGAAGTAGGAACAATCGACGAGCATGCATGTCACGGTGTGTGAATGTAGAAGAGGCGCGAGAGTTATATCAGGATAGAACAATATGGCAATCTAACCTTTCTGCCTACCCCTCCGGGGAAACGGCGTGATGGTTAGTTAGTTAGTTAGTTAGCCAAATTAAAAAAAAAGCATTAACAAAATAAATAATAATAATAAATGATCGAAGCAAACTTTTGGCGTGGATGAGACCATAATGTTACATTCTTTTTTTTTATTCCACTATTATTATGACTTTTACAACATTTACATATATTATTTAACTTCAATTTGTCTTAGTATAATCATATGATTTGAAATCTCTTGATGGAAGTTCATTTTATATAATAATTAAATTTGTTGAAAGTTAAGGGGTTAACACTGTGGAATTCCATTGTAAATTGGAATTTGAAACACAACACTGTAAATTTTTCACGTTAGTTTATTCAATATCTTTATAAAATAATAATAAAAATATTATAACACGACAACGTTTCGGATGTGACCTCCACTATTTATATTACACATATAAGTTTTTTCGTTTATATAAAGAATTATGACAGGTGTAAAAATAAAATTTTCATTTGTTCCAATGACAATTTGAATAATTTCTTCAATATTATTTTTAAGTTCTTGTTGGTGTTTGATTACTTTAGGTACCTAATTAAAAAAAAAAAACGGGGTATGCGAGTAACATAAATCTAATAATCACAAAAGTCCGGATCGTCCATGTCAACAAGCGCACCATCTAAATTGAACATTATGTGTAAAAATTATTTTATTTTGTTATTTTATTTTATTTTATATCATTGTATTTTATATGATTTGTTTTAGATTTATTTTGTGGATGTTGGAGGATCGAAGTGTGCGTGGGAGATGCCTATTGGTGGCGATGAGGTTCGCAACGCATCACACCGCGTCTCCCGCGGGGCGAAAAGAGAAGGATGGAGTGCCGCATCGGTTAAAATGTGACAGTCCATTCTTTCTGCCTACCGTTTCGGGGAGACGGCGCGATGGTTAGTTAGTTAGTTAGTTAGTTAGTTTTATTATTTATATTTTTAAAAGATTTTGAATAATCTTTTGTGGAAAATATACAGCGTTTTGTTTCGAATTCCATTAATGAATATATATACTTATTATTTTCAATCTGTCTTAGTTTATAATTACTTTAATGTCATTTCATAATCTTGTCTGTTAATATAGTATTCATTTGTAATATATTTGTGCTAGCATATAAATGGTCTGTATTAAAATCCCTGTATGTTGCCCATAATAAATAAATAACTACTGAACGCGATAATAAACATTTAAATTTTTCTTATTGTTTCGCCATAATTTGTGTTGTTGGTGTTTTATTTGTCTTTTTTTATATACTTTGTAAACGTGGCACGATCAAATAAATCAAATGTGAATAGTCAGAGAATTCGACGCGCGTGCATGAATGTTAAGGAAGTGAGAGAAAATGTCAGGAAAGAAAAGTGTGGCAGTCCATTCTTTCTGCCTACCCCTTCGGGGAGACGGCGTGAAGGTTAGTTAGTTAGTTAGTTAGTTAGAAGAACATCAAATTTTCCTTAAAAATATATCTGGAATGGTTACTTTTACAAATATAATCCAATTTTAGATAAGATTATACAATTCATTAGTCTAAATGTCTTCATACATAGTTCCACCGAATTTAAACCACGAGACAAGAGCAGCAAGCTATCGAAACCGGTTGGAACAATAATACAACGAAGCAGAATTAAACTAAATTCACACCAGCAAGACTTCGAAAAGTTACGATAAATAACGAAGTCAGCGAAAATTTATCATTTCACCGCCTAATTGGTAAATTTACGAATGATAATATCTCACAGAATTGTTATTCACATTTGAAACCTTGAAAGAACCTTTAATTATCCATAATCAAAGGTTCATCTTTCTATTCCGATTCCAAAGATTTACTATCATTCATAATTAATAGCTCGATACCAAAAATAAACTTCCACGCCGCGTGGAAAAGGGGAAAATAATAATATTTCAAGAAGATCTTATCAGAATAAAGCCTTTTTAGAAGGTTCTTAAGCTTTACGGTGAAACTTGGAAAGCTCGTGACGGTTCCGCGGGCAGTCACTCAATCCGTATATCCGGAGGAAAACTAATTTTTCTTTGGCGAGCTTTTTCATTTTTCTTTGTGTTTTCTCGCCCCGAGGCTTGTTTACGGTCAACTTAGCAATTCCGTTGGTATTGCATGGTCTGTTGAAGGTCGAGCTTCAATGCAAGATATCTCTCTGAACATTCTTCCCTCACGTACTTGTTTTATTCTAAAAAGTATGGTTCTCTGGTTTTGCGTTTTTTAATCTACAAGTTACTTGCAAAATTATATTGGAAGGAATAAATGGAAGTAAAATTCTTCTGTTCGAAGAATTAATTAAAAGCATAATTTAAACGTTTATACCTAATACTTAAATGAAAAAAAAAATTAATAACTTATTCCACTTTTGCCATTATATTGACAGCCACCGGTTTCACCAGGTTAGCTGGAATTTATGGACCAGTCTGTGTGAAATTAGTGATAAAAACATTGTTTTATGTCAATATATTCTAAAATGAACTTCCATCAAAAGATATCTGTAAAATCCTTAGATTATCTTAAAAACATTTATATGTTTCTAACATAGTACGAATGCTGAATCGAATGAAATATTGGTTTAATCAATTGGTCATATTCATATAAAATAAAGACTTCAACAGATTAGGTGGGCTGGACATCTGGTGTGAATGGAAGAGCTGTCAACACCCGCACAGTTGACATTTTCAAGACAGGATGGAAGACGCAGCGTGGGAAAACTGCGGCTTTGTTGGTTTGTTGGGAGTCAGACCAGAGCTCAGGATAGGGTCGGCTGGAGAAACTTTTTGGAGGCGGCCAAAGTCCACGAAGAAGTAAAAAGATTTGAAGAGAATTTTGATAGCAAAATCACTACTTTATAATATTAAATAATGAAATTAAATTTTTTTTTCAAAAAAATATTTTAAAAATGTATATTTAGTTAAAATCATAAAAATATGTTTCGGAGGATTCTTCCATCTTCAGATTATATATTTACACCTAAATATGGAAGTACCCTACGAAACATGTCGTGTTTTTATATATTTTGTGGAAAATAAACAAAGTTTTTTTCCAATTTCCTAAGTATATTACTCTGGAATTCCATTGTAAAAATTTTCCACTTTAATTTATTAAATATCTGTTATATATCTGTTATATATATTAAATATATAAATGTTTATGTTCCACTTTACTTTATTAAATATCTTTATACACTATTAATATTAACCACGACATTTTTTGGAAGTGACCTCCATCCTCAGGTATAAATATTATACGAGTGTATAACAGTCAACCCGAAACATTTCGTGGTTGATATTTTTATTATATAAAGATTTTTAATAAAGCATTGTTTTTCAATATGAATTAAATCGCTAGTTATAAGGATTATTCTTAGCATATCATTTTAATAGAACTGCTTTTACGAACATGGTTGAATCTATTATTAATATCGAAATATAATACATAGGTGCTTGAAGCCTTTTATGTTGCCTGCGAATTGTGTCTACGGCTTACAAATTTCTGACAAGATATTCCAAGATTAGTCCGCCCGAACAAAATTAAGTGATAGACGATGAAGGATATTCGTCTCTGGCCTATTTAGGAATTCTCTATACAATAACATGAAATAAATAACATTCACGGTGTATAGGTTCATTGTATTTACTCTGTTTTGTATAAATACAATGGCAAAATAATAATTTTTACTCTTTTAGTGAGAATTTTGAAAATAAAATAAAAATATCCCATTTTCAAAAAAAATCAACATCAAAACAAAAATTTTGAAAGTGAATTTTCTTATCAGATTATAACTAACTAACCATCACGCCGTTTTCCCAGAGGGATAGACACAGAGAATATACCGCCATAATGTCAGTAAAACCAAATGGATGACATTCGGACGGCTTGACTACGGTGGGTCAGTATTGTATTTGAGCGGCCGTAGCGTTGAAAGGGTGGAAACATTTGAATACCTCGGCAACATACTAACGCAATCTCTTGACTAAGATGTAGAGATCAAATGTAGAATTAAAGCAGCGAGAGCTGCGTTTAATAAAATAAAATCACTTTTCTACAATGATAACATAAACTTGAAACTCCGTCAGAGAATGATCAAATGCTCGCACATAGGTCTGTTTTATTGTATGGATCTGATACGTGGACCTTGAAAGTCAACTCATTGAACATTTGAAATATGTCTCTATCGCCGAATGCTCAGAATTCCCTGGACAGACATAGTTACCAATACCGATGTCCTGAGGCGAGCTAGAGTTGACAGGGAACTGTTATCAACTATCAAGGTTCGGAAGATTTTACATCTGGGTCATATACTGCGTGGGGAAAAGTACCACTTTCTCCAACTGATATTGGAGGGGAAAATTGAGAGACGCCGAGCTGGCTGCGAAACGTGAGGGAGTAGACCGGCATGCGAAGTGTAGACATGTTTCGCCCTTCTGAGGCAATATTAAATGTCATCAATCAAATGACATTTGAAAATGATTTAGAATGGCAAAACATGTGATTCCCATAAAATATAATAAAACTTCTAGAAAACTGACGTTTGCATTCGTATTAATAAATTAATGTTCCTCTTGATTTTTTTTTAATAATTATAAATATTTGCAATCAAAATGTGAAAAATAAGTCAAGTTTATTTTTATTCATTTTTTATTATTTTTTTTTTGTTTGATGTCTTGTGAGGGATGGGAAGGGTTTTACTGTACAGAATAAAATAAGTTCTTAAACGATTGTATGAAACAGGGGAAGGATATTACTAAAGGTTTTCTGTATGGGCCGTGAGAACTTCTACATATGTACCCGATGCCTGGCAATTGAGTAGCTCGACCTTTAAAGATATCTAGTCATTTTATATCTACCCACAATTTTGATTGAAAATGGTTTTATTTTTCTTATTTCTGGCTCTACAGTTCTGGGTGAAAGTCCGCCTACAAAAAAATTATTCAGCCGACCCTATCTAAGCCCTCGACTTACTCTCCTTAGGTCTGACTCAAAACAATTGCAGATCCTTTATACCGTCATATCAAGAAAATAGCTATCTTGATCAGTAATAAATACTTAATACGGAGTTTGACTCCATTGTTTAAATTTTTTAAAATTAATTCTAAAAGACAAAATCTTTTTTCTTTTTCAATTTAAATACATATTAAATGTAATGTATAATTATGATTATAATCCGAATAAATTCTACAGGAGCATGGAACTGACAAAATAAGGATGAAAGTGGAATAAATACAGTAGAAATGAGATCTCTTAGACGAATGTGTCCATATTCTGTGTATGATAGAGTGTCGAATGAAAATATAAGAAGTGAATGCGGTGCGAATGATGGTGTTATGAACAAAATAATGAAAGGATCATTAAGATGGTTTGGAAAGAATGAATAAAGAAAGAATGGTAAAAAAATTATATGTTAACGATGTAAATAGAACCACAAATAGAAAAGAAAACGTGGCACGAACAAATAAATCAAATATTGAATGTCGGCCATGTAAGGAGTCAGAGAAATCGACGCGCGTGCATGACACGATGTATAAATATTGAGGAAGCGATAGAAATATGTCAGGAAAGAAAAGTATGGCAGTCTATTATTTCTGCCTACCCCTTCGTGGAGACGGCGTAATGGTTAGTTACTTTTTTTTAAATATATTTTTCAAATAGTTCTCTTCCTTCTTCCGTGTACATTAAATTTGTGTTTTTATAATATGGACAACTAAGAAAGATAAACATCATTCAAAACATGTTTGTTATAAGTAATGTATATATAATATACACTCTTAAATGGAAATGTGCAGGTCACGTAGCCAGAAGCTCATACGAAAAATGGACAAGTAGACTGCTGACTTGGAGACCGTGGACGGCAAAGAGAAGTACAACTTCGGTGGATGAATGATCTGAACAGACACGTCGGAATAACCTGGATGCAGTCTTCACAAGAGAGAGTGACACGGAAGCGAATGGAGGAGGCCATTGTCCAGGAGTGGACGGGAATAGGCTGAGAAAGAAGAAAGAAGAAATGTGAATTCACAATAAAAAATAATAGACAAATGCTGTCTTGTAAAATATTAGTGTCAAACTAACAAACTAACAAACTAACTTACTAACCATCACCGATTTGATTTGTTTGATCATGCCACATTTTCCTCGGTCTTCCTCTATTTCTAACTCCGTTTACTTCGTTAACCGTCGCGTTGCCATGTGGTCAATTGAGTTTCCACTGCCAATTTAAAGTTGATTTTCTTAAAACCTATGGACCCTAATATTATAAAAAAATTGTAATCCTCCATTGAAGTGTTCTCAATATTTCGTAATAAAAAAAAGCAAAAAACTACTTCCGTCATCCCAAAAAAAAATATTTTTTAAGACTGCCCTCACCTTCATTCGTGTTAAGGTAGAATTTGTTTTGCTAATATTTACAACTTTATCAAAAGTGACAAATACTTACTCGCTGTTTTGAACGTATTATAAAGTATATGTTTGGCCTTTTTCATAGGTACGTAATAATACCGACTGTGGACGGAAACGCAGCACGCAACTTAATAATATCAGAACTGTGAAAATATTAACACTTTACCAAAAGGGACAAATATTAATACGTACTCGTTGTCTTGAAGGTACTATACATTTTGCCTAGGTGCCTTTATCATACGTAAAATTATAGCTCCACGGCGTGGCGGGGCGAGACATGTTCATACTTGGTGTCAGTTGCTCATATGCTGTCTCGCATTCTATATCAGAAATCGCATGGTTCCAGAAAAAAATTAATAATCATATGTTTTTCAAATAATCCATGTACGAGTATGTTATAGATATCGATCTATTCCTAATGAAATTCCCTACAAGATGACATAAATTAAATTTTGATTCATCGAGTCATATGCTTGATATTTAGATAAAGTTAGCGGTAAACTGAGTTGACCACATGGGAGTGAGCGTTTTGTTTTGAACACGGTACGTTAAGGGTTAACAATAATTTTTTTACCATTTTCGCTTCATTCATTATTTTCATATGTTTAAACCATCTTAATGATACTTTTAATATTTTGTTTATAACACTTTTATTCGTACTGCATTCTTATATTTATATTGAACACTGCTATATAAAGATTTTATACACATTCATCTAAGAGATCTCATTTTTTCGGCATTTATTCTCTTTCATCTATCTTTTACCAGTTTCGTGCTTCACTTCCATACACAAGAGTCGGAACAAGGACAAAATTGTGCACTGCCTTTATAAAAACTGCATGACGCGGGATTTGAACCGGAGACCAACCGACTAGCGAGGTAGAGAAAGCAAACTATCCGCTCGGCCACCTCGCTATTGATACTAGTGACGAAATTTCTAATATATAAGCAACGGTGAAAAATGTAATGGCTTTTTAAAGAAAATGATCGGCTATTGCGCTTTGTAATATTGGAGTAGGTACTACTTATTTTTTTTCTTTCTTTCGAGAGCCGTTGTCGTCCACTGCTGGACATAGGCTTCCCCCATACTTTTCCACGTATCACCATCGCCAACAATTCGAAGTTGAACTTTCGTGTCGGAGGTCTCCCACTGTTTATTTTATCTTCGCGGGGTCTCCACTCTACCCACCCTTCTGGTCAATCTATCGTCTACCAATCAGGCAACATGTCCCGCGAATGACCATTTAAGCTTAGCTACCCTTTCTACAACCTCTACGTATTTCAGTATTTCTTATCCGATCTGAGAGTCTTACATGTAGCATGGCTCTTTTGTGTTTCCTCTGTGATACACGGAGTCTCTTTATAGTCGACTTGGTAAGGGTTAGCGTTTCTGCTCCATTTGTCAGTACTGTAAGTACGCATTATTACGCATAGATATTGGGGAATGTTACCTACTATCAAAAAACTTCTTCAGATTTCTATTTGCCGCCCACCCAAGACCGATTATCCTCTACTACAATCCTGCAAAATCTCACCCCAAAGTCTGTGCCGTGCTCTCCCGTAGTTAGTATCTTTTGATCATATTTGTGAAAAGTGTTTTAGAGACATCATACAAGATTTTTTCTCGTTTGTACGTGCACGTCATAACGTATAATTTTACTTAAGTCGACATATTCAATCTAGAGCATTAATCTAACTTTTAAAGTACGGAGCAAGGGTGAGTCATTGTGGGTGTATTTTCATAAGAATATCCGCGCAACATAGAAAATCATTCCGCACGAATAGTTTTGAATACGCTTGAGATAGGTTTGACAAGAGCGGTTCATTCTTCCCGTTCTGACAGTGACAGATTATTGACAGAGTGTGACGTCACTCCCCTCAAATAAGGGAGTCAATTTAACGTTATTCAATGGGAACGGAGGGGAAATCGATTCTGTCTGTTTATTTCAATATTCCTGCTTTGATTTGTATCTCCATTGAAATCAAATTAAATCTCTAAAGTTTTCACTGTTTTGTTTAAGTTTTTAGATACTAACTAACCATTGACAGCGTAAAGACCAACACATTTTTAATTTACTTATGAAATTTAAAATAACTTTGTTTATTATCCACAAAATATTTAAAAACACTACATGTTTCGTAGGATACCTCCATCTTCAGGTATAAGTTTTTTCAATTTCCTAAGTATATTACGAGTACTGTGGAATTTCACAGTATTAATGCCTAAGCTTTCAATAAGTACATTTTTAATTTTATTAATAGGAAAAGGTAAATTTATTTTTAACATTTTTTAAGGTTTAATATATGATTTATTTGATCGTGTCGTGTTTTAAATATTTAATATAAAATTTGGCATCATATTTCATGAAACAATTAATATGTTTAAAAAATATATTTAGTTTTTTTTTTAATTTCATGGCAGAAGTTATATTTTAATATAAGTAATACTTTCGTATTATTTTTTTTTTTAAATACTTTGTATATACAACACAATTAAAATTACATAAATCTTTATAACATCTGTCAAAATTGATCATATTTGTAAACAATTTTATAATATTTAAAATATGAATCTTTATAATATGTATCACTGAATAAGGACTGGTTGTCCTAAACATGTATGATATGTAATTTTAATAGTGTTGTATTTACAAAGTACTTTAAAAAAGAAAAAGACAAATAAAATATCTGCAACACAAAGTATGGCGAACATAGAAGAAATAAATAATACTGTTCGAATATTTTAATTTTACTGGATTAACTAACTAACTAACCATCACCCCGTCTCCTCGAAGGGGTAGGCAGAAAGAATGGACTGCCACACTTTTCTTTCCTGACATATTTCTCTCGCTTCCTCAACATTCATACATCGTGTCATGCACGCGCGTCGATATATCTGACTCCTCACATGGCCGACATTCAAAATTTGATTTATTTGATCGTGCCATGACACCATCATTTGCACCGCATTCACTTTTTATATTTTCATTCGACACTCTATCATACACAGAGTATCCACACATTCGTCTAAGAGATCTCATTTTTACTGGATTAATTATGATTAATATTATTGAACCCTACACCATTTTCATTTCATTTATAAGCCTAACAAAATTTGAAATAGGAACTTTAGGATTGCTGTTAGTTGCCGAAACCGGTCGTTGGCACAAACATAAGTGGATTTTTACTAAATATATGATACTTTTTAAAAAAAATAGCATTTTATTCATATTTTCATTTTTTAATATGTCAAAATTCACTTAATCAACAATATGTTAATTACGTTAAATTAGATTTCCTCTTTAATGCACGTATTCTAATATTTCAATTCTTTAAAATAGTGGTGATTCATTGGCTTACGTCTGCAATATATATATAGACTATAATAAATGTAAGAAATGAATTTTATTGATGGAAAACAAGAAAATGCCTTCAATAAAGAGAATTTTCGCGTAATATTACAGAGCTTGTCCATTTAAATTTCCTTTGTACAGTTCTGACGAAGGAGAGTAGTTCTATGGCAGCATTACTGGCACGCAAAGGGCATTCTGTTCCATTAGACCGGATATCTGATTGACAATACGCCAATCAAGTGATATGTTTTTCGTCTCGGAATTACAACCAAATGTCAAAATCATTTCAATGAGAAAATCACAAGGTTACCACGAAAAGATTTTATCTGAAAATCACCAGTTTGTTGGATATGCTATATATTATATTATATATAATAGTTAGGTTTATTTTACGAATTGTGTACGTAAGACATGTGTCAGACCCATAATGACTTATGGTTTAGAATTGATGGCTGACACAAACAGAACCAAAGCACTATTACGAACCGCCGTAATGAAGACACTTCGCGCTATTCTGGGCAAAACACTGAGGGACAGAATCAGAAACACAGTAATACGTGAGACCTGCGATACCGAAGATATTGTCAGATGGGGCAGGAAAAGAAGACGCTTCTGGCGCGACCACGTAGAACGAAAGAGCGACGATAGACTCCCCCAAGCAGCCGCAAACAACGTGCCAATGGGAACTCGCCAACCCGGAAGACCTGCAAAGAGATGGCGAGACAGTTGGAGTTATGTATCCCAGGAGACCTCAACGCCATAAAAACAGATCCACAGATCTATTAAAAGAGGAAGAAGAAGAAGAAGTGTACGTAATACACGTATATAATACGATGGTGCTATATGATGATATGTTGTAATCTTTATACATATCGCACGTTGAAAACAAAAGTGACACTATACAAAAATCTCAATTTTTCAGTACGGTCATTTAAAGTTTTGCCTGCTTATTAACCTAATTAAAATCAACTAGATTCTGATGGAATAATATCTAAACTAATATATAAAATAACAACATTAGATATATTTCTACTCACAATCAAGTTATTGACCTCACAAAAACTTTAAATGACCGTACTGAAAAATTGAGATTTTTGTATAGTGTCACTTTTGTTTTCAACGTGCGATATAATTCTTCTGTACAGGCGTATGTAGTTGAACTCCTCCTGAACTCCTAAATCGATTTTGATTAATTTTTGTGTGTGTGTTTGAGTGGGTCTCTGAATGGTTTAGAATTACAATTAAACCCGGTAAATGATCGTTTAAACCTTCTGGGAAGTTCATGAAAAATTAATCTTCTGAGAATAATTCATAGTTATGTTTGTTAACCATAAATGGCGCTGATTCTGTGGCATTTTGATTATTTATCTTGCCGGCTAATAGCAAAAAGGTTAGGATAGTGCAGGACAATGACTCCATTTTATAATTGGACTCTATCCCACGGCATATTTTTTGGGAATGTTGGAGATCAACTCTCTGCGGTTTCAAAGAGATAGGCAACTCATAACCAATTTCTTTAGATTTATTAGTGAATACTTAGAGAACTTGGCCGTTCTGGGGGATGTTGGTATTTTTGTTCTTGATAAATATCTCCGACAGCGACAGCATATATTATTTTACCTACCGGCCGTCAAAACTAACCCGCCGCTTGTGACACTGGAAGAGCAATCAGTTTGCTAAATACGGTCTAATTTAGTTTGTAATGTCTGTTATATGTAATATCTTTTGAGAAAATAAGCTGATTTGATTTAATAATATCCTCAACCTTACATATGTCTCTTATATGTAAGGTGTTCCTCGTCCAATCAGTAAGTGTTTTACCAGATATCGTCCTCAGTGTTTTCTTCAAAATGAAACCGGTGCTATGCGACAGAGACCTACCTATCGAATTGCGAATGAGAATAGTTTGATGTGACGTGCTACCCGTCATGTTCTACAGTATGGAAACATGGACCTTGAAAAAGATATCAACAACAAGCTTGATATTCTTCTTCTTCTTCTTCTTCCTCAGCATGTTCCCGTCCACTCAGGAATAAAGGCCTCCTCCATTCGTTTCCATGTCACTCTGTCCTGTGCACACTGCATCCAGGTTATTCCGATATGTCTGTTCAGATCATCCTTCCACCGTAGTTGCAGTCACCCTGTAATTCTCTTTGCCGTCCACGGTCTTCAAGTCAGCAGTCTTCTTGTCCACTTTCCATCAGAGATTCTGGCTACGTGACCTGCCCATTGCCATTTTAAAGTCGCCACTCGGTGGATGATGTCAGTGACCTTTGTTTTTTCACTCACCGTATCGTTCCTGACTCTGTCTCTTAGGCTTATTCCTAACATGGATCTTTCCATGGCTCTTTGGGTCACTCGTAGTTTCTCGGCACTTTGTTTGGAAAATATAACAGTTTCAAGACCATAAGTACGAACTGGCAGAACGCAGGCTTCATAGACTTTTCGTTTCAGGTTGATCGGTATTTTCCGGTTTTTAAGCTTGATATACCGTAAAATATTTAAAATATCATAGTCAGATAGATTCACAAACGAAGAAGTACTGTCGTGTATAAAGAAAGGGGAAAAAATTGTCTGGTTTGAAAACCTTCAAAAATTGTTCAGTTGCAGTACAAAATCCCAGTTTAGGGGTGCTATATAAAGAATTGAAATAGCCATGATGTTGTCTTACCTCCGATAGCAGAGGTTCAACAAAAATAAGAATATAAAAATACAAGACCAAGAGAAGTTTTAAGTATTTTGTGTTTTTTTTATTATTATTTTATTTTAGAATCGTTGTTCATTTATTTTAACTAAGTGTTGTTAAAAAACTTTGTTGTATCCGTATAACAAACGCAATCATTTGATTTTGAGGTAGAAACAGCTCAGGTAAATAATTGTTTTGTCGATTTATCCGCCTACAAAAACCTCGAAACGTTTATTTGTCAGATGCGTTGAAATCAAAGCGTTCGAATAAAACCAAAGGGAAAGTTTGTTGCTTTTACACAGATGTCTATGAAGCATAGCAGAGTTCTTTAAATATAAGTAATATTATGTAATTTCAATTTCAATTTATTAAGCAAATTATATATTATAATCCACTGTTTTGGCGGAAATGCTTTGATATTTCAACATTATTAACTGTTTAAACGAAAACACGAGTATAAAATATCACAATTGATTATATTTCTTTCGAAATTGTCGAGACAACTGTAACGCTAACTGATGTGAGCATCGTCAGGTGTTTCAATAATTTGTTGATTGTAACACCTGACGATGCTAATATTGATTAGCGAAACAGCAAATTTTTTCAATTTCTTAAGATATATAATCTATTGTGATATTTTATAACAGAGTTTTTATTGAAACAGTTAACCGTCGCGTTGCCATGTGGTCAATTGAGTTTCCACTGCCAATTTAAAGTTGATTTTCTTAAAACCTATGGACCCTAATATTATAAAAAAAATTGTAATCCTCCATTGAAGTGTTCTCAATATTTCGTAATAAAAAAAAAGCAAAAAATTACTTCCTTCATCCCAAAAAAAAATATTTTCTAAGACTGCCCTCACCTTCATTCGTGTTAAGGTAGAATTTGTTTTGCTAATATTTACAACTTTATCAAAAGTGACAAATACTTACTCGCTGTTTTGAACGTATTATAAATTATATGTTTGGCCTTTTCAATAGGTACGTAATAATACCGACTGTGGACGGAAACGCAGCACGCAACTTAATAATATCAGAACTGTGAAAATATTAACACTTTACCAAAAGGGACAAATATTAATACGTACTCGTTGTCTTGAACGTACTATACATTTTGCCTAGGTGCCTTTATCATACGTAAAATCTCGTAAAGTCTCGCCCCGCCGGCCGCGGCGCGGCGTCACGGAGCGAGACAAGTTTATACTTGGTGCCAGTTGCTCGTATGCTGTGACGCATTCCATATCAGAAATCGCATGGTTCCAGAAAAAAATTAATAATGATATGTTTTTCAAATAATCCATATATGTTATAGATATCGATCTATTTCTAATGAAATTCCCTACAAGATGACATAAATTAAATTTTGATTCATCGAGTCATATGCTTGATATTTAGATAAAGTTAGCGGTAAACTGAATTGACCACATGGGAGCGAGCGTTTTGTTTTGAACACGGTACGTTAAGGGTTAACGAATCCTATATTGTATGTACAATACATTACAGATATAATATTTTCCCATGCATTTATGTGTATATATTGTAATGAAATTGTGATGATAATTTTGTTGATTTATTATTAAAGTTTTTTTTTCGATGTCGAAAAAACAAAATGGATGGCCTTTTCCAAAACGCCCAAAGCATGTTACCTGGTTATAGAAAATCAACACATAGAACAGTTTAGGACCTTTAAATATCTAGGCATAGACCTGGTGGGAGGAGCTGAACTGCGGGAAGAAATACAAGACCAAGTAAACGAGTCAGCTGCAATCTCTGGTGCTCTAAAATTCACAATATGGAAAAACAACGACATGACCATTAAGAGTAAGATGAGAATCTATAAAGCATGCGTAAGACCAATAATAACATATGGCGTCGAAGCAAGGCAGACACAGTAAGGGGACCAAACAAGTTTTGAAAAATTCCGACATGAAGACACCGAGGACGATAGAAGGCAAGACACTGAGAGATTGCATGAGGAACACCAAAATAAAAGAGATATGTGATGTTGAGGATATTGTAAGATGGAGCAGGCAGTGAAAAAGGGACTGGTACGGTCATGTTCAAAGAGTGGACACCACCAAACTCCCCTAATTTGCACTACATAATCGGCCTCATGAGACTCGTCCTCGTGGAAGACCTCCTAAAATATGGAAGGACAGCTGGGAGTTTACCTCACATGAGGAACAATACTCTGGAGAACAGACCAGATGGGTTTACAACAATAAAGAATAAGAAAAAGAAGAAGATTATTAAAGTTGACTATGACACAATTCGACGACCTTCAATTTTCAGCCAGAATGTGGTATTACAGTACGAGTAAACAAGTTCTTCATTGAAACAAAATTAAACAGGCCAAAACAATTCAGCCTGGGCCGATGCCAATACGACTCGCGATTGTTTTAATCGAATTTATATTTATACAGAAACTCCACCACCTTAAATTGGATCAATCAACCCTAACCACACCCGTGGGGGGTGGGTAAGGGAAGAACAGGGGCTGTGGGAGGCTTTTCGAAAGCGTGTCACAGATAGGCAATAAAAATAATTCAATGTATTAATATTGTTTAATGAATTTTCTTGGTAGAAATCGTTTACAATGAAAGTATTTAAAATTAAAGAAAATGCATTAAAATATGAATTTAGTTTTATTCCACATGATTTTTAGTGTTATCAAATGAAGTATGATGGTTTTTGAAAGAGAAGAGAAATAGACAGTTTGTAACATACATAATTGTGTACGAAGAGAACTTGGAGCAGGTGAGCGAATTGGTGTATTTGGGTAGCTTGTTCACAGCGGATGGCCGAACAGATAGTGACTTCGAAAGAAGGGTTGGTGCAGGTAACAATGTGATTTGAGCTTTAAAAATAGTTATTGGCTACAAGAAAATGGCCGTTCACAGTGGAGTTCTGTTCCAAACCCTTGTGTATGAAAGCGAAGCATGAAACTGGCAGAAGAAGTATGAGAGTGGAATAAATGCAGTAGTGATGAGGTCTCAAATACGTATGTGTGGTAGAATGATGTACGACAGAAATTAATCAAATTTTAAAGGTTGGTCATGTTAGAAGTCGGCGGAATCGCCGTGCGTGTATGACTCGTTGTATGAATGTGGAGGAATCTAGAGAGGTTTGCCAGGATAGAGTAGTGTAGCGGACCATTTTCTCTGCCTACCCCTACGGAGAAACGGCGTGATGGTTTGTTTGTTTGTTCGATTACTAAAAAATGGCCATGTTCGAAGTCGAAGCAATCGACAAGCATGCGGGTCACTGTTTATGAATGTAAAAGTAATAAGAACACAATATGAATTGAACAAATATTTTCTCTGGAACATTTGTAATGATGTATTAGACATAATTATTATAATTTGTGGTTTATAGATAAATTTAAAACCACAAAGTGAGTGCTTCATACGGTAAATATTTATTTGTTTGTATTTATAAAATATGTATTGTAAACTGTTACATTAAAAAACTTTGTTTTATTTATCACAATTGCATTTTTATTTTAAGCGACAGCTGTTTCGTCAACCTATGTTGACATCATCAAGTATTACAATAATTTATCAAATTTCCAATTTTCGTGATTTTTTTAACCTTTATGTGTATTTGTTTCTATGTCAATTTGAACAATTATTCTAATTGTAATAATTATTTAAATATTCAAATTGAAATAGGAAGAAATACACATAAAGGTTCGAAAAATCTCAAAAATTTGACAGTTCATATATTATTGTAACACCTAATGATGTAAACATAGGTTGACGAAATAGTTAAGTAAAATAAAAATACAACTGTGCTACACAAAACAAAGATTTTTAATTTAACAGTTTATAATGTTAAAGTATCACAGTGTTTCGGCCAAAACAATGAACAATTTTTTTTTTAATTTTAAGTTTTATAGTAGGATACATGCCGTAAAATGAGATCACTGAGAATAATGTGCGAGAAAACGATGTACGATAGAATACCGAACGACGAAATAATGTCGAAGTGTAAGGCAAATGATTGCATCATAAGTAAAATTAAAAAAGGATCCCTGAGATGGTTTGGACACATGGAACAAATGGAACGAATGACCGAGAGAAGAATGGTTCAAAGTATTATTTTTATTTTGTTGACTTACATTTTAAGCACGCTGATTCGTAAAATCAATTACTTTAAGGGCGCTCTAGGAAATGACTGGCCGAACAGTGCAGTCTTTAGAAGTTTCTTAAATTTAACGTCACTATCTTCATACTTAATTAAGACTTCATACACTAAGATGGAGGCTATTCCAACGGACCCGCAACGCTGAAAGCACGATCATAGAAACTTGCTTTATTGACTGGAATTGTTATGTTGTTTACACTTGTTTCTACTGATCGAAGTAAACGTTGCCTTTCCGTTGGCATGGCTGTCACGCAGAGGTCCGATATATACGCTGACTCTCTCTGGTGTCGAACCTTAAACACATGTTGTATACAAATAAAATGTATGTAAATGTTGTATGTAAATAAAATGTTCTATACAAGGGTTCAAAAGGGGAGTAGGGCTACCATGGGGTATGTTTTGCTGAAAAGTATGCCTCTACAAAATGTCGTAAGGCGCCATGTTGCATTTACAATAGCAACACTACTATCAAGTCCAACTCTCTAGCGTCCACGAGAGGTCTTTTTAAGACCCCGCGAACCCCGGGCAATATGGCACATATTACTCAGTGCCATAGCAGATAGATATAGGACGAATGGCGAGCTTCCAGCGCCATAAAACTGGATACACCCAGCTAAGGAAAGGTAACCCCGACAGAAAATCCTCCAGTGAAGGCAAGGGGATACCACTCTGGATGTTTTTCCCCAGGTCATCACTACTACTCAAGGGTGATAGTCAACGTTAGGGAGACCTGAGTCTGACAGGACACAGAAAAAATAACAAGATACAAGCAGTGTGAGTGGAAAAAGAAGCCGAGAACAAAGAAAGCATGGCACGGCTAAATTAATAAAATACTGAAAGATGGCCACATAATTTCTTATTGAATCAGTAACATCCATATTTCTATTAGATTTTCTAACTGTTCAATTATTCATTCACTGGCAGGATAATATTCGAAGAAATATATAAATTCACGAATCTTAAACTTGAGAGGTTGATCGCGGTATTTAAATAATCGAGTGAAAATTCCTTCCCACATATTGTACACCCAGGCGCAATTTTCCTGTTCCCAGATATTGGAACGCTGAAACTGAGGCATCTTGTTACCGCTAAGCCTTTTACACCGTGGCACTCCCGTCGAGCCCCTTACAACCCCCGCCCATTCCACACATACCTACTCCCACTGGTGAGGATTGAACATTTCAAGTACTTTAAACGCAATAATAAAATATATATTTACTACGTGGAGTTTTTCATTTGAAACATAGATTGTAAAATACAAAACTTAAAATATATATTTCTTCAATGTTCGCCTTTACTTTGTTTTGAGGATTCATATTTGAATAAATATTATTGTACTTTGTCAATACACATTTTATTTTCACTGAACTCAGAAATGTTTCGATTACAAGTAATCTTTATCAATGTATACAATTTTAACAATCAAATAAAACAGAGCGGTCACTTATATACTAAATGGAGATCGAGTTATGTATAAAAGTGTAAGGGGTATAATTAGGATTGAGGAGAGGGGAGATGTAACGGGAACATATCGAGCATGGGAATTGAATTTTAATTGAATTAGTTATTTATTACATTTTCATTCTTTTTGATGACTTTTTTAATTTCTAAAATTTCTAAATTGTTTTAAGTTAGGTTATTATTATTAATATGCAAAATTTCAAAACCGTTATATTTATTAAATATACGATTATTTTCAAAAAATTATTAGCGAACTCTGAAAATTTTTTATTAGAAAGGCATATATGATGTTCTTTAATTTTTTGTGAGTTCAGCGAAAATAAAAAGTGTTGTAATATAGTATAATTATATTTATTCAAATTAAAATATACATTTTGAAAATATTTTACGAATTAAAACACTTTTCATTTGAAACACTCACTTTGCAATTATTTAATTTAATTTTATCAAAAATTTAATAACTAACTGGAGGATGGATCGCGATATGTAAGCATACCGTTCTGTCCTGACATACCTCTCTAGAGTCCTCCACATTCGTAGATCGTAACATGCACGCATGTCGATCATTCAGCAAGTTTAAAAATAGGAGCAGACCAAGCGTCTTAAGAAGAAGAAGAAGAACGGTAATAGTCGGAATTTATTTATTAATAAAGGCTTATTAAATTTAATACCTTCTCTTTCTATGTGATGGTTTATGTTTTTATCTTCTAATATAGCTGCACCCCCTTCTTTAAATTTATTGGGAGAAATTAGTTTAATGATTAGATTTATTATTCAAATGTATTCCAGTATTTGCATTGGGGGGTTTTCTTATATTGCCGGAATGTATATACACATTATATACGAGCATATTCACTTAATGTCGTAAAATATAATATATTTGTATTCATTCGTTATGAAAGGGCGACATTCCGCATCCCTCTGAAAATTGACTAAAGAAAGTGAAATCAAAATGGTTTCCCGGATGACAGTTTTCCCGAACGGAGAAGTCCCGCGGGACCATTTATTTTTATTTGGACATTGACAAATACGGAAACTTATTGGTTGTAAAAACGCAGCGGGAAAAAACGCTCTTTCTATTTCATACAGGAAAATCAACCGATTCATGTGTTGAATATAATTTTTACATCAATCATTTCAACAGATTCACGAATCAATAGATTTTTTAGAGAATTATTGTATATGACACAAGTAAAGCATTTTCACAAAAATAAATACGAGAAAAAAAGTCATTTTTCTTGAAGTTTCATTTTATTTATGTTACGCTTGACTTCATTTTTAGTTTCAATCATGAACTCAAACCAATTAATACGATTAAAAACCTATGTTTTATGAACGTTTTATTATATTTCATTAGTTTATTGTTTCTTGAACAATGATGCAAAACTCCTTTTTAAATGATTAATTAGAATGAAAACTTCAGTTTTCTAGAAGTTTTATTGTATTTTATGGGAAATAAATGTTTCGCCCTTCTAAGGCATTATCAAATGCTTGTACTGTTTCTTGAACATTGATGTAAAACTTATATTAAATGATTGATTTGAATGTAAACTTTTAAAGTTTTATTATGTTTTATGGTAATGACATGTTTCGCCCTTCTAAAGCATTATCAAATGTTTGGATGATGACATTTGACAATGCCTTAGAAGGGCGAAACATGTCATTCCCATAAAATATAATAAAACTTCTATAAAACAGATGTTTTCATACAACAACAGCAACAAACCATCACGCCGTTTCTCCGCAGGGGTAGGCAGAGAGAATGGACCGCCACACTACTCTATCCTGGCACACCTCTTTAGCTTCCTCCACATTCATACAGCGAGTCATACACGCACGTCGATTCTTCCGACTTCTAACATGACCAACCTTTAATGTTTGATTTATTTGGTCATGCCATGTTTTCATTTGTATTAATTATTTTATAATGGTAAAACTGTTATTGGGGAAAAGGCGTTTGGAATGTTATTGCTCGTAAAGGGGGCGGTGGTTCATAAAAGTTTAAGAAGTTTTGTTCATTAAAAATAATAATTACATAATATATAAAAATAAATTAAATATAACTACTCGTTTAAGATAAGATTATTTGGGAGTAGAGATCTGCAGCCAAAATGACTTTTATACCTTAAGTACTTGAATAAGTTAGTAAAGCCTCTGCCGTGTCAGGATGCCAGAAGAATCTAGTCTGGAAGAACAATCACATGCGTATCGACAGTAAGATCAGAATTTATAAAACATGCGTGCGACCTATTATGACGTACGCTGTAGAGACGCGGGCTGACACTATGCAAACCAAGGGACTACTAAGAACATCGGAGATGAAGGTCCTAAGATCAATTACTGAAAAAACCCTCCGAGATCGTGTCCGCAACGTAGACATAAGAAAGACTTGCGAAATAGAGGATATCGTTCAGTGGAGTAGATCCAGAAGAAGATACTGGAGGGACCATGCAGCCCGAATGGATGGTGACAGACTTGCATATACAGCCGCTTATGAAATCCCCTCCGCACACCGCCCACCTGGAAGACCGCCTAAGAGATGGAGGGACAGCTGGATCTCATCATCTGACAAGATATGATTTCTGTCTCACAGATCGTCAGATCTGTCGGGGTTAAATGCATAACCCAGATAAACATATTTCATGAAGAAATATATGACACGAATAAACACAAAAACGCTGACCCAAGTCCTAATTATCAAATTTGTTGATTCGTGGGCCCCGAATTCTTCAAGTTGGTCACTAGGTCAGGTCATCGGATGACGAAACCAAACCATATAAAAGCAGTACTCCCGAGCACCAAAGAGAGCAGTCCACTCTAAACGTCAGTCAACTCTAAACGTCAACCAGTATCGCGATCTCGAAGAGACACGAGTCTCCCCTACCCAGTCTACGTACGAGAAACCTCCGACGACTCCTCGCTCCAGCCACTCGATGATACCGCCCAGCGAGCCCTCATCCTCTACAACTCACCACCCGGACTCCGCCCCGCTGCTATCGACATCCAGCCACGCTCCATCACGAGTATATCATACAGTTACGTGTAATTACTTGTGATCCGCAATAAACGCTGAAACTTCCGCCGTCTTTCAACTCTCACCACAAATCCCCACAGATCTATTATATTAAAAGAAGAAGAAGAAGAAGTTTAAGATAATACCGTTCATGATGCACCAACTTTAGAGTAAATATTTCATGAATGAAGTATGATATTCCCCTAAACTCAGTCAAAAGAACAACACGGTGGTCCGCAATGTTTGCGGGGAAAGTTGCCCAGTCAGGGAAGTTCAAGTCGCGCAAGTTGGCCGTTCAAGCCGCTTAATTAATTCCCCCGATCTCTTGCCCTAACACACTTCCGCGAACACCGAATTAATAATAGTCCTTCCGACAGGCAGCACCGCTTCTTGATTTCCAGCATCATTGTTTGCTTAGGTCCAGTGGTGGAGGCCGGTTTTTTCCCTACTCAGAAGAATAACGAGACTCCTATAATTGAATTTTGCGGAAAAATAACGAAAATAAATCTAACTAACTAAATAAACATCACGCCGTCTCCCCGGAGGGGAAGGAAGAAAGAATGGACCGCTACACTGTTCTGTCCTGATATACTTTTCTCGCTTCCTCTACATTGACCGACATTTTTATTTTATTTATTTATTTATTTATCTCAAATGCTGATATTAGGAAGTAATGTAGAGCGAAAGAAGGTATTATGAACAAAATTATGAAAGGTTCGCTGCGTTGGTTCGGACATATAGAGCGCATGGGTGAAGAAAGAATGGTTAAAAAAGTAAACGTTAACAATGTAAATGGAGTAAGGAGTCGAGGTAGACCGAGGAAAACATGGCATGACCAAATTAATCAAATATGAAAAGTTGGTCATGTCAGAAGCCGGAAGAATCGACGTGCGTGTATGACTCGATGTATGAATGTGGAGGAATTTAGAGAGGTGTGCCAGGATAGAGAAGTGTGGCGGTCCATTCTCTCTACCTACCCCTGCGGGGAAACGGCGTGATGGTTTGTTGTTGTTGTTGTTGTTGTTATTTATTTGAAATAGTACACATGTACTCAACACACGTTCTAATAAATAAAAAAATTACATTCAATTATAATGTGCAGGTCATTTGCGAATTATAATTCTGCCCTTAATTTTTATTCCTTGGACTCTCTCGAAAATAGGCGAACAATTAATGATATGATGTTGCTTCACAAAATCATTCACTTCAAAATAGACAACTCCGAACTTCTTAGTAAATTATTACTGAATACCCCTATGCTTCGCACAAGACACACTGCGAACCAAATATTCCACCTTCCTGCTTATCGGACTAACTACGCTCAGAGTGCGGCGGTGTACCGGACGTGCGACACGTACAATAAGTGCTTTAGTAACATCGATGTGTTCCATCTTAATAAAAGTGATTTTAAAAAAATGGTTGAAGCAACCCTTCGGGGCGAATGAAATTAGTTACTCTATTTTTATTTCTTTTCTTGTCTTTTTTTTTTCTTCTTCTTCTTCTTCTTTTGATAGATCTGACGATCTGTGACACAGAAATCATATCTCGTCGGATGATGAGATCCAGCTGTCCCTCCATCTCTTAGGCGGTCTTCCAGGTGGGCTCTTTTTTTTTACATTTTAAAATTATATTTTATTTTTAATTCATTATTACTAATAGTTTTCTCTTTATCTTATCAAAGTGTTACTTTATTACTCTTATATATTTAACCTTATGTCAGTTGTTATATAATATTTGTGGTAGCATGTAATTGGCCTTGTTTTGTTGTCTCTATGTGTTTATACTCATATACTGTAATTGCTGTTTGTTACCCTCGATAATAAAAAATAAAAATAAAATAAAATAAATAAAATAATAATCCACATACACTTCAAAATGAGGTCACATTTTGTTTACATATTTATTTAATTGTATTCAAATTTTTATTTATGCTCTGCACACTTTTGACATCCCCCGGTATATCATCATAAATTTTAAATGCTTTATGTATGAGGCAATTCTGAAATTTGGTTATTTTTCTGAATGGGAACCTTAGTTTATTTTTCTTCTTGTTCCATATTGATTGATGTTCATGATGGTTACGTTTTATCTTCCTTAAAAATTATTCGTGGGAGGTGTGCTCATTAACAATTATGTGTATTAGTAATAAAACGTTGTATGTAATTTTTTTTTAAATGACACAATTTTTAGCTCTTTCAGCATTACTTTAATCCTGGCATATCTGCTTTCCTTAAAATTATTCTAACTAACTAACTAACCATCACGCCATCTCCCTGAAAGGGTAGGCAGAAAGAATGGACTGTCACACTTTTACTGATGCGGCACTCCATCCTTCTCTTTTCGCTCCGCGGGAGACGCGGTGTGATGGGTTGCAAACCTCATCGCCACCAATAGGCATCTCCCGCGCACACTTCGATCGTGCAACACCCACAAAATAAATCTAAAATAAATAATATAAAATACAATGATATAAAATAAAATAACAAATTAATTATAATTTAACACAAAATGTTCTTTTTAGATGGTGCAAATATTGTCTATTTAATTTATGTTCCACGAATCCGCCGTTTTTTTAATTTAGCACATAATGTAATAAATAACACATAATGTTTTTTTCGATGTTGCACATGTTGACATGGACGATCCGGACTTTTGTGTTTATTCAATTTATGTTACACGTATCCACCGTTTTTTAGATTAGCTGTAATTAGGCACTTAACCAGCAAGAACTTTGAAATAATATTGAAGAAATTATTAAAATTGTCATTGGAAGAAATGAAAAATTTATTTTTACACCTGTCAAAATTCTTTATAAAAACGATTAAACTATTATTCTCATTGCTTTATTTTGAAGAATATTTGATTGATTTGATCGTGCCACGTTTTCCTCGGTCTTCTTCTATTTCAAGCTCTGTTCACGTCGTTTACATATACCTTCTTCGCCATTCTCTCTTCTCTCATTCTTTCCATGTATTCAAACCATCTTAACGACTCTTTCATTATTTTGTTCATAACACTTTAATTCGAATTTCATATTTTCATTCGACACTCAGTATATAATACATATTTTTCCACACATTCGTCTAAGAGATCTCATTTATACTGCACTTAATATTATTGTTGTTATTTGAAATTTCACTGTAAAAGTTCATTGTAAATAATGAAAATAAAAATATTTAAATTAAAATTTATTTAAAATATATGTTTGGTTATATTCCAATTAGATTTAAGGCTCCGACTGGTTTCGGCAGCCAGCTGCCATCTTCTGATCACCGGAAGAACCTTCCTTGGAAACAGCGATAAGGTTAATTTGTTTTTGTTGTTGAGATTTCTTCTAGCTAAGATGGTAGTGCACAATAATGCTTTTAAGCATGGTTAAAGTTAAGCATGGAACTGGCAAAAGAAAGGTGAAAGTATAAAAACTGCAGTAAAAATGAGATATTTGTACCCATGTGTGGTACAATAGAGTGTAAAATGCGTAAATATCAAAAGTGAATGCAGCGCGTTAAGAAAGTTTAATTTATAAAATAATACAAATAAAATTAGAATAGATAGAATGAGTGAAGAAAGAAAGGTTAAAAAAGGAATATGTTAACGATATTTACCAAACAAAAAAATAGAGGAAGACCACGTGAGGTCGGTCACGTGAGGAGTCGGAGAAATTGACGTACATGCATGGGAAATGAGAGAAGTATGTCAGGCGGTCCATTATTTCTGACTACCCCTCCAGAGAGACGGCGTGATGGTTAGTTAGTTAATGGAAATAGTAATTGAAATTTTAATAATAACTATATAAACTGTGAATATAATTTAGGCAATAGAAACAGTAATATATAGAATTTAACTTTGTGAATACGTACGATTCTTTGATAATTATTGGATAATGACAATCTTTAGGATAAAAGTTATCCATAAATGACAAAATGCTGGAACATATTGCAAAGTTTAGATATCTGGGAGTGGATCTGCTTAGTCAAAATGATCTTGTCAGTGAAATAATGGGACAATTCAACAAGGCTTCGGAGGTATCAGGTTGTCTCAAGGAGATCATATGGAAGAATAAGTATATGAAAACTGACAGTAAAGTCAGAATATACAAAACCTGCGTAAGGCCTATACTGACATATAGCGTTGAGACCAGAGCGAATACCACAATAACGAAGGCTAATGTGCGGGTGGCAGAGATAGGGACGCTGAGATTGGGTGAGGAACACTGTTATCCAATAAAAAGTGAAAGATGTCGTAAGATGGGGCAGACAACGCAGATGATACTGGAATGCGCACGTGCAGATGATGGATCCCTCCAGAATCCCACACGTTGTGGCGCAAAGATTCCTGCAGGCTACCGTCCCCCCGGAAGACCGCCAAAGAGACGGAGGGATAGCTGGGAGTCGACCTTCCAAGAGAGGCCAGCTCGATTACAGGAACAGACTAAAGGTCTAATAGAACAAGAAGAAGAAGAAGAATTAGATAATATGTATTACTAATTAACTAACAAATTGACCATCATGGCTTTTTCCCAAATGGGTAAGCGGAAAGAATGGACCGCCACGCTGTTATTTTCTGACATATTTCACTCGTTTCCTCAACATTTATACATCGTGTCATCCAAGCACGTCGATTTCTCAAACTTGTCACGTGACCGAAATTTAATATTTAATTGATTTGATCTCGCCAAGTTTTCCTCTGCCTTCCTCTATATGTTGTTTCATTTTATTCGTTTACATTCATTTAATTTAATATGTATATTTTTATATTGCAATAATATTTTCACGTAGAACTGTTATAATAACTTAACATCCTAACTTATAAGATTAGTTCTTAAGTTATTCGTATTGTTACCCACTTTTGTCCATACTATTATCTGTAACTTCCTGTTACGAGACTGCACTGGTTCCATCCCGATATGAAATATTCAGAGATTTTCTGTCGACTGAAAGCTTTCTTAAATGATTAGCAGACAGCTCGGTCCCGAGGATTTCACTAAAGCAATGTTTATTTTAATTTTGTCAACAACTTTTACACAAATAAAACTTTAGAGATAACCACGAGTAAAAAGTGTTTAACTCAACACTTCGTTCACATCTATAATATGGAATTTCTATGAACATTTTGATATTGTGGCTTCTTTCATCCATTTCGCAATCCCTATAATAAGATATAAATTTTCTGAAAATAGAATGAAATTAGATTAAATAATGAACCAATCAACTTGTGACTTTCCTTTTTGTTTATGGAACGAACACTTACGAATTCGAATCACCATGTTTTATTAATCAGTTAGCAATTCGGATACAACACATTAATTGTAAATTTAGTTAATTTATATATTGTTTCTTTAAAAATTATGTAAAAATCCCATATTAATGCCTTTGACAAGCAAAACATGTCATTCACAAAAAATGTAATAAAAAAATTTAAACAGACGTTTTCATTCGTATTAATTATGTAACTTTAGATGCTTGTAATACCTGATGAAGCCAACATAGGTTAGGTTACAACTTTCATACTTATGTTACAAGCAGCCATTTGCTCTTCCCTTTCAAAAATCATCACCTTTGACGTTTCGACATTCATCATTAAATCGTTCGATTTGCATACCTCATACATTCTCGACTATCCGCAACAAAAACGGCGACGTCCGCGTACAGCGGGTAATTTAATAATGTATTACTTATATATGGATATATGCAGATACAAATATATTTACTTACAAATACATATATATATATTTTTTATGTATACAACAGGTTGCTTGAACCCAATTACTGTATACAATATTTTTTTTTAGCTATTATATTGATTCTCGTGACATATGATAGGTAGCCAATCTATCACCATTTTATTGTCACGTGAATTCTACACCCGACCAAAGACAGTGTGACAATCACACTGCCATCGCCGGGAATCAAACTCGGGACCTTCGGTATGGAAATCATAGCTCTTACCACTCTGCCACGAAGGTCGTCATGTCAATGTGAAAAGGAAAAATAAGAAGAGAATCCAGTGTAAATGAATATGTCAATGTAAAGAGGAAAAATAAGAAGAGAATGTTGTGTGAATGAAAGTGTTATGAACATGAATAATGAAAGGGTTATTAAGATTGTTTCGACACACAGGAAAAATGAATGAAGAAATAATGATATGTTATCAATGTAATTGGAATATATATCAAGAACAAGAAATATAGGGTGACTGAGAAAATTTTTACACTATCAAATTAATCAAATATTAAATGTCGGTCACGTGAAAAGTCGAAAAAATCTAAATACTTGCGTGACACGATGAAAGAATGTTAAGGATCGACAGAATATATCAAGTAGTATGTCAGGTTAAAATAGTGTGGTGGTCCATTCTTTCAGCCTACCACTTCGGGAGGAGAGGTGATGATAAGTTTGTGAAATGAATCTGCTCCTGGTATGCGCATTTCTTTATCATTTTTGTCTCAGCGGGGTGGACATTGCGTTCGTAATTTTGCTTCAGTCCTACAATCCGTACATACAGTTATTGGCACTCCTTAGCGAACATAAAAGAAAGCTGAAACAAAATCTTGTTTTTTGTACTAACCTCATGGCAGTGATTTATATCCATCTAGTTTGTGGGAAGTGGAAAAATGAAAAGCGAAGACAAACGGAACATAAACTAACAATGGTTCAATTCATCAAAAACGGCCAAACGGTTCGTTAAAAAATATTAAGGGTTGCCAGCGCCGACTCGTTACCATTTTGTAGAATACATGGAAATCAAAACATTTGATAATGATAATTTGATAACCAATAATTAATATGACATTTTTTATATTAACAAAATAAAACTCCTAGTGCGAAGATGTTTTGATTCCTAATGATTATAAAAAAATTAAAACATCGTTGTATATTGCAAATACATATTTTAAACATTCGTTAGTAGTAGAGTTTGTTTTCTTAGAATATTAAAGGAAGCTTTCTAATAAATTTAAATATTATCTTATTATTGAATAACTCCGAAGATTTGTTATTTTGTATTCTATTCGATATAAAATATGTGTATTTAAAAAAATCAACTAGCGTACAAAGCACGATGTGTGAATGTAGAAGAAGCGCTAGAGTTATGTCGGGATAGAACAATGTAGCGATCCATCCTCTCTCACTATCCTTCCGGGGAAACGGCGTGATGGTTAGTTAGTAAGTTAGATTAATTTATAATAGTAAACACGATTGTTTAGTGGTTTTACTTAGATTTAATTTAAATAAATAGTGACAAATTTGTTTCGCCTTGCGAGGGCATTCTCAAACTCTTGACTTGAGAATGTAGAATACCCTTGCCTGGCGAAACAAAATTGTCACTATTTGTATAATTTATATAAATTTAATCCAAGTTACCCACTAAACAATCGTGTTAACTATAATAAATTAAATATGTACATGTTGTCAATGCTGTATGAATTTTTCATTTTATTTATAATATTATAAAGAATTAGAGTTTGCTTTTTTTCAATGATTAATTAATGAAGAATATATATTTTTGCGGCGTGCTTTGGGAGAGGCCTACGTTCAGCAGTGGATAACAGACGGCTGATGATGATGACGATGATATATGTTTTATTTATTCTAACTTATATATTCGCCATAACTTTGTGTTGCGGATTCATTGAACAATGTTTATTTTTTTAACCTTACAAACAGCACCGAATTTATTTAAAAAAATAAAATTAAAAAACAAACATGTTTCGGAGAGAGAAGCCATTTTAATATCATGTAAATCCTAAATGAACTTATTAAATTGTTTACATTTCTTAAATTCCGAGAAATCTGCGAGGTCGAAGATGTGGTCAGATGGGGACGTCAAATACAGCGATACTGGCATCAACAAGTAGAAAAAATGAGCTCAAATAGAATACCATACATAGCACTCCATGGAACGCCAAACGGACAACGCCGACCAGGAAGACCCCTGAAACGGTGGAGAGAAAGCTGGAGTTCAGCGTCTCAAGAGGACTCGCCTGAAATAACAGACTCCTGAGTCTACCAAAAGTGAAGAAGAAGAAGAAAACATTTCTTAAAATCATCAAAAATATTTACTTTCAGTGAAGCATCAAAAATGAGTTGAAATCCACCACGTACCGGCACTCCCACAAACTGTCAGATGAAGCGAGCCAACGAAATAAAAAAATGGAAACCTTTCTTTAATTATTCTTCTCAAAATATCCTCTTCCTTATCCGTGCCAACCTTTTGTTTTCATTCAAATTACGTCCTTTATAAGGAAGGTATACCTTTCATTATGTTTCTTTCATTTCTATCACTTTTGAGGCAATTAGTTGGACCAGAAACCCAACGTTTTTTGTGCCCCATTAATTGCCAGCTCTTTGTATGGGAGGTCTTTGTCTTCCTGTTTTATTTTATTTGAAAAGACACTCTGGATGGGCGTCTCAGCTGATTATACCTTACAAAAGAAAATTTAATATGTTTCTTGCATTCAGAAGTAGCTTTTTTATTAAAACTTTTTTCGAGTTTTCTTTTGAATTTCTTTAATACTGTTGTTGTTTTAGAGTATGCAAATTAGAAATCTGTAGTTATATACTTCAGATATAACTAAATACGTAAATAAAGAAACGTAAGGTTGTTTGCATCATAAGCAAAATTTAAAAAGTGTTCCAGAGATAGTTTGGACATATAGAACGAATGAACGAGAGAAGAATGGTTAAAATGTTGTGTACAAGCAGTGTGAATAGAAAGAGAAACCGTGGAAGACCAAGGAAAGCATGGCAAAACTCAATTAATCAAATACTGAATGGCAGCCACATTCGAAGTCATGTTACGATGTATGAATGTAGAGGATGCTAGAGAGGTATGTCAGGACAGAGCTGTATGCCATCCTTTCTGCCTAACCCTCTGGAGAAACCGCGTGATGGTTAGTAAGTTAGTTAATTCTCAGATTTTAAAAACTCTCTACAATTAAAATTTTATTTTAATAAATTCGAATGACAACATATAATAAGAAATCGTGTTTTTTTTGTGTTGCACTCATCAGAATACATACATTTCTATTCGTATTAATTGTTTGATATGGAGTTTTATATAATTGTTCAAAAATGGTGAAAATATATTTTTTATCGAATTCAAAATCGAATTAATATGAAAAATCTAAATTTTATTTAATGCGAATCCACAATACAAAGTGATGGTGAAATATACAAAAGAAGAAAATAATAACACTTTCATATACTATACTTATTATCTGAGTAACATTATTAACTATATGTTATTTGAATTACTGTTATAATGTCACAATTTATTAGTTTAAATTCAATTAATATTTTCGCTAACATATGCTAACCGAAATTAAAGTCAAGATATACAAGCCATGCGTTCGCTCCATCATGACGTAGAGGTCAAAGCCGATACTAATAGTCCAAAGAACTTTCTTAGAGTAGCAGAAAAGCAAACTTTATGCTCCATCGCAGGCAAAACCCTCAGAGATCGGATCAGAAATGAAACAATAAGGTCTGTCAGTGATGTTGAAGACATAGTAAGATGGGGAAGATGCAGAAGGCGTTTTTGGAGAGACCACATGGACCGCATAGAGAATACAAGAATTACAAAAATTGTTAAAGATGAAAACCCAAGCAGCAAGAGATTACCAGGAAGGCCACCGAAGGGACGGAGAGATGGCTGGACATCATCATCCCAAGGCAGCCCACCGTTAGAAACAGGTCATACGACCTAAACGAAGAGGAAAAAGGAGAAACTAACAAATGTTGGCTTTATCGGATGTTATTAACCTTTAGACGCCTAGTGGTCCCGTACGGGACCGCGGATTAATATCGTTCAATGTCCAACGGTCCTGTACTGGACCGGTGATTATGGTGCTTTTTGCTATCGGATAACACTGATTATAGTATTCAAAATATGAATATAAGCTTACATAAACAATGTTTTTGAGATATCCATACATAATTTTATTTTCGGTACTGATAAATATTTTTATTATGATGCATAATATTAATGCTAATACCTGCGTTACAAGGTTGACTCTTGGGATATGCGTTGTTTTATTACGGGCCGCCTAATAAAACACACAATCTACACCACTGTCTAAAATAGAGAGATTTTTTTTAAAATTTGGCATAGAAAAAAAGTTTAAATTAAATTTATTTTTTATGTATTTAATTCTTAAATTTTAATGTGTAATTATATAAAATGTGAATACAAATAAACCTTTTGTAAATTACAAAAAATCTTTTATTTTAATCGTGTTTCTTATTTTACCTCAATAGGATGACTAATTTTAGAGAAAGAATTATTTTTATAACAGCTACGCGTAGGTCGAAAGTCTCGCGAATTATTGCTTGGGCAGAGGGCTACCTTTATTTCACGCGACGCACGGGCGTTTAAAGGTTAACAACAAAAATAAAGTAAATATTTTGTTGTTTATAACACCTGATGACAGCAACATAGGTTGGTGAAACATCTGTCACGACAATTTTATGGAAATTAAACAAATAAATTTTGAAATAATAACAGTGTTCCAATTTAAACAGTTAATCATACATTTCAAAGAAGGCATATAGCAAATACGGTCAAACGTTGTGAATAGTATGTTATAACAGAGTAAGAACAGTCATCTTGGAACTAGAAAAGATCCAGAAACGATTTTTGAGATATTTATACCTCAGGGAGTAAAACTATCATCCTTTTTGTACTCGTCACTATTTCTCTCGGGAATGTTGGATTTCAACACTCTTGAAACTCGTCAAATGATCTTTCTAGGATAGCATTTTTTAACTATTATCCGGAGGTATTTACAATCCAGGAATACTGAGAGAACTAAATCTATACGTTCCCCATAGTTATAGCAGAGCAAGGTGGCATATACTATTTTATGCCCCAAATTGCCGCACAGAGGCCTTTCGAAGTTCTCCTGTTATATAATAATAATAATAATAATATGCTAACTTTTATAGCGCCGTTTTTGTGATGTAATCACCTCAAGGGCGCATTAAGAGGTGTTTTAAATCTAAAAATCTAAATGTGAACGCTGCATCTAATTTTCGCGATCGGTTAAAAAGTATAGAAGAACAAAGTATAAACGTATTGAAAGCGACTCGTCTTCTAAATGAGGTTGCAAAAGAGATAGACCTCTATGGATGCAGTTATGGCAGATTCGTGAATACGATAAAGGCAGTAAGTAAATAACTAGCATATTCCTATTCATAAGGTTCGATGTATATTTCCTTTGATATTGTTTTGTTTCACCCTTTACATCGATTTGGCTCGCGCTGTATTGATGTAAGGAGTTTTTTCAACTAAATAATAATAATAATAATAATATTATTTCCAATCGAAAAAATATATATTTTTAAAATTATTAACTAACCATCACGCCGTCTCCCCGAAGGGGTAGGCAGAAAGAATGGACTGCCACACTTTTCTTTCCTGACATATTTCTCTCGCTTCCTCAACATTCATACATCGTGTCATGCACGTGCATCGATTTCTCTGACTCCCCACATGGCCGACATTCAATATTTGATTTATTTGATCGTGCCACGTTTTCCTCGGTCTTCCTCTATTTCTAGTTCCATTTACATCATTTACACATCATTTTTTTACCATTCTTTCTTCATTCATTCTTTCCATATGTCCAAACCATCTTAATGATCCTTTCATTATTTTGTTCATGACACCATCATTCGCACCGCATTTACTTCTTATATTTTCATTCTTCACTCTATCATACACAGAGTATCCACACATTTGTCTAAGAGATCTCATTTCTACTTATTTAAAATTATTAAATCATATTATTAAAGTAAGGATCCACAAGTTTCATGTTACTGTCACCAAATTAGACCGGTTCACCCTGCTATGAGGAATAATTCGCTTTAGATCCTACGTCCATTCCTAGTACTCGTACGAAAAAAATCCGATCGGAATCAGCGAGGCATGTAGGGTTAACAAAATTGTTCCACGTAATACGTTTACGTACAAAATTCAGTTGAAATTTAACATCCTCATTTGGTTGTTTGTATTTTACGGGAAAGGACTAAACTTTTCTAATTATGTTCATATGGGATAACCAAAAGTTTGGGCGGAGTTTTTGACATTTGGCCGATGATATTGTTAATGAAAATTAAACATATTAATATGTTAATATATTACAAAGCCACCTCCAAACATGCTCTTTAGAAGTTTATTTAAAACAAATACCTTACACGGGTGATATAATCTTCTTCATCTTTAATTAGTTGGTGATATGTTATACTTCAATGTGGTAGACCAGCTATCTCTCCATTTTTTGGGCAGCCAGCAGCCTCCTCGTTCTGTTCCATCTTACGATATCCTCAGTGTTTCATATTTTCCTTATTTTTATTTTTCCTGCAATGATAGTTTTGAGTTTTATTATCTCGACATATATATCTTGAACAATGGTGTAAAACTCCAAACTGCATAATTAATACGAATGATTGTAAATTTTCAAGATGTTTTATTATATTTTATGCAAATGAAATGTTTGTCCATACGTTTGATAATTCTTCAGACGGGCGAAACATGTATTTAACATAAAATATAATGAAACTTCTAGAAAGCGGACATTTTCATTCGTGTTAATCTCGACATGTTTCAATTTTTTTCAGCTATCATCCAGAGAACAATATAAACTTTATTCATAAATTAATTCATTTTAAGAATGCTAAGAGGTACCAAGATGTATATTAATGAAAAAATACATTAATACTTCTGGTATTAATTAAATAGTCCATCGTTGTGGCTGAAACACAATGATACATTAACATTTTAAACTGTTAAATTAAATAACTTTGTTTTTTGTATCAAAATAGAATTTTATTTTACGCGACAGCTGTTTCACCAACCTATGTTGACATCATCCGGTGTTACAGTAATATATCAACTAACAAACCTTTATTTAAATAAGGTACCTCACTCAATTTCAGCAAGAATTTCAAAATTATATCAAAGAAATTATTCAAATTGACATAGGAACAAATACACATAAAGATTCGAAAAATCACGAAAATTTGACATTTGATATATTATTATAACACCTGATGATGTCAACATAGATTGATGAAACAGCTGTCGCGTAAAATAAAATACAATTGTGATACAAAAAACAAAGTTATTTAATTTAACAGTTTAAAATAAATACTCCTATAAAACTATTTGATAAAACTTATTATTGTAATTTGAATATTGTTGTCTGTAGAATTTGCGTATAATTACTTGACAGTTGAATATTACCAATGGAGTAATTAACATACACGGTGCCTTTTAAAAAAATTAAATTGATCAAATAACATATACAAAAGATACAAAACTTAGCGTCCGATAAGTGTTAATCTGAAGATACATAAATGTAAAGAAGACTTGCATGCTTAAGAAAAAAAGTGATTATTATATAACAGAAACAGCATTTTTTTTTAATAAATGTGTTACCTTAAAAAAATATTGTTACCAGACATCCCACCTGCTGGGTAAGTTCCCATTCTATGACGTAATATTAAATTTTCAGCATTACACCACTTTGCGACATTATTTTTCACAAGATGCAATGTCCGTTGAACTATAGCCCAATTCATTCAAGGGACAGGTGTTCCAAATGCCTCTTATATAACGAAATGGAACATACTTTATTCCAGTGAGCTCAAATATCTATTTCAAACTCAAAAGAAAATTTTTATATTTAAAAAAAATGAGCCCCTTTAAGAAGCATAAAAAATTACTCAATATTTCAACACACAAACTCACACATTAATACGAATTACAATGTATGTTTTCTAAAAGTACCATTATATTTCATGGAATGACGTTTCGCCTCGTTATGACTAAGTAAGCCATGAAATATAATATAAGAACTTCTAGAAAGCAGGCGTTTATATTCATTTTATTTATTTATTTAATTATATATTTAAGATGGTTTGGACATATGGAAAGAATGAATGAAGAAAGAATGGTAAAAAAATATATATATTAATGATGTAAATGGAACCAGAAATACAGGAAGACCGAGGAAAAGGTGGCACGATCAAATAAATCAAATATTGAATCTCGGCCATGTGAGGAGTCAGAGAAATCGACGCGCGTGCATGACACGATCTATGAGTGTTAAGGAAGCGAGAGAAATGTGTCAGGAAAGAAAAGTGTGGCAGTCTATTCTTTCTGCCTACCCCTTCGAGGAGACGGCGTGATGGTTAGTTAGTTAGTTTTAATTATTTAACCAAGGAGTTTTGGGTCTCTACATCATTGGGTCTCATCATCTCTGAGACGGAACCCAGCTTACATCGCTCGGGGCGCACTGGACTGGTCCCCTATGGGGGAAAAGAGAAAGCGAGGCAGACCTAGAGCCATCTGAAGAAGAGCCCTGCAGGACGAGATTAAGGCAGCACGCCTCACTTGGGATGATGTTAAGCATCAGGCATGCGATAGAGTCGGTGGAAAAGGTTCCTTGAGGCCTTATGCACCACGGAGGTGTGACAGGACAAAAAGATGAAGAAGATTATATCATTGGTCATGAAACAATGAACTCAAACTAATCGATTAAAAATATTATGATCGATCTTTTTTTTATTGATATGAAAAATACAATTTTGAATAGTTGATTCCAAATATCGTATTTGAATTTTTAATTCCTAATTTAAACAATGAAATTTCTGCTTACAGTTAATTTACATATGTGTTTTAGAGACTATATTTACCTTCACCGGAGAATAATGTGAAATTTGCTTAATTAATTTTAACTTTTACACTATGAAGATCTGCAATTTTTTTCATTTCTGAATTCAACAATGTCAATATATAAATTAATCTAGTTCACATCTAGTTCACTTTTAAATATCAAATTAATGGCACATATATATTCCGTTATTCTTCATAAAAAGTTTTTAATCTGATAATAGTCACACTCTTACCATTTTTTTATAATATTAACAAATAAATCAAGAAAAATAAAAATCACGTCACCACCATCATATATATAGGAAAACACAAATCTGTCAAAATGAGTTTAATCCATAGACAAAAATCATTTGACGTTTAATCCATGTTAACGCCACCTTACGTGTGTCGCTCTGAAGATTCAATATTTTTTGTTTGTGTTTCAACAAAATATATCAATTTAATTCAAATACAATTGTGTTCATAGTGATCTTCGACCCGATCTTTTCATCAGCACTTGCATACGTATAAATATAACTGTGGATAATAATGTATTTCGTCAGACAGCGATGTATAATATTTTGAAGGTTGATTATTTCACAATATTTTCTGCTTTGACATGGACTAAACTCTTTTAAATTATAAAGTGGTTATTACAAAAAGTCGTTTTATCTTTAAATAGAACGTTTGCAAAAAACATTATTTCTTGTTACTCTAGAAATTTTATAGGAGCAATATATTTTGAAACGTATTTGATTGTAAATTTGTTAAGAGAAATATTTTAAATTTTAATAAATGCACAGCGTTACCACCATGAAATTTCATATAAACGTATTTATTTTATTTAAAATAAACATTTATCTACTTTTGAGTCTAGCTGTCAACATGTGCACCAACTAAAAGAACATTGTGTGTTTTATTGTTTTTATTTCTTTATTTTATTTTATATCATTGTATTTTATATTATTTGATTGAGATTTATTTTGTGGACGTTCGACGATCGAAGTGTGCGCGGGAGATGCCTTGGTAGCATCACACCGCGTCTCCCGCGGAGGCGAAAAGAGAAGATGGAGTACCACATCGGCTTAAGTGTGGCAGTCTATTATTTCTGCCTACCCCTTCGAGCAGACGCCGTGATACTTAGTTTAGTTAGTTTTGAAGGTTTAACGACTTCATCATAGGGAGAACGATTCTGAATGAGTTTATATCAGAAAAAACAGAACTAATTAACTAACTAACCATCACGCCGTCTTCTCGGAGGGGTAAGCAGAACTAATATGCATACATCTCTCGACACCTCTTCATTCATACATCGTGTCATGCTAGTACATAGATTTTTCCGACTCCTCAAGTGACCCGCATTTAATATTTGATTGATTTGGTTGTACCACGTTTTCCTCGACTTCCTCTTTTTCTATTGTATCTCCGTTCACGTCGTTGTCATATACCTACAGTAAGAAAACAGTGTTTTCATTAATTAGAAATAATGTCAATTCTGGTCAATTCTTCGGCGTATAAAATAGGAGTGATACTCCAGGCGACTTCTAAAACAGTGCGCTAGGAATCGGTAGCCTCTTCGCATTGTGTTAATAAAGTAGTTTGCTAAATGCTAAACAATCATTCTCCATAGATGGCGTTAGTGGGTGGATTGTATAGATTAATCTTAAAAAATTAATTAGTACAATCAAATCTACATAGATGGTTGACTGGAACTGACACGTGAAGATAGGTATGGATTTGGAGTATATATACAACTTCCAAAAATGTATCATGCATGATCATAATAACAATGGTGGAATGGGGAATGTTGTAATTACATAAAGCGTGCGCTTAACCCAACCAATGACAGGTCATAAGTCCTGTAAACACCTTGATCATCCATATTCAGTTTCCAGTTTGCGTCTTCGTCTCTATTGAGATACAATTAAGAAATAATGTATTTGGAACTACTTCTTATGTGTAAGAAACAAAAATGTATAATCCATTTTCTTCTATAATCGACATAAATTTGTGTTGCGGATGTTCAATTTAATACTCAACAACTTTATATACAAAACACACTTTATTAAAAAAATATGAAAATTAAAAACCAAACATGTTTCTTACAAACAAGGCCTTCGTCAGTAATATTGTATAAATATTTTTTTTAAATCACGAATGTGGTCAGTTTTGACAGATATTAAAAAAAAATTAAATCTGTCAAAACTGAATACATTTATGATTTTTTTAAATGTTCGTAATATTTACATAATATCACTGATGAAGAGCTTGTGTCTAAGAAACATGTTTGGTTTTTAATTTTATTTTTTTAATAAAGTGTGTGTTGTATACAGAGTATAAAAGAAACAGATAAAATTGTTTTTAAACAGTTTAAAATGTTGAAGTATAATCGTGTTTTCGCAATAAAATAATGGATTTTCAAAAAAGAGATAAATAAAAATGTAACAAAATTCACGTTTTTAAAGTTCTAACAACCCAAACGTCTAATGTAACTGATCGCATCGCGTGTTTACCACAAAGTATAGAAAACTGCTGAACTTAGCGGCGGTGGCTTTAATCTAAACAATTTATCAAAGATGCACCGCGGGGGGTCGATATTCCCCCCATAAATAAATGTAATGAGACCGCTCGCATCGCCCGAGAAAACGCTGTCCCCTAAAATTAGAACCCTAGTGAGTAAATTGCGGTAGGCGGACTATCTTTGACTGTTATGGGATGTTATCTCAAAGCTGGTCCATTGATTCATATCCGTGTTCCTTGCTCAATAAATCTTGTGTGTATGTATGTATCGTTACCATTTTACGATGATTTAGTAATTGTGCTAAGATATAACAAATATAAAATATATTTTTTGAGATCTTGGGAAAATCCGTGTAACTTGTCTTTCTCGACTCTTTAACCTAAAAATAATACTTTAATATTCGCCTTCACTTTGTATTGTTGATCCATATTTAAATAAATATGGATATACTTTGTTTTACAACACTTTTTATTTTATAATTTTGGAATTAAAAAAACTTTGTTTAAACCACTTTTTAATAAAAAAATATTTAAATACACGACATGTTTCGGAGGATACATATAGGATATATTTTTATTAGTCTTTCTTTGTTTAGTATTTGCTATATTTTTACATCTGAAGATGGAGGTATCGTCCAAAACATGTCGTGTATTTTAATGTTTTTTTAATTAAAAAGTGGTTTAAAGAAAGGTTTTTTTAATCCCCAGAGTATATAACTAAAGAATTCCACAGTGTTAATGCCTTAACTTTGAATAACTTTTTATTTTTACTGAACTCAAGACATGTTTCCGTTACAAGTAACCTATAAAGGTATGTGATTAAAAATTGTGTGCATTGATAACAATGCACACAATTTTTAACAGTCAAATAAAACAGAGCGGTCACTTATATACTAAACTGTTTTATTTGACTGTTAAAAATTGTTTACATTGATAAAGGTTACTTGTAACCGAAACATGTCTGAATTCAGTAAAAATAAAGTAACTAACTAACTAACCATCACGCCATCTCCCCGAAAGGGTAGGCAGAAAGAATGGACTGCCACACGTTTATCGATTCGGCACTCCATCCTTCTCTTTAAAAATAAAGTAAAAAATAAAGTATTGTAAATAATAATTAAATAAAACGATGTTTTTAACTTTTGTCTTTATTTTGACAGCGACCGGTTTCTCCAGGCTCGCTGGCTTCGACAGACTGATGCCAGTGAGTCTGGCGAAACCGGTTGCTGTCGAAATAAAGATAAAAGTGGGAGTAATTAAAAAACACCATTTTCTTTCATCAACGTGTTTCAGTAAAATCATTTAATTAAAGAATCAATTGTATCTCAATAGAGACGAAGGTCCAAAATGCAAACAGAATATGGTTGATCGAGGTGTTTACAGGACTTATAACCTGTCATTGGTTGGGTTAAGCGCACGCTTTATGCAATACAACATTCCCCATTCCAACTTTTTTTTCTTATGACCTCCATGTATGACAAAATTTTGGAAGTTGTATTTACATATTATGTTAATCTGTAAGACCACCCTTTACATGGTAGTTTTTTCAATATACACACTAACGCCATCTATGAAGATTGTATTTTTAAGCACTAAACAGAAGATCTTTTTAACGCAATGTGAAAGGCTACCGCCATTTAGCGCATTGCTAGAAACCACCTGGAGATATCACTCCATTTAATTATCTTAAAAAAGTGTTGTAATACAAAGTATAACTATATTTATTCAAAAATAAAAAATATAACAATTACTGGAAATAAACAAACAATATATACTATATTTGTGAAATGTATACTTACATCTGTATACGAATCCTGGATTTTCACCTGTGGGTGGTTAATTTAAATTTTTTTTTAATTGTATCTCAATAGAGACGAAGAAACAAACTGGAAACTGAATATGGATGACTTCTAACAGTGCGATAGGAGGCGGTAGCCTCTTCGCATTGTGTTAATAAAGTAGTTTGCTAAATGCTAAACAATCATTCTTCATAGATGGCGTTAGTGGATGGATTGTATAGATTAATCTTAAAAAATTAATTAGTACAATCAAATCTACATAGATGGCTAACTGGAACTGCCACGTGAAGATAAGTATGAATTTGGAGTATATATACAACTTCCAAAAATGTATCATACATGATCATAATAACAATGGTGGAATGGGGAATGTTGTAATTACATAAAGCGTACGCTTAACCCAACCAATGACAGGTCATAAGTCCTGTAAACACCTTGATCATCCATATTCAGTTTCCAGTTTGTTTCTTCGTCTCTATTGAGATACAATTAAAAAAAAAATTAATATATACTATATTCTTGAAAGGCGCGCATGCCGCAAACATTTTCTATTTTAATGTTTTGTAGCATTATAAGAATCAGATAGGTATACAGTTTCACGGGATAATTGCAAACCCCTGTCTGAGCTTTCCGAGGGATAACAATGCATTAGGAATGAAATGTTTGTTTCGTTTGTCGTTTTGATGTTCGTTGTCATTATTTTTGTTTTCTAGGCGGAGATATTTATTATCTTTTATCTCTTATTCGCTTTATTTGTCACAGACTTCGTTTGTTGAAGATTTATATTTCGTTTTCCGCCAGGCTATTTACTTGACAGAGGAAATATTGTATAAATACTCACCTTCTAATATATCTTATTTGGACAATATTTACGCAATTCTGTCACAAGTGTTTATAGTTATGTTTATTGGTTGACGCAACTAAAAATATAATTGTATTTTTATAGAAGTACTTACATACTTACATACATAACAGTCGTTGACGTCCACTGCTGGACATAGGCCTCCCCCATTCTTCTCCACGTATTCCTGTCTTAAGCCTTTCGCATCCAATCGCCTGTTTATCGGTTGACGCAACTAAAAATATAATCAAATCAAATCAAATCAAATCAAATCAGTTTATTAACTCAATAGACATTACAAACAGTAAAATATTTAAGGCATCTATTAAGTACAGGTAAAATATTATTATAATACAACAAAGTACCAGGAACGCATTAGAGATGGTTCGACATTAGGAAGACAAGATACTTTCTAAAGTCAATAGTATTTGCCCCCTGAACGTACTTTCACTAACATGAAAGACGTCGATCTCCGAGGAGACCGCGTTCAGCAGACTAATTGCTCTTCCCACCGGTGTCACCAGAGGCAGATTAGTTCTGGCGGCCGGTAGGTAAAACAATCTGTGCTGTCGCTGTCGGAGATATCTATCGGGGACAAAAAGACCAACATCCTCCAGTACGGCCGAGTTCTCAAAGTATCCCCTAATTTATCTGAAGACATGGGTTATTAGATGTCCATCTCTTCGAAGCTGTAAAGAATTGGCTCCGAGCATTCCCAGAATAAATGCCGTGGGATAGAGCCACAGAGAATTGTATATTTATAGAGTTA
>JAHDVF020000171.1:0-71864 GCA_022606425.2 Lepidostoma basale
TTGACACTATACATACATAGATTTTCCACATACTCGTATACTCGTACGTCTAAGGCATCTCATTTATTGTGCATTTGTTTTAATTTCTTCCTTCTTTTCCCAGTTCCATGCTTCACTTCTATATAAAAGATTCGGCCCATGAACACCATTGTGCATTGCCATTCTAGCTATAGTATATACCTTTACGATATATAATAGTATAATATAAACTCGTATATGGAATCTAAAAATTATTAAACATTATCTTCATCTTCCGGTGCCGTCAGGTCCCCCCAACATTGATCACTGCAGCAAAGGCATCTCTGTCCTACGCTTCTTGGAACAGAATCCGACGTCCCTCTATTTTACCCATTAATATCAGTCGAAGGAGATGTTATTTTTCTACCCTTAGCACATTATCCAAATATGAGACCTTTCTAACCTTTGCACTCGACAACAGCTCTCTATTGGCTTAAACTCTCTGTAGTACGTCATCATTACTGACCCTATCGGTCCATTAAACTTTATACCTACTATTCTCAACTATTAGGACAATGTTTTTCTTCTTATTCAGCTCGTTCTAGCCATCCATTCCTTGGCGTTGGTGTCCTGTCTTACTTTCCATTATGTTGGATCTTGGGATATTTGCATCCAGTCACTTCCCGCACTTTTCCAGATTTCGTATCAATGTTGTTGATAACGGAATAGTGTGAAACAATTGAAGTAAAAATGAAAAGATAATTTAATTAACTTTTGTTTTACAAACACATGCATAATACATGAACTATATCGCTAAATTATTCTTCAATTATTATTTATTGAATTATGTATTTATAATGGCGGCATATCAAAGTGCTTTTTCAAGATTTATGAAGCCAAATTACTCAGTTAGCAGAAAGAGTGAATTTATTCCCAGGTTGACCCACATTATTATTTTTACGTGAACAGGGCCGGAAACCCAATGAATTTAAATAAATCGTTAATCAAACCATAATTATTTTAATTATTTAAAACAAAATTAAATTTTATCAACAACAACAACAACAAACCATCACGCCGTTTCCCGCAGTGGTAGGCTGAGAGAATGGACCGCCACACTACTCTATCCTGACATACCTCTCTAGCTTCCTCCACATTCATACAGCGAGTCATACACGCACGTCGATTTTTCCGGCTTCTGACATGACCAACCTTTGAAATTTTATTAATTTAGTCATGCCATGCTTTCCTCGGTCTACCTCGACTCCGTACTCCATTTACATCGTTAACGTATTCTTTTTTAACCATTCTTTCTTCACACATGCGCTCCATATTATCCGAACCAACGCAGCGATCCTTTCGTAATTTTGTTCATAATACCTTATTTCGCTCTACATTCCTTTCTAATATTGATATCAGCATTTGAGATTCTTTTGTACATCGTTATCATATTAATTAATTATAATATTATCGGATATATATAAAACGAATGCAAACATCTGTTTTCTACTAGTTTTATTATAATTTATCGGAATGACATGTTTCGCCTTTCGAAGACATTATCAAATGTATTATCAAGTGCAGACATTTGATAATGCCTTAGAAATTTGAAACATTTTATTCCCATAAACTATAATAAAACTTCCAGAAAACAGACGTCTTCATTCGTATTAATTATTATATTTCTTTCTTCTTAATTATTAAATGTATGATATAATGATAGAGAATGAAGAGACTTCAGTAAAATCATTTGATTATCTTACGTACTCCGCCAAACAAAATGGTCTCACGCAGGATGCTATCTCCTACCACAACTCCATCCAGGCACTGCTCCTCTTATTCTCAGATTTTTATAAATATAATCCCAACCCTCACTGGTCTTCCATTCCTTGACAATAATGTAAGACTTTATCATAAACCATAAATCCTTTTTCGGAGGGACACTCCGGGCCATACATTTTGCCCCATCATAAAACAACTACCAAATCACATTCCAACAATGTTTCCTACAGACGTAAAAGGAATAGCCATTAGAGCTGAACCTCTGTAAGCCAGAAGATCCAAGTCCAAGTCTTAAATAAAAAATGTTTAGTTTCTTTCAAATTATTTTATTTTTCATGACAGGAGTCATCAGGAGAGCGATATATTTTAAAGTATATTATTTTTAACTCTGCAAAATTTTTAAATATGACTTTGAATGGTGTATGATGGAAGCATTATAACCTCATTTATTTTATTATTTTTTTTTTTTTATGTACACAACAGGTCGTTTCGACCCAATTACTGTATACATTTTTTTTATATTTTTAGCTATTATATTGATTCTTGTGACATGTGATAGGTAGCCAATCTATCGCCATTTTATTGTCACGTGAATTCTACACCAGACCAAAGACAGTGTGACAATCACACTGCCATCGCCGGGAATCGAACCCAGGACCTTCGGCATGGAAGTCAGAGATCGTAACCACTCTGCCACGAAGGTCGTCAAAAAACTTCTTGTTTATAAAACTGAATTTGTATTATATTTATATCAATTGAATACCGTTGATCCTGGGAGCGCATACCTAAAATACCCCATCAAAGAATTACAGCATTAAGGAATAGATTATAATTTGAACTATTAATATGTGGATGAATTGAAACCTGCCCCTAAATAATAAGAGTGTGAATTAAAAAAAAAGGATTTTATTTTGTCTGCTTTCGCAGGTGATAAAAATTGCATTGATAGTATAAGTTTAGGTGCCAAATGTTGTTAAACCGGCACTGTTTATTTTGCATATCCATAATTACTTACACACTTTCTGAGCGGAGCAAAGACTATCTTTTCTTAACAATATTTGTCGACCGAGAAATAAATGTTTGAGTAATCTAAATTGCAGACTTCTGGGGAATAATGAATAGTAGATCTGCATAATTGGCAATTTTTCACGAGAGCATAGAAAAGGTAATTAATACTAAATGTAAAATTTAGATAGCGTTATTATACTTGATGTGTAATTAACTAACTAACTAACTAACCATCACGCCGTCTCCCCGAAGGGGTAGGCAGAAAGAATGGACTTCCACACTTTTCTTTCCTGACATATTTCTCTCGCTTCTTCAACATTGACTGACGTCGACATATTTGGATTCATGTTGTTTTGTTTTATTTTATCTTTGTAATACCGTTTTGTGTTCAAATGAGTCGCCTAAATGTTTTATCGTTTGTAATGTCTCATTTGTGTATAATGTATAAATAAATAAATAAAATAAATAAAAAAAAACATTCATACATCGTGTTATGCATACGCGTCGATTTCTCTGACTCCCCACATGGCCGACATTCAATATTTGATTTATTTGATCGTGCCACGTTTTCCTCGGTCTTCCTCTATTTCTGGTTCCATTTACATCATTGACATATAATTTTTTTACCATTCTTTCTTCATTCATTCTTTCCGTATGTCCAAATCATCTTAATGATCCTTTAATTATTTTGTTCATAACACCATCATTCGCACCGCATTCACTTCTTATATTTTCATTCGACACTCTATCATACACAGAGTATCCACACATTCGTCTAAGAGATCTCATTTCTACTGCATTTATTCTACTTTCATCCTTCTTTTGCCAGTTCCATGCTTCGCTTCCATACTTGATGTGTATGTTGGTAATAATCTGTGAAATATATTGAGAGTAACTGTAAAAACTGTGGAGAAATGTCACTTAATCCTAATGTCGTTACAATTCTCTCATATTCCTGGTTCAAGAATTCGTTGAGGCCATGGGTCGGCAACCAGCGGCCCGCGGGCCGTATGCGGCACGCGAGGCGTCTTGGTACGGCCCGCAAGATTCTGGCCGCACGTGACGGACGATATCATACGATTACTTTTTCAATTTTTAATTATCGAAAAAACAAACACTGTTTTCCGTTATCGGATTTACATTTAGACGCAATACTACGCGTCTCAAAAATACAAGCTAATATAAAAAACTAGTCAAATGCAACCACAAAAATCTCGTTGATTTTATTAACTACAATAAATGTCGTTAAAATATACAATACAATAAGCATTTTATTTTTAAAATAAAAATATTTTTACACAAATATTGTAGGAGTGGGAAATGCCTATTGGTAAGGTTCGCAACCCATCACACCTTGTCTCCCGCGGGGGCGAAAAGAGAAGGATGGATTGCCGCATCGATAACGTGTGGCAGTCCATCCTTTCTGCCTACCCCTTCGGAGAGACTGCGTGATGGTTAGTTAGTTATTGGCCGAAGAAGGATGAGAGCAGAATAAATGCGGTAGAGATGAGGTCCCTAAAACGTATGTGTGATTGAACGATGTACGACAGATTTTCAAATGCTGTTATAAGAAAAGAATGTAGAGCGGAAGAAGGTTTATAGAAATTATACAAAATTATGAAATGATCGCTGCATTGGTTCGGACATATGGAGCGCATGTGTGGAGAAAGAATGGTTAAGAATGTATACGTTAATGAAATAAATGGAGTACGGAGTCGAAGTAGACCGAGGGAAATATGGCATAACCAAATTAATCAAATTTTAAAAGTTGGTTATGTTAGAAGTCGGAAGGATCGACGTGCGTGTATGACTCGTATGAATGTAGAGGAATGTAGAGAGGTGTCAGGATAGAGTAGTGTGGCGGTCTGTTCTCTCTGCCTACCCCTGCGGAGAAACGCGTAATGGTTTTGTTGTTGTTGTATAGCTGTTATGTCTAATATTGCTTTTTAGATATGCGAATTTCAATATAATCCGAAACCTAGAATAGACTATCAATAATTCTAAGGCAGCCCCATAAAACTGAATACGCGTTCATTTTTATTTATTTTAAGGCATGTCCTAAACAAACTGGTGACTTACTAACAATTTGGTTTTACAGCCATTTTATTATATCCCGCAGTTGTTTCAGTTCGTCGGGATCGTGATGGTATGCAAACTAGTGATGGGAACATGATAATAATTTCGATTGAAATCGATTTTAATTGTATTTTCTAAATGCTACATATGAGGCGAACGGAGATGATTCAGCAGTCACGCTATCCATTATTTTTATACGAAAATAATAAATCTTCTTCTTTCGGTGCCGTGTCAGGTACTCTCAACGTTGGCGATCACTGCAGCAAAGGCATCTCTGTCCTGCGCCATTTGGAACAAGTTCTGAACTCTTGTAATTCCTGTCCACTCTTTTATGTTCCACGACCAGAACAGCTGCCTTCTACAAATTCCCCGACGTCCCTTCACTTTACCCATTAATATCTATCGAATGATGTGGTATTTTTCTCCCCTTAGCACATGACCCAAATATGATGCAATAGAAGAGTAGATGTGCATACTAGCTAGTTAAGAGAGTATGAATTTAGGTCTTTGGAGAGTATTTTGTATTCCTAAAGTCGAACCATCTCTCATGCGTTCCTGGTATTATATATTATATTTAACCTGTTTTCAATAGATGCCATGTGACGGCCTGTTTTTTGAGCATTTTTAGTATTTGTATAAAAGGGTCTCAGCCGGCTATACGCAACAGGCCCAGCCTTCGACTGCCAACTCAGAGCTCCGAACAGTTTCTTCTAATCGCTGTATCTTTATAACGACTTCGAAGTTTAAAAAATCACTTTACCACCGTATTATAGACATATTAAGGAAGCAATTTATGAAAGAAAGAAAAAATCGATATTTTAAATCCTTCACATGGGTCAACCCCCATAATCTATGATTGTTGTTTGTAATATATTTGGAGAAAATAATCTGATTTGATTTGATTGATAAAAACGTCCGGCTTCTAGAAATTTTAGTACATTATAACATATTATTATGAGAATGAAATAATATTTTGCCATACTGAATTATTATCATTCACATAACTAACGCCTCAGCAATACGAAACTTGTCACTTCCATAAAATGTAATAAAAATTCAAATAAAAGTGATGAGAAAGTCTTAAAAAATCACTCGATTGTTGAATATTTTAAACTTACTTTATTTACATTTTGATAAACTTAAGGCGTTAACACTTTGTAATTTCGTTATGACGAATTTTTTTATGAATTTAAAACACTGTTATTTTCTACTTTTATGATTAAGTTTTCGCGATGTTTCAAAGGTTTCACACTTTCGTCATCGGGAAACTCAGTTTATATCATTTATATCGGAAGAACGATACAAACTTCGTTATTTCGTTTTCCCGATGCTGAAGGTGTACAATCTTCTAACATATCGATAAAAAAATCTCAAAATTGGATGAAACAATGTTTTTAATCATAAAAAAAATGATTTTTGTACGTATTTTTAATAAAAAATACATCATATTTGGGTGGAATTATTTATGGAAGTGAAGCTTGAAGATGGGAGAAGAAAGATGAAGGTAGGGTAAATACCGTAGAAATGACGTCACTTAGAAGAATGGGTTGAAGTAAGAAAGGAATTTATGGCGGATGAATGGGTTCTAAATAAAAATAAGAAAGGATCACTAATATGGTTTGTACATATGGAATGAATGGATGATTTAATAATGGTTAAAAATATGAAAACAAATATTGGGAATGAAAAAAAAGTCGAGGAAGGCCATGGAAGGAATGGCATGACCAAATTAATCAGTTATTAGGAACAATCGACGAGCGTGCATATCACGATGTGTGGATGTATAAAAGACTCGAGAGTTATGTCAGGATAGAAAAGTGTGGCGGTTCATCCTCTCTGCCTACCTTTCCGGAGAAACGGCGTGATGTTTAGTTAGTTTGTTAGTTAGTCATATTTGTGGTTTATTGAACAAAAATGAATATAAAAATATAAACTAATTAGGAGAATATACTAAACTGCGTTAATACTATATTTTCACGTGAGGAGTCAGAGAAATCGACGCGCCTGTCAGATGTATAAATGTTGAGGAAGCGAGAGAAATATGTCAGTAAAGAAAAGTGTGACAGTCCATTCATTCTGCCTGCCCCTTCGGAGAGACGGCGTGATGGTAAGTTAGTTAACTAAATATAAATGTAGATGAGAACTTCTGTTATACAGAACTCTTATTATATTTTATAGGTGCGATATATTTGTCGTAAAAAAATCGAAAATGTTTAAACCGTTTGATTTTCCCCATCGCTAATGCGAACTACCGATTCGTCCCTGTTAAGGTCGCCGTATAATGTAGAATATTTAAATTAGTTATCCTGAAGTCAAACAACTTTGTATGGAATTCCAGTTCTTGACTGGACAACTGACGATATCCTTTTAACAGGATTTAGTATCGGTGAGCAATTTCAAAGAATAAACTTGTTTTATTGCGTAGCTACAAAAACATACCAAATAATATTCAAGTGTACACATTAACATGTTGTCTTGGACTTAAACTTGGCATATGGAGGTTCAGTTCCTAACAGCTATTCCTGGTATGTTCGATAGAAAGATAAATACATGACAATAAATACTAGAAAATAGTTGATATAACGTGGAAAACAAACTGTCCTAGTACACTTAGTCAGAATGTTTTTAGAAAGATATTAGAAAACATAATTGATGCAGTTTAGTATATGAAACGTTTTAATAAATTATATATAAAAATTAAAATATGCATTAAAAATTATTTAGTATGTCTTGAATGAATAAAAATTCCATACTAAAAAAATTACATGAATGAAAATGTCTGTTTTCTATAAGTTTTATAATATTTTACGGGAATGACATGTCAGACAACAACGCGCTTGTTTCCCGATTAATTTGGTAAGCAAAGCAAATTATGTCGTTCACATAAAAAATAAAAAAAATTCTAGAAAGCAGGGATTTTCAAACGTATTATTATATAAAAATTACTTTATTTATTGATTATGTGGTCACGGCAATATATGTATATATATATATATATAATAATAATAATATATATATATATATGTATATATATATATATATATATATATATGTAATATATAATATATATATATATATATATATATATATATATATAATAATATATATAACAACTAACTAATAACTAATATATACGTATATATACATATATATATACATATATATATGTATATATGTAATAATATAATAATAATATATAATAATAATATATATATATATATATATATATATATATATATATATATACATGTATGCATGTATATGCATGTATATATATACATATATACATATATACATATATACATATATACATATATACATATATACATATACAAATATACATATATACATATATACAGCATATATACATATATTTTTCTGTTTTATGTTTTATGTGTGACTGAATGTGATGATGAAAGAGTGTGGTTCCTTGGAGCATGCGGATAAGCTTGTTCTGTGGTCGGGTGTGCCGAATGACCACAGAGCATGCCAAGGCGTGGCGGCGGTGCTAGCTCCAAGGATGGTAGAATGTATGAAAGGTTATAAATGTGTTAGCCCAAGACTCATGTGGATTCGCTTCATGATCGGGTTAACAAGAGTTTTCCTTTTAATTGGATACGCCCCTGGTAACAACGAAAATGAGGCGAGTAAAGATGAGTTTTGGGACAAAGTGAGAGAGACATTGGTGTGTAGAGTGAAAACGAAAGATTGATAATAGCAGGTGATATGAACGGTTGGGTGGGAATCCGTAGGAGTGGGTACGAGGAATGTCTGGGTACGTTTGGTGATATACGAATAAATGATAATGGAAGGAGACTGCTTGAATTGTGTATAGAATGGGGTCTCTTTGTATCAAATACCATCTTCGATCATAAGAGAATCCATCTCTATACTTGGGAACGAGGATTTGAAAGGTCCATTATAGATTACGTCATTGTAGACTCTAGATTACGGGCGGATACTGTTGATTCAAGGGTCTTCAGGGGAGCCGAACTGGAAACGGATCATTTTTTAGTAGTGGCAAAAGTGATCTTATTCCGGGGATGGCGAACCAGAAGAAGCAAAACAGTAGCCGCACCGACTAGAGTCAAAGTTGAAAAACTGCAAAACAATGACGTAAAAAATAATTTCGTAAGAAAAGTGAAAGATAGATTGAGTGAGCGGGATGTAAGTGAGTTGAGTATTGACGAGACCTGGAAATACTTGAAGGAGAGTTTGTGTGAATCAGCGAAAGAATCGTGTGGTGTGTGTGTACAAGGAAGAAGGAAAGGGGATGCATGGTGGAATGATGACGTAAAGATTGCTGTTAAAGAGAAGAAAGATGCTTGGTTGAATATGTTGTCGATAAAAAAGAATGACAGAGTTAAGTATGAAAGAGCAAAAGATTTGTATAAGGTATGCAAGAAGAGAGTGAAGTCGGTAGTGAAAGCGCGGAAAGAAAAGCTGAAGGAGGAAGAAGGGCTCAAAATGACAAACAACTTCCAAGCAAATTTAAAATGTTTTGGAAAGAAGTTAAAAAAGCCCGAAATCCTCCTGATAGTGGATGTGTGAAAGCAATTTTAGACAACGAGGGAAGAATGTTAACGGAGAGTAAGATCATACAAGAAAGATGGATGGAATATTTTAAGGAGATGTATGGTGGTGATACAAGCGTGATCGAAAATATGACAGCTAGTGCGAGTGCGGGACCTATGAATGATATTATTGAAAAAATAAGTACGAATGAGATGAAAAGATCCGTGAGTGCAATGAAAAGTGGAAAAGCTGTTGGGTTTGATTGTATTGCCATAGACTTTATTAAAAGCGGTGGCGAAGTGGTTTCTACATGGTTGTGTAAGTTATTTAACCAGTGCTTGAAGGAGGGATATACGCCGCTAGACTGGAGGAGAGCAGTAATTATGCCCCTGTACAAAGGAAAAGGATCGCGTATGGAATGTGGAAACCACAGAGCTATTAGTCTTTTGAGTGTCGTTGGTAAGTCTATGGCAGAATTTTAATAGAAAGAGTAAGAAAATTGACGAGTGACAAAGTTTGGGATGTGCAAGGTGCCTTTATGAATGGCAGAGGATGTATGGATCAAATTTTTGGACTTCGTACATTGACAGAAGTTTCTGGCCAAAAATCGCAAACTTTTCTGTGCATTTGTCGACTTACAAAAAGCATATGATTACGTTAATAGAGAAAAGTTGTGGAAAATATTGTCTGAATATGGAATAAGTACAAAACTGATCACGGCCATTAAGTCGCTATACACAGAAAGCACTGCTAGAGTCAGAGTAAATGGTGATCTTACAGCCTGGTTTGATATCAATAAAGGTGTCAAACAAGGTTGCGTAATGTCCCGTGGTTATTTAATCTGTATATGGACAATTGTATGAAAGAGCTGAAAGGGTTGGATGTAGGTGCCAAAATGAGCGGAGTGTCAGTAAGCTGTCTCTTGTATGCGGATGACGCTGTCCTACTTGCAGACAACGAGCATGAACTACAAGTCCTGGTGAATAGTATGTATGAGGCATGCATGCGAAATGATCTGATGATGAATGTTAATAAGTCCAAGGTAATGATTTTTGAAACTAAAGAAATCATGACAGTCTGTAACATTAGCGTGAATGGTGAAAATTTGGAGCAAGTAGATGAGTTCGTGTATTTAGGTAGTATGTTTACAAGAGATGGGCGAGTGGAGAGGGATATTGAAAGAAGGGTTGGGGCAGGCAACAAAGTGAATGGTGCACTTAAAGTTGTCATCGCAAACAAAAACCTATCCAAAAAGCTAGAATGGCAGTGCACAATGGTGTTCTTCTGCCGACCCTTATGTATGGAAGCGAAGCATGGAACTGGCAAAGGAAGGATGAAAGTAGAATAAATGCAGTAGAAATGAGATCTCTTAGACGAATGTGTGGATATTCTGTGTACGATAGAGTGTCGAATGAAAATATAAGAAGTGAATGCGGTGCGAATGATGGTGTCATGAACGAAATAATGAAAGGATCATTAAAATGGTTTGGACATATGGAAAGAATGAATGAAGAAAGAATGGTAAAAAAATTATATGTTAATGATATAAATGGTACCAGAAATAGAGGAAGACCGAGGAAAACTAAATCAAATATTGAATGTCGGCCATGTGAGGAGTCAGAGAAATCGACGCGCGTGCATGACACGATGTATGAATGTTGAGGAAGCGAGAGAAATATGTCAGGAAAGAAAGGTGTGGCAGTCCATTCTTTCTGCCTACCCCTTCGGGGAGACGGCGTGATGGTTAGTTAGTTAGTTATATATTTTTAATTTATCAGTAATAGTTTACTCATTAAACAGTAGAGCTAGAAATAGAGGAAGGCCGAGGAAAACGTGGCACGATCAAATCAATCAAATATTGAATGTCGGTCACGTGAGAAGTCGGAAAAATCGACGTGCGTGCATGACAAGATGTATGAATGTAGAGGAAGCGAGAGGCGTATGTCAGGACAGAACAGTGTGGCGTTCCATTCTTTCTGCCTACCCCTCCGGGGAGACGGCGTGATGGTAAGTTAGTTAGTTAGTGAAAGTATTTAATTATTATTTTCTGAAATTGGTAGGCACCTCAAATGTGAATTTTTGCAAACACGATAAATGATAGCAATACATACAATAATAAAAATTAACGAATAATAAATTTTAATTTGTTTTATTAGTACGTGATTAGCGTATTTTTAGTCTTTTTTATACTACGCCCTCACTGTGCAGTCCCAACGCCCCCTAATTTTCTCTGGGTCTTCTACTGCCCCCTTGAAAGTCTCAAACGCCCACAAGGGGGCGTTATCGCCCACATTGAGAACCTATGAGCTAGACACGTTTGAATGTGTAAGTGATTTATTGTTGATTTTGAATAAATTTTTGTAGCCAAGTATTTGTTGTTTTTTGAAAAATGATGTATTACCCGAAATTATGTCTCCAAATTCGAATGAAAACATCTGTTTTCTTGAAGTTATTATATATTTTTAAGACATTATTACCATTTAAGCAAGACAAAAGATTTCATATATTGTGTCTTCTGGGGTGTAAAATATTACATAGGTATATTATATGATATTAAACAGAAGTTTTCATGGATATTAATTATGAATATAATTATTTCAATAGATGTATGATTGTGCAATGTAGGACTAGCCCAAATCTTTGTTCAGTAGGTATTTATTATACGTATAAACTAACTAACTAACCACCACGCCGTTTCCACAGAGGGGTAGGCAGAGAGGGTGGACTGCCATAGCCCTCTGTCCTAGCATGCCTTTCTGGATTCCTCCACATTCATACATCGTAACATGCAAGCTCGTCGATTTTTCCGAATTCGAATGTGGTCGCCTTCTAGTATTTGATATTTTTGGTCATGCCATGCTTTCCTTGGTCTTCCACGGCTTCTCTTTCCACTCACACTGCTTGTATACAGCAATTTAATCATTATTATCTCGTCCATTCGTTACATATGTTCAAACCATCTCAGTGATCCTTCACATTCTTTTCAGTGATCTCATTTCTACAGCATTTATCCTACTTTCAGCCAGCTCCAAGCTTCACTTCCACACATGAGTGTTGGCACTAGAATTCCATTAAGTCACGAAAAGCCAGTAAGTCATTAAAAGCAATGCGTACTTACTATACAGCATCGGTGAGACAAGATAAATTATCTTCCACGCTCTGGCGGAGTGCGAAGGGGCGCGCAAGATGGATTGGTCATGTGTTGCGACACGAATGTTTCCTGCATAATGTGTTGGAGAGAATGGTCGAGGGATCGATTGGCAGAGGACGACCTCGCCAAGAGTACCTAGACCAGATTTACCGAGATATGGGCTGCACCTCTTATGCGGAGTTGAAGAGAGTTGCCGAGGACCGAGCGGAGTGGAAGAGGAGATGCGTCGCCTTGCTGCAGACCAATCATTAGATTGAGACCGGAGAAGAAGACGCTCTGGCATTAGTGTTCAAAAGACGTGCTTTCTCGAATAGAGTTTTCATCCCTGATTACTCCATCACGGATTCCATCAATAATTGAAATGATTAGTTTCACTCATAGCTATACCACATCCTTAGCGGTTATTTTAGGCGGAAATGGCTACCCGTTCTCCTGTTTCTTATATTATAATCTATGATAGCAATTGTTTATTTCCTGATGAGTAATACCTGAACTCGGCGGCCGCAAGGAAATTTGGCGGTTACAATTAATAGATTACTCCGATAGTTGCCATTGTAAGCTGTGAAGCCGCGTTTCTGATACAAGTCGACGATCAATAATATCCGCATTCTTTATAGCTTGCACTGTTTCAGTACTCCGACTAAATTTTAAATATGATTGATACATCTAGAATGGCAGTGCACAATGGTGTTCTTCTACCGACCCTTATGTATGGAAGCGAAGCATGGAACTGGCAAAAGAAGGGTGAAAGTAGAATAAATGCAGTAGAAATGAGATCTCTTAGACGAATGTGTGGATACTCTGTGTATGATAGTGTCGAATAAAAATATAAGAAGTGAATGCGGTGCGAATGATGTTTTTATGAACAAAATAATGAAAGGATCATTAAGATGGCTTAGACTCATGGAAAAAATGAATGAGGAAAGATAATAAGTGAATTGGAAATAGAGGAAGGCCAAGGAAAACATAGTACGATCAAATAAATTAAAAAGTGAATATCGGCCACGTGAGGAGTCGGAGAAATCGACAAGAATGCATGACACGATGAATGAATTTTGAGGAAGCGAGAGAAGTATGTCAGGAAAGGAAAGTGTGGCAGTCCATTATTTCTGCCTACATCTTCAGAAAGACGGTGTGATGGTTAATTAGTTATATTAGTTAAAACCAATTTCGTGTGATACGTACTTATAGGTTAAGTAATTTTGAATAATTACACATTTTTTCCTAAATTTAAATCTTTAACCTTCGGAACTTATTGAAAGGTAAAAGGTAACTTCAAATTATAACTTACCGCGTGCCCTTCACGCGTTCACACACGACTGTTGCCTAAACTAAGACCATTCAACCTTTGAAGGTATAAGGTAATTATCTACAAAACCATAATTTATTAATAATATATTTTTTGATAACTACTTCCACTTTTGTCAATATTTCGGCAGCGAATTGTTTCACCAGGCTCGCTGGCATCGACAGACTGGTCATCGACGGACCAGTCTGTCCTGTGAAATAAATAGAAAATTGGATGTAGACATAAAGAAAACAGATTTATTTAATTATTATTTCAAATGAAATTCCATCAAGAGATTTAAGTAAAATCAGTAGATTATTTAAAAACGTTATTCTTCTTCAAGTGCCCTGTCGGGTCCTCCCAACGATGGCGATCACCGCGGCGAAACTGTCCCTATCCTGCGCCGCTAGAAAAAGCTCCTCCACACTTCGGATGCCGGTCCACTTCCTCACGTTTCGCAGCCAGGACATTTGTCTCCTACCGGGCCCTCGGCGGCCCTCGGCGGCCCTCAATTTTCCCTCCAATATCATTTGGAGAAGATAGTACTTTTCCCCACGCAGTACATGACTCAGATAAATTCTGTGATATGTTCGAATCATGTCGAGATAAATAAACTGTATAAAACAGTACTTCGATTCATTAATAATACGATTTTTATAGTTTTAACGCCATGTCAACTTAAAACTAAGACAGAGGATGTTAAGGTGTTATGTATGGTCTGGTCTGTTATATGGGTGTGATACATGGACATTAAAAGTAAATACAATGAACCAGTTAAAGGCATTTGAAATGTGGCTTCACCGAAGAATGTTCAGGATCCCATGGACAGACAGAGTGACGAACACAGAAGTCCTGAATCGTGCAGGAGTGAATATAGAACTGCTGACATTGATCAAAGTCCGCAAGATTTCATATCTGAGTCACGTTCTATGAGAAGAAAAATATCGCCTGCTGCATCTAATTTGGAAGGCAAAAATAGAGGGCCGCAGGGGGGCAGGGAGAAGGCAGATCTCTTAGCTGCGCAATGTGAGGGAATGGACGGGAATCGGAACTGTGGAGGAGCTATTCCAGACAGCGCAGGATAGAAAAGAGTTTACCAGATAAATCGCCAATGTCGGGGGGACCTAACAAGGCACTTTAAAAATAAGAAGAACGCCATATGTTTATATAAAAATTAAATGTTTGAAAATAATCGTCTAAAATAATTTGCCTGTTTGATAATTCTCTTCCATACATAAAGGTCGGTATAGGAATACAATTTCTGCATGTCACTTTGTATCAAGTACCTAATTTAAAAGTTGCATCCCAAAATTCTATAAATAAAACATCGTGTATTTTTAACAGACAACATCTTTTTTATTATTTCTTGTTCGTGTTTAACTCCTCGCAAAAAGCGGACACTTTGGTATTCCCAAATAACTTACGTACATAACTATAGTGGTACACATATATACTATATTACTATAATCGACATGCCTTCATACTTATACACATTCAGATGGAATGATTACCTACTCTATAAATCAGTAAATTAAATCTACAATTTTTTGTTAATTTTTTTATTGTATTCGAATGTTGCTGTCCGGGCATCAAAAATTAACGCTTTGAACCAGTGGTTACCAAAGTAGTTTTTATCGACCCCCGTGGGTCGATTTCGACTTGCAAGGGGTCAACAACAATTGAAAAAAAAAATTGGGGTGCATGAGATGTAAATGGGGGTCTACGAGATGGTTCACCTCAATTGAAACCGAATACTGAAATTTTGATTTAATTATTATTATTAAAAATTTTAACCATTGTATATGTCCAAACCATCTCAGGGATTCTTTTTTAATTTTATACATGATACAGTCATCTGCCTTACATTTCTTTCTCATTTCATCTATATAAGGAAAGCTATATAATAAAAATCTACACAAAATAGAAGAAATCGTCAAAAAAAGTTTGGCAACCTCTGCTTTAGACATTCGCGCATTGGAGGTTTTTTTATTGGAAATTTAAATTATAGATTACTAATTGTAATCATAGTCATAACCAAGTACATTAATAGAAAAACAAGTATGTATTTTTAAATGTTGATAAATAAATCATATATATTTGAGGTACCTAACTTATTAACCGGTTACAAGTACCGCATTAAAAATATGGTTTTTCGTGTTTTCACGATTCAAAACGAAAATATTGCGAACTTTTATATTTCATTCTTATTTTTGGTTACTACTACAAGTGTTTCGAAGGTTTTATGCCTTCATCATCGGGAGAACGCTATAAATTGATTTATATTGAGATTTGTCTCGTTGAGGAGGAAAATCTGACGTTTATATCGTACTCGTGATGATGAATGAAAAAATAAACACAAAAATGAAAAAAAAGTGTTTTTAAATAGTAATTAAATAAAACGATGTTTTTTAAACTACTTCCTCTTTTGTCTTTTTTTCGACAATGACCGATTTCGCCAGGCTCGCTGGGATCGACAGACTGGTGTTATGTACCTACTAGAATGCAGCACCAAAATTGTAATCAACCAAATCATCTGGTGTGGACTTCTTGTCTCCCCTAATCTATCGAAAAAGAATATTATCTTAACATGCTGTGAATATGGACTTTGAAAGCTCAACGAAACTTATGCACTTTGAATGCAGCAAAGTCCAGGATATTATCTTAATGTTCCTTGTTTGATTTGACACACACATTAATTTTGGAAACGAAACTTGTAACACACATATTGTATATTTATATAATAAATCATCGAGATCCAGTCGATCGTGCATTTTCATTTTGGAAGACCGTAACACTGGTGACACTATTGCAGTCCTTTATATACGAGTACATTCAAATCAGGGGTGGTAAACATTACTCTGTACAAAAATAATCTTAAATAATTATGTAAAATTTACTGAATTCAAATATTGATATTTTAGTTATTTAAGCGGAGTCGTATTAAATATAATTCATTTAAATTTTATTATAGCTGACATACTCGTATATAACTAACTATCACACCGTCTCTATCAAAGGGTTTTTTTTATTACTGAATTTCAATATAATATCTTGGTCCATTAGAATAACGACGCCTTATTGGTGTTAACTGTGTTTTTATTTTTTTTAAATGCAATAATATAATTTATTCCATTCAAAGATTTAATATGAAATAAAACACTGTTTTTCCACTTTTGAGTTTATTTTTCTTGATATGTTTCGATTTATATATAAGATACACTCTACATCTTTCTACGACGATGAAAATGTAAAATCTTCAAAACATGAGAAAAATAAAATCAAAAGATAAAGAAACAGAGTTATAATTATATAAAAAATAGTCTTTATGGAATTTCACAGAGTTATCCCCTTAAATTGGATACATAGTTCAAAAATGCCTCCCTGGAACGGGTTATAGCAGTTGGGTGGTATAAAAACCATTTAAATGGAAATATTTCAGATTCTTGAATAATATACAAAATGGTTTAGAGATAGAAAATGATAATTAATTTTTGGATAAACTTATTCATGTGTATTTTATTCAAGCATTAAGTTCGATAAATTTGCACAGTTGTTGAAACATGTGGGACAACCATAGTTATTTAAATATTAGTACGTAATAACTTCATTATAATTATATTGAACACCATTGAATAAATATAAATATTTCAACTTGGAACGCCCCTCAAACTGAATCAAATATTTAAAATACTTTTTTTATAAACTGTTAGCATAAACAGAATAACTTGTGTATTATACTGAACTCCCGCAAAAGAATCAAACATTCATTCAATAATGCAAAAGAGTATTTTGGAATTTCCTACATGCCTCGCATGCCTCACAGGCCCTTGAAGTGAATGGGCGTTCTTGAATTTTATTAAATTTAATGATAAATATTTTTTATTTTTTATTTATAACTTTATAAATCAATATTTTACTAACAAGATAGTAAGAAAAAACTCAATGAAACGTTCATTCATTTTTTGTTTCTTTAGTCCAAATATGTTTTCTGCTAAATCTAGATGATTTTAAATTTTGTCCCCTGATTTTTTCTGTTTTCTAAATATTCAATTCTTACATCCCTGTAGTGTATTTCATTTCCAAAATAATATTTTTTATTGTACTCGTATATCCAAAAAAACTAAGATGGCAGTGCATAATGGTGTTTTTGTGCCGACCCTTGTGTATGGAAGTGAAGCATGGAACTGGCAAAGGAAGGATGAAAGTAGAATAAATGCAGTCGAAATGAGATCTCTAAGACGAATATGTGGAAAATCTGTATATGATAAAGTGACAACCGCAAGTATAAGAAGTGAATGTGGTACGAATGAAAAGGTTATGAACAAAATAAGGAAAGGGTCATTAAGATGGTTTGGACACACGGAAAGTATGAGTGAAGACAGAATGGTAAAGAAGGTATATGTAAACGGCGTGAACGGAGCTAGAAATAGAGGAAGGCCGAGGAAAACGTGGCACGATCAAATCAATCAAATATTGAATATCGGTCACGTGAGGAGTCGGAGAAATCGACGTGCGTGCATGACAAGATGTATGAATGTAGAGGAACCGAGAGAAGTATGTCAGGACAGAACAGTGTGGCGTTCCATACTTTCTACCTACCCCTCCGGAGAGCCGACGTGATGGTTAGTTAATTAGTTAGTTAGTTAATATTTAGTTAAAATCGACTAATGTTTGTGTCTTGGACCAGGTTTCGACAGCTCGTTTTTTTATTTTCATTATTTAAATCAAATCAAATCAAATCAAGTGAACTTCTACCATAAAATTTCAAATTACAAAATAGTTTTTTTAAACTAACTAACTAACTAACTAACCATCACGCCGTCTCCCCGAAAGGGTAGGCAGAAAGAATGGACTGTCACACTTTAACCGATGCGGCACTCTATCCTTCTCTTTTCGCCCCGCGGGAGACGCGGTGTGATGGGTTGCGAACCTCATCGCCACCAATAGGCATCTCCCGCGCACACTTCGATCTTCCAAACATCCACAAAATAAATCTAAAACAAAGTATATAAAATACAATGATATAAAATAAAATAACAAAATAAAAATAATTTAATACAAAATGTTATTTTTAGATGGTGCACATTTGTCTATTTAATTTATGTTCCACGAATCCACCGTTTTTTTAAATTTAGCACATAATGTAATAACACATAATGTTTTTCCGATGTTGCACATGTTGTTTTTTTAATATTGATTTAATTCGTAATAATATATTATCCATGAATAGTGCAGGTTTACATAAAGACGGTTAAGTGAAAGATTTAGCACAAATTGATCTAAACCAGTTCTTTAAGTGTAAGCCATCCTACTTCTCTCCTAACGTTTGTATTATAAATTGTTTGTTTAAGAACGACTCGTTCGCACCAAACTAAGACATGGCATTTATTGCGAATACGTTCAACTGTTGATTATATATTTATATGCCATCAAGAAGGAAATCTTTCTAGGAATTTCAATTATTCGTATACTGAAATATTTTAACGTTTGATCTATATTTTTAACGGTTGCGGGAAAGTGTTATGCCGATGCATCAACCGAAATATAAAATTCATTAGATAGCTTAAAATATTTTTTGATAAAGTCCGAATTTATATTTTTAAATATGCAAAACAATGTGGAAGCCTATCCAAAAAAGCTAAGATGGCAACGTACAATGGTGTTCTTGTGCTCTAAAACGAATGTGTATTAAATCTGTATATGATAGAGTCTCATATGCATATACGAGTATAAGAAGCGAATGCGGTTCGAATGAAAGTTTTATGAAAAAAATAATGAAAGGGTCATTAAGATGGTTTGGACACATGGAAAGAATGAATTGTAGAAAATTTCCCCTTGCTAAAGCATTATCAAATGTTAATACGAATGACAACGTCAGTTATCTAGAAGTTGTATTATATTTTATGGGAATGACATGTCGTCACCTGAGAGTAAGAAGGTTCTAACTGACAACAGTAAAAAGCTGAGAAAAATGAAGTCAAAGTTTTGTTGGTTTCGGGTGTGTATCTTGGAATAAAAGGGTTTTATTCAATTTCCAGAGATTTTTTTAACGAGAAACGTGTAAATTTTGTCTGGCAACAGTTGGAATAATAAAGTTCGAAGTTTAAATGAATCCTTATTCAGTGAATCGTGTATTTTGAATGATCAGATGGAACTTGATTATTTTCCTAACATCAAAATGACGATACTATTACATGTGTTTTTTAATTGTACGTATAGATAAGGTTAGTAAGAACCCTTTTCACGAAAAAAAGCCAAATGTGAAATTTTGTTAGTTGGAACCCTCTTACTCTCAGGTGACGATGTTTCGCCCTTATAAGGCATTATCAAACATTTGATACATATTTAATATGGAGTTTTACATCATTGTTCAAGAAACAATAAATTATCAAATGTATTTATGATACCAGTGATTTACACAAAATATAATATAACAAAACTTATTGAATTTAGATGTTTTCTATTTATTGTGGTTTGAAAAATGTTGTATTACTCATATTAATTTATGAATACGATTGAAAAGGTATATCATTCCCATAAAATATAATAAAATTTCTAGAAAACAGACCTTTTCATTCGTATTATTAAGAAATTTTTCAATTTTCAGAGACTACAAAAATTACATTTGATAATACCTTAACAAGGCAAAACATGTCATTCCCATAAAACAGTATAAATCTTCTAGAAAACAGAAGTTTCATTCGTATTAATCAGAGCTATTCATTAATATTTAACATTTCAAATGGAGTTTGAGATGAGTAATTCATAAAAATGGCGCTCTATAAATTATCCAATTTATTATTATTATATTATTCGCATAATTATTGAGAAAAACAGTTACTTTCAGCATTTTTAACCTTCATGCAAAACTAATTTATTTATACAAAAAAAATAGCTTTAGCTCTTAAATATTAACATTCCTAAGCGTAGAATCAAACACGATTCTTCTATTATAGAATTGATTTAAAAGTTAAAAGATACTTATTGTTTTTTTTTAATGAGCAAAAAAACATATCCGCTAAAATCACGTTTTTTACTAATACATGTTACGTAAACAAAAACAGGTTGGTGAAACTGTATAGTGGGTACTTGTTGGATTGTTTGAAATGATTTAAAAGATAAACATATAATATATAAAATATCATATACTCAACAACAACAACAAACCATCACGCCATTTATCCGGAAGGATAGATAGGCAGAGAATGAACCTCCACACAATTCTATTCTGACACACCTCTATAGATTCCTCTACACATTCATTCAGCGAGTCATACACGCACGTCGATTTTTCATATTTCTGTCATAACCGACCTTCAAAATTTGATTAATTTGATCACGCCATGTTTTCCTCGGTCCTTTTTTGTCTCGCACTCTATTCACATTATTAACGAACATTATTTAAACAATTATTTCTTATTTTTATTGTGTCTTGAACAATGATGTAAAATTCCATATTAAATAATTAATATAAATGAAAACGTCTGTCTTCTAGGAGTAATATTAAATTTTACATGGAATGACATGTTTCACCTTTTTAAGGCAATATCACATATATTATTCTTCTTCAAGTACCCTGTCGGGTTTCCTCAACGTTGGCGATCACCTCGGCGAACCTGCCCCTGTCCTGTGCCGCTCGGAACAGCTCCTCCACACTTCGGATGCCGGTCCACTCCCTCACGTTTCGCAGCCAGGACATCTGTCTCCTACGGGGCCCTCGGCGTCCCTCAATTTTCCTCTCCAATATCAGTTGCAGAAGGTGGTACTTTACTATATGACCCAGATGTGGAATCTTCCGAACCTTAATAGTTGATAACAGCTCCTTGGCAACTCTAGCTCGCCTCAGGACTTCGGTATTGGTAACCATGTCTGTCCAGGGAATTCTGAGCATTCGGCGATAGAGCCACATTTCAAATGCTTCCAGTCTGTTCAATAAGTTGACTTTTAAGGTCTACGTTTCACATCCATACAATAAAACAGACCACACATGCATTTGATCATTCTCTGGCGGAGTTTCTTGTCATCATTGCAAAAGAGTGATTTCATTTTATTAAATGTAGCTCTTGCTGCCTCAATTCTGCATTTTATCTCTACATCTGGGTCAAGAGATTGTGTTAGTATGCTGCCGAGGTATTTAAATTTCTCCACCCTTTCAACGTTATGACCGTTCAAATGCAATACTGATCCACTGTTGTCAAGCCGTCCGAATGTCATCCATTAAGTTTTACTGGCATTTATTGTCAGTCCCAAGACCCGGCAACAAGATTTAGAAGGCCCTGAAGACCCTGACACTTTCAGCCAATAAAACAGTGTCATCGACATATCTAATATTGTTTATCTCAACGCCATTAATTTTCAGTCCTTTCCCGGTGTCTAAAGAATTGTAGATATATTCTGGTATATATGCACCTAGCTATATGATTACAAGCCTAAAATACATAAGGGGACAAAGACCTTTTTACATTTTGCAAGCCCAATATGAAGCCCATCGAAAACATGAAACAAAACATGTGGATATAGGCGATTTTGCGGGCATCTCACCTACGGTATGTATGAGTGATATTAAAATTATGATATTAAAATCTGAATAATTAAAATTATTATTATATTTTATTCGTAGACGGCTCAAACGCGCAAAAAAACATCACTGTTCAAGAAACAATAACCCATCAAAAAATATATTAATGTTTTATTTGTGAATTCAACATTCTATAATAATTAAATAAATTATTTAAGTTATGACTTGATGCTTTATGAAACGAGGTAGACAACTTGTATTCTATAATATTATACATATAACAAATTGTTTACGAACGTATTTAAAAACATAGACATTTATTAATTTAACAGGTTTACGCAATATTATAGTTTATTTATAATATTTGAGGAAAATAACAAACGAAAATTCTATTTATATAAACCGTTTGGTTTTATGTACAATTGTAAAGATAATAATTTAATATTATTAGTATATCTTAAAACACGTTATGTCTCAATTTTAATGTACTAGATAATGGTTATACAATGATTCTGTATCTTCTATAGACCTTGGGGAATAAGGTATGTAGTTATGAAACTGTTCAATTTATATTTACGTAAGTCTTGGAATTTATTAATACTTATGTTTTCAAGTTTACTGTTGACACCTAATGAACCAATTAGCCATAATTCATAACCTTTATATAATGATTAAATTGTTACTTACATTCTAAGTAATTATGTCATGCTTTTCTATACTGTTATTTAGAATCACATTAGAACTCTATCTTTGGTGATGTAGGGTAAACTTCATAATTAACGTATATTGGTAGTTATCCGTGGCTCTATCCCACGGCATTTCTTTTGGGAATGCTCGGAACCAATTCTCTACAGCTTCGAAGAGATGGACATCTAATGACCCATTTCTTTAGATGAATTAGGGGATACTTCGAGAACTCGGCCGTACTGGAGGATTTCGGCCTTTTTGTCCCCGATAGATATCTCCGACAGCGACAGCACAGATTGTTTTACCTACCGGCCGCCAGAACCAATCTGCCTCTGGTGACACCGGTGGGAAGAGCAATTAGTCTGCTGAACGCGGTCTCCTCGGAGATCGACGTCTTTCATGTTAGTAAACTTTTACGTACTTACGTTCAGGGGACAAAAACTCTTGACTTTGGAAAGTATCTTGTCTTCCTATTGTCGAACCATCACTAATGCGTTCCTGGTATTATGTTGTATGTGTATAATATCTTACCTGTCTCAATAGATGCCTTAAACGTTTATGCTGTTTGTAATGTCTTTTGAGTAAATAAAATGATTTGATATTTTTTAAATAATCTGGAAGTACACAACGATCCTTGGAAGGGAAAATGCTCGGCGTTAGTGTCCGAGACAAAATAAGAAATAAGACGCCGAAACAAAGTTGCCGACATCAAGGACCGTACAGCTAAACTAAAGTGACAATGGTCTGGACATATAGCAAGACAGGGCAATAGCCGATGGACATCCGGAATACTTCAGTGGAGGCCTTGGACAAAGAAAAGTAGTGTCGGGAGGTCACCTAAAATATGGACTGACGATATTGCCTGAGTAGCTGGAACGACCTGGATGCGGAAGGGACAAGACAGGGACGAGTGGAAGTAAATGGAAGAGGTATATATACTCGTAAATATCCAGCAGTGGAGAGAAGAAGGCAGAAGAAGAAGAAGATTGTTACGTGATTGGCAAGAAGATAATAAAATCTCAACAATTATTTCTTCAATGTTTCATTTTTTACATACTTTGAATACAACACACACACACACACACTTTATTTTAAAAATTCAATTAAAAATATTCAATTAAAAACCAAACATGTTTCGGAGACATAAGGCCTTATGATATTATATAAATATTAAAAATATTAATAAAAACAAATAAAAAATTCACAAATGTCTTCAGTTTTGACAGATATTGAACATATTATATATAATAAAATATTAAAATATCTTCTTTATACGCCATACTTTGTGTTGTTATGATGCTTATTTTGGAGGATTTATTTTGGAACGTTTATGTGTATATTTATAAAATGTATTACTGAAGAAGGACTGGTTGTCCGTAACATGTCTATGTAATTTAATTTTTTTAATATAAGTGTTGTACGAGTATATAAAAAGTATATAAAAAAGAAAATGTGAATTAAAATATTAAAATAGTCAAGATATACAAGACATGCGTTCGCCCCATTATGACGTGTGGAATGGAATAGAGGTCAGAGCCGATACCAATAGAACTAAGAACCTTCTCTTCTACCTTCCATCGCAGGCAAAACCCTCAGATATTGGATCAGAAATGAAACGATAAGGTCTGTCTGTGGTGTTGAGGACATAGTGAGATGGGGAAGAAGCAGACGGCGTTTTTGGAGAGACCACGTGGACCGCATGGAGAATAAAAATTGTTAAAGATAACAACCCAAGCAGCAAGAGATTACCAGGAAAGCCGCCAAAGAGATGGAGAGATGGCTGGACATCACCATCCCAGGACAGCCCACTGTCACAAACAGGTTATACGACCTAAACTACGAGGAAGACGAAGAATAATGAAATATTCCTTCATCATTGCCAGTCAGCCAGTCCTTCATGGTTGTGAGTCCGCATGAGACAAAAGAGTCTAATCCTGGACCCACACACTCTGGGGCATATAGGACAGAGGAAAGCGTTGGCAGTCTCCCGATGGTCTCTCCTTTCTCCTCCTCTTATCTGCGGTGCACTTCAAAGTCCTGCGTGCCTTTATGTATTGTTATTTTTCAACTAGTTGTGTTGTGTTCAAAATGTTGTTTAAAAACTGGTCCAAGTTAAAGCATAAAAATTGGAGAGTTTCCTCCAGGCGTTGTCTAGCAATGTATGATAATTGCGTAGCCTTTCACATTGCATTAGTAAAGATTTTCTGCTAAATGCTTACATCTAATCTTCATAGATGGCGCTAGTGTAGATTGAACTAAAATATGTGAAGTGTTTCTCAACATAGTAGCATATATACATCTTTAAAAAAAATTGTCAGACGAGGTGGTCATAAAAAGGGCGGAATGGGGAATTTGTATTACATAAAGCGATCACTTAACCCTACCAATGACAGGTCATAAGTCTTGCCTCGACCAACATATTCTGTTTCCAAAAACAATTTACATCTTTGTCTCTATTGAGATACAATTAATACTTAAATGATCAACCCGCAATGGGTAAAATCCAGTATTTGTATACATTCAAAACAAAACAAATTATCATTGTTACAACAATAAAGAATTTGCTTACTTGTTAGATTAATTTATTGGCTGAAAAGTAATGATGCATTTATGTTTTTTTTTCAACGTGTCATTGTCTTATTGCATTACGTGTGCAAATTGTTAATTGTGTCACAATTGTTAAGAGATGTCCAGTTGGCCTACGTCCTACATACGTAAGCATTGTTCTCCGTTTATGTTCTTTGTTTCACTTATCTACAGAACAACATTATATAATCACCCGATCATATAATATGTTAAATTCTGTTTATAAACACAAACTTAATATGTAAAACGATTCCAGCCACAGATATTTTAAACTAAATTAACCTTGTAATCGATATCAATCAACTGTAATTACGTTTACTTCAAAATCAAAACATTTTGTTATGAGTTTCTCACCGTCTTAACTCATAAAACACGCTTTATATCATAATATAGGTACTTGTATTTACCAAAAGATAACTGGTAGTACCAATTCTATTCCCAGCTACAAAAATCTGAAACCATTTTAGAATTCCAACTTTAAGAATGCCTCGCAAAGCGAAACACTTCTTATTTTTCTTTCTGTGTCCTGTCAGGTCTCCCTAACGTTGACTATCACCCTTGAGTAGGCCTCCCCGTCCTGGGCAGCTCGGAACAGCTCCTCCACGGTCCTCAGCCCTGTCCACTCTCGGATGTTCCTCAGCCAGGAAACCTGCCTTCTCCCAACACCTCGTCGACCCTCAATCTTACCCTCTCAGAACATGGCCCAAGTAGGACACCTTACGGACTTTGATGCTAGTCTCCAACGTTCTCCATAGAGCCAGAGTTGACAGAGACTTGTCACTAAAATTTATATAATTTATTATATAAATTAAATCCAAGTAAAACCATTCAACAATTTTGTAAACTATTATACATTAATTATTTACAGATAATCCATTGTTTTGGCGGAGACGCTTTGATATTTCAACAATATTGATTAAACACTATTATAAAATATCGTAATTGATTATATATCCTATGTAATTGTCGCGACAGCTCTTTCACTAATCGATGTTAGCATCATCAGGTGTTACAATTAACTGAAATTAACAATCAGTTGATTGCATCAACACATTGGTTAGCGAAACAGCAATCGCACCAATTTCAAAAGGAATGTAATATTGTCGACCTTCGTGGCAGAGTGGTAAGAAGTTTGACTTCCATACCGAAGGTCCGGGTTCGATTCCCGGCGATGGCAGTGTGATAGTCACACTGTCTTTGGTCTGGTGTAGAATTATCGTGACAATAAAAAGGCGATAGATTGGCTACCTATCACATGTCATAAGAATCAATATAATTGTTAAAATAAATTGTATACAGTAATTGGGTTCAAACGACCTGTTGTATACAAGGAAAATAAATAATAAAAGAATGTCTTCTATATTAGACATGACTAAAATTCCTAGTAAGGGGGTTGGGCGTTAGGCCAACAACCTAACCTCATAAAACAACCAACGTTACGAGCACTTCAAGAAATTCGTTTCATGGAGGAGGCTGAGACCCGCCAAGGGTTGTAGCGCCGGAGAAAAAAAATATATATAGTAGACACAACATTGTGTTGCGGATTTATTGAACAATATTCATTTTTTTAACCTTGTACACAACACCAACTTCATTAAAAAAATATATTTAAAACACAGACATGTTTCGGACACAGAAGCCCTTCATCAGTGATATAAATATGATAATTATAAATATTACAAGGGGGGAGTAAAGGGGGTTCCTATTGACTCTTCGAGCGGTGCATGGCCATCACCGTGGTGATGGCCATGCTACGCTGGAGGATTGATCTGATCCCAAGTACCTATCCACACCTCCTCGACTTTGGTCTCCCCTGGAAACTTTGCGAAATGTTAGAGATCGAGTGTGAATAACCTCGGTGGATAATATTGATGCAAAGGCTAACGTGGAAGGACACCTCGCCAACCCGTCTGGCAAGCGTGGCGTTGTAATGCCAACCACCCCCCGTATGACAATTCATACATGGAGATGTATGGGGGAGGCCTATGTCCAGCAGTGGACGACAACGGCTGTTAAAGAAGAAGAAGAAATATTACAAATATTTTTAATTATGTGGTCAGTTTTGACAGGTATTAAAATGATTTATTTCGGAACGTTTGTGCTTTTGTTATAATAGGAATAAAATCAATTGTGTTATTCTATAACACTGTATTTTAAGTATTTACAATTTGAGAGTCGTTTTTTGTAACTTTATAGAGAGGAAAGTGTAAAATAAACGTGATTTAACGACTGAAATCAAAGTAATATGATACGAATATTTTTCCCTGATTAACAAGCTGTTGGTAAAACCTACGCACGTTAACCCACGTTCCACGTAGAATTAAAATCGATATTTAAATTAATGCCGCATAAATGTATAATCCTTGCTAACACACGTCTGATACAAACATCTTTGCATATGTATCACTATTTATTCTTCACCTGTTCACAGGGCTTTCGAAATCTAAGTGCAGGTTCCATAACGACATACTTGTGCGGCAGATTTTATTCAAATCGTTAGTACTCGTATAATGCTATGCCAAAACTTAACCTAAACATTATTTCTATTAATATCCATGGATATTTATAATACTGTCTCAACAAAACATATCTAATCATCTTAATATCTGTGAAAACAGACCAGATTCATGAAAATCTTGTTGAAATATTTATAACACTGATGAAGGATTTCTGTGTTTAAGAACAATAAAAATAAAATGGTAACATAATACCCTCTTGAGTAAATTTTTAAATAAAAAAAACATGTCTCAAGAAACAAGTTTGACACCTGTCCAAAAATTCTTAATGGCAACAACACCAAGATCACATGTAAAGAATACATTATTAAAGCCACTTATCAGTTGTTTGATAAATACCCTTCACTACTCAAAATCATATTTGGGGATTCTGCTGCGTGAAGAAACATCCCGCATTCTCCAAACGATCCAAACAGGCAAAATAGATGATCACCGAGGTGTTGGTTAATATGTAGACTTACAGAGGTTCAGCTCTAATGACCTATTTCTCTTACGTCTGTTGAAAACATTGTTGGAAGCGTGATTGGGTAGTTGTTTTATGCTGGGGCTAAATGGGTAACCCGGAGTACTCCTCTGAAAGAGGGCGAAGGATGATTTAGAGTTTACACAAAAACCCTATTTTTTTCTCGGCCAGGGAATAGAATACCACTTATGATTGACTTCGTAGAGTATTGTGGGATCAGTCTTATCATTTTAGAAAAGATACTGCTTTTGAAGAGAGGATAAGAAGAACAACGCCTGGATGGAGTTGTGGTAGGAGTTAGCATTATGCGTGAGACCATTTTGTTTGCGCAGTATGCGATATTAAGCAGTATAATTAATATACTCTTCTTCTTCTGGTGCCGTGTCAAGTCACCCCAACGTTGGCGATCACTGTTGCTAAAGCATATGTGTCCTACGCCTTTTGAAACAAGTTCTCAAATCTGCTAATTTATTTGCACCCCCTTATATTCCCCAATGTTATATATGGTATGTTCTACTATATGGCAGCGAAACCTGGACTCTGAAAGTGAATGTAATGAACCGGTTGGAAACGTTCGAGATGTGGATATACCGCAGAATGATCCGTATACCGTGGACCGATAGTGTCAGTAATGCGGACGTACTGCAGAGAGCCAGAGCCAATAGAGAGCTGTTGTCGAGTGTGAAAATTAGAAAGGTCTCATATTTGGGTCATGTGCTAAGGGGAGAAAAACAGCACCTCCTTCGACTGATATTAATTGGTAATGTGGAGGGACTTCGGGGAGTTGGTAGAAGGCAGCTGTCCTGGCTGCGAAACATGAAAGAGTGGACAGGAAAACACAAGAGTTCAGAACCTGTTCCAAATGGCGCAGGATAGAGATTCACAAATCTCCGACGTCAATCTACCTTGTCCATGATTATCAACCGAAGGAAGTGATATATTTCTCCCCTGAGCACATGACCCAAATATGATACCTTTCTTATATGAGTTACCAAATTAAAAGTTATTTTTTCCGTTTGTTTTTGTTACACCATGTACGCATGCGTTTGATTAGTAATCCTCGTATTCTGCAACATTATTCACATTCGTATCGAGTAAAGAATAAGTGAAATAATATAATCCGCGGTTATCTGAGCAAACGAGGCGTGTCTGGACTCTGGTAATCTGCTGTGAGGAGTACGTGCCGCAGTCGGCGGCGCTCCATCCTTGAGAGCCAATTATTATTACTCTGAGAAGAGAAAATAATGTCTGATCTTTGTGTCCGCGAGTAGCCAAGCGCGGAGGCTGGGAGTCGCTCTATTCACATTACAAGGTAATGTGAACCATTCTTCCAACGGACAAAACAAAAAACTGAACCGATCAAACAAAAATGTATTTCATTTTGTGTGCTTGCCATAATGATATCTTGCATAAATTATTATTATCAACTTCATAATATAATTCGTGTAATTAAAATTTTATGGTACATTCGGTGTGTAAATATTTAGGTTAACGCCAAAAGTAGTCAACCTATTTTATATTTAATAAAATAAGTAAAAAATAAAGAAAATAAAAAAAAGTTTTCTTTTATAAATGTATATTTCTAGTGAAGTGAAAATCTTCTGTACCAAAAGATGGCAGCGAGCTGCCAAAACCGTCTAAGATTCAAGGATTAGGCATTAGTGGATTTTAACTAAATATACATTTAAAAAATAATGTCTGATCTTTGTGTATGATAGTGTATGATGATGTGTATGATAGAGTGTCGAATGAAAATATAAGAAGTGAATGCGGTGCGAATGATGGTGTCATGAACAAAATAATGAAAGGATCATTAAGATGGTTTGGACGTATTGAAAGAATGAATGTAGAAAGAATGGTAAAAAAATTATATGTTAATGATGTAAATGGAACCAGAAACAGAGGAAGACCGAGGAAAACGTGACACGATCAAATAAATCAAATATTAAATGCCGGCCATGTGAGGGGTCAGAGAAATCTTTCTTTCTTAACCGCCCTACCTTCAGGTAATTTTCCGAGACACGTGCAAAATAGCAGGTTTTTATTAATTAAATTTAATTATATTCCTAACAGTTTGTACATTTTAGGTACATTACTTTTTCTCAAGCGCGTACGTGATACGGGATATCGCAGAATGGTACAGTCACAGTGAACGTATCACGTACGTTTAAATACGTAGGGTAGTTAAATATTATAAATTGAATATGGAGTTTTATATCATTTTCAACAAACAATGTATAAGTGATATATGCGAACGTGATTTGATAACTATTGATTGATACGATTCGGCTGCATCTTATTACGTGTAATTACAATGTCTTTATACACTCGTGATACGCTGCAAGCTATCACATGCCAGGTTGTCTGTACAGTGATGCGGCTTATTACAAACAATTATTGTAATTCGAACCTAGTATCGATATAAACAGAAGCGTTGTACGTGCCGGTAATTTCCTCTAACGAGTCATGAACGAACGATTATCGGATAGATTTTCTCTCAGAATATTAATTTAAGGTTTTCCCGGGTACATCCCAAGACCACACAACAGAATTATGGTATGTAAACTACATGTAATACTCGTAATAAGGAATTTACGATATCTTCTTTATCATGCAAATATCTCTTCTTGGTTGCCGGCTTATTAACCCTTCCTTCCCTATGATGGGTATCTTCTACACGTTGCTTCTAATAACCATCAATATCTCTATAAATATAATAATTACAAGGTTAAGATTTTAGGTATTCCTCCATAATATATTTACGCATTCATTTAAATAATAATAATCAGAATTTATCGGATACATCGGAGGTATTTTGCGAACATCGAAAACAAATTCGCGTATAAACTATTATATGTGTGCGAATGTGCGACACTATATTCGCGTCTCACTCTTGCATACTTCACTGTGGAAGCGCGAGGAGCTCAATGTTCTCACTGCCGCCAGCAGTAGCTCTCGGGCTTACAACCAGACTGAAACTACGCTCGTTTCGTGAGCGTTGCCAGATTGTTTTTTTAATGTTTTCAGCAAATAAATCTCAATTATTATAATTTTTGACTTCAATTATTATTAATTAAGGGGATAAGCTATGAATGTTCTTATTTTTCCGATTTAAAATCGCTAATTTTTGATTGGGCACTGACTACCCAACACAGGAACGCGCATTTTTATTTAAGCACCGTAAGGGAAAGGTTAATAAAGATACATATTTATTGTTAGGGCATATACTTTGTACCTTACTAAGTAACTAACCATAAACAAATGATGTTGATCACAGAATAATAGTAGGGTGGCTGATATTTAGATCTATGACAGAAGTGTTATGTGACCCAAAAATGCCTGTTAAACTAAAAGGAAAAGTATACCAGACTATCGTCAGACCTGCGATTATGTACGGCTCCAAGTGTTGGACAATGTACAGCTGCTACACTAGGCAACTGGAAATGGCAGAAATGCGAATGCTGAGGTATTGCTGAGAGACAAAATAAAAAGTTCACGCATTCGGGGTAGTCTGGAAGTTACTGCTATAAATAGTAAGCTTGAAGAAAGGCAGATGAGATGGTACAGACATATTAAACGGAGACCACCAGACCACACAGTAAATAGAGCTTTGTCTGTGAATCTTTCTCGTCAACCATCCAGAGAAAGACCTAGGAATACGTGGATGATTCAATGCAATAGCGTCATGCAGAGAAATGGCTTGAGTGAAGGTGATACTTAAAACCTTATTAAGTACCTGAGATCGAGAAGAGCCGACCCCAACATTCAACACAGACAATGAGTTGGGTTAGCGCCAAGAAGAAGAAGATACCATAAACAAAGTTTTATAATTTAACAGTTTAAAATATAATATATGATCGTAAAACAAATATGGCAGATCGTAAAACATGACCTTGGTGGCAGAGTGATGAGAGCTCTGACTTCCATACCGAAGGTTCCGGGTTCGATTCCCGGCAACGGCAGTGTGATTGTCATACTGTCTTTGGTCTGGTGTAGAATTCACGTGACAATAAAATGACGATAGATTGGCTAACTATCACATGTCATGAGAATCAATATACTAGCTAAAATAAATTCTATACAATAATTGGGTTCAAACGACCTGTTGTATACAAGGGAATAAAAGTTGTGTCAACGATTTAATTTCAGGTATACTGTTTTTTTTAAATGAGTTTTTATTGTTTATAAATGGTACAAAAATGGTTTGATATAATATTACAAATAAGTATGTATCTATTTTTTTTTATTTCGTTTCTCTTACTCTCCTTATGAAGGAAATTCCTTGTGCTAAGGAGAGGATAGGATACTATATTTAATATTCATAATTGTTGACTTTATAATATGACTTACCGGCCACGTTCCAGCCTCCCTCAATCTGGTAAGCAGCTGTAGCTACTCCGAACTGGAAGCTGTCGGGGAATCTTCTCAGTTGCTCGTGACACACGACACTGAAAAACATCAAAATATCAACTTTTAGCTTACTGAAACCAGTTTATCATTTATCATATGCGAGGATACCTGATGCGTATCAATAATTAATGCTAAATATTCTTCAATTAAAGTTGTTAATCTCTAATTATAATAAAAGGTTCTTGTTAATAGGTTCCCAACCGGTCTGTACCGCCCCCCAGTGAGCACCGGTGCTGTTCAAGGGGGCGCGGGCGTCAAGACAGTCAATGGGGACGTCGTGGTGTAATTATTTATTAAATTAATAATGAAATATTGTATTTTGAGCAGAGAATTCATAAAAAAAATTTATATCAAATCAAATCTTTAATTTATTATGTTTCATCGTTTTTGACTCTATATCGTCGGTTCAAAGGTAAAACTCATTAAGTGACATTTGAATTATTTATTAATTTTTTTGCAATTTCTGATCAGACTTGTGAATTCTACGTCAGAAAGTAATCACCAAGTGTTTTTATTAAAGAATAACTGTTATTCTTTAATAAATACACATGGTGATTGTTTTCTGACGTAGAATTCACAAGTCTGATGCGGAAGTTGCAAAAAAATGAGAAAAATTTGAAATGTCACTTAATGAGTTTTACCTTTGAACCGACAATATTATGTGTAATTGTTCCCTCTAATTATGAGTATTATTATTTATTATTATACATATTTTCCACCTTAAATATTTTCTCCTATAAATAGTAACTAACCGTTATTTTAATTTTAAAAATTAGGTACCTAACTCAACTCTAGCCAGAATTTCAAAATTATATCAAAGAAATTATTCAAATTGATATAGGAACAAATACACACAAAGGTTCGAAAAATCACGAAAATTTGACATTTGATATATACCTAATATTATTGCAACACCTGATGATGTCAACATAGTTTGACGAAACAGTTGTCGCGTAAAATAAAAATACAATTGTCATACCTACATAAAACTTTTTTTTTTTAATTTAGCGGTTTACAAACATGAGGTATCTATTTGTAAAATACCAGGAACGCAAGAGAGGTGGTTCGACTTTAGGAAGACAAGATACTCTCTCAAGTCAAGAACATTTGTCTTCTGAACCTACTTTAACTTATATGAAAGGCACAGTTATCAAGATATTCTTCCCTAAATATGTTTATTGTTTTTCATTATTTCTCATTAGACAAAGCTGCCTGTTGAGAACCGCTGAATTGCATATTTACTTTACATTTCATTATATAAATTATACCTACTATTACAGAAAACAAACTTTGCATTCAGATACTTATGATTTAACCATCACAAGGTATTATAGATAAATAAATGACCGAAACAAATATTGACTTATTTAACTAACAGGCAGAGACAGCACCTAATTGAAAATATCCTGGCTCATCTGGCTAGGTTTGGTGAATCGGGGTGCTGGGAGCAAAAGGCGCAGGATCGAGGAGCTTTAGGAAAATCATCAAGGAGGCTAAAACTCTTCAAAAGTTGTAAGATCATAGGAAGTGAGAAATAATATATTGGCTTATACATAACCCTTGAGGTGATTACATTACATTCTTATGCAGATTGCATTAACATGAATGCAATTTGCATAAGACAGAGTGGCGTGGAAGCGAATGGAGGACGATTTGTCCAAGAGTGGACGGGAATAGGCTGATGAAGAAGAAGAATAAATAAACGTTTTAAATTTGTAGATTTAGATATTTTTCTTATCACCTTTAATTTTTTTAATATTTGCCTTAAACAAAAAAGTTAACTAATATTTGTGAAATGTATACTTATATCTGTGTTATAAGCGTGCGCTTAACCCAACCAATGACAGGTCATAAGTCCTGTAAACACCTTGATCATCCATATTCAGTTTCCAGTTTGTTTCTTCGTCTCTATTGAGATACAATTAAAAATTTAAAAAGTTAACTAACTAACTAACTAACCATCATGCCGTCTCCCTGAAAGGGTAGGCAGAAAGAATGAACTGTCACACTTTTACTGATGCAGCACTTCATCCTTCTCTTTTCGCCCCGCGGGAAACGCGATGTGATGGGTTGCGAACCTCATCGCCACTAATAGGCATCTCCCGCGCACACTTCGATCGTCCAACACCCACAAAATAAATCTAAAACAAATAATATAAAATACAATGATATAAAATAAAATAACAAAATAAAAATAATTTAACACAAAATGTTCTTTTTAGATGGTGCACATATTGTCTATTTATTTTATTATATGTTCCACGTATCCACCGTTTTTTTTATGTAATAACACATAATGTTTTTTTTCGATGTTGCATATGTTGACATAGACGATCCGGACTTTTGTGTTTATTTAATTTATGTTACACGTATCCACCGTTTTTTAAATTATCTGTAATTAGGCACTTAACCAGCAAGATTATTAAAATAATATTGAAGAAATTATTCAAATTGTCATTGGAACAAATGAAAAATTTATTATTTTTATTATGTAATAAAGTTTATATTTAGATCACTTTAATTATTATTAGCTGCTCGCGGGTATGTGTAACAAATGTAATTAGTATAGTGTGTGGCAATTTCCGATCATGTATGATGTATAAATGTATAATATAATCAACGACTCTTATTTGTAAACATTCTGTGCATCGCGGGTTATAAGACTCGGCGAAGGCCGATCTCCGTCGCGGTCATTTTGCTTTCACTTTAGCAATACTCTGGGGACCACTGCGCTAAGTACCTGGGTCACCTTAACTAAACGGTTGGCAACCGGCATACCTCTAGTATTATCAACACTCATTAATCAACATAAGAAATATATAACAAATGAAAACGTCGGTTCTCTAGAAGTTTTATTATATTTTATGTGAATGACATGTTTCCCCTGTCTAAGGCATTTATCAATGATTCCTTAGACAGGTGAATAATCATCCAGAAATTCTTCTTCGTCTTCTTCTTCTTCTTCTTCAAGTGCCCTGTTGGGTCCCCCTAACGTTGGCGATCACCTCGGCGAACCTGTCCCTGTCCCGCGCCGCTCGGAACAGCTCCTCCACACTTCGGATGCCGGTCCACTCCCTCGCGTTTTGCAGCCAGGACATTTGTCTCCTTCCGGGCCCTCGGCGTTCCTCAATATTCCCCTCCAATATCAGTTGGAGGAGGTGGTACTTTTCCCCACGCAGTATATGACCCAGATGTGAGATCTTTCGAATCTTGATAGTTGATAACAGTTCCCTGTCAACTCTAGCTCGCCTCAGGACTTCAGCATTGGTAACCATGTCTGTCCAGGGAACTCTGAGCATTCGGCGATGGAGCCACATTTCAAATACTTCCAGTCTGTTCATTGAGTTAACTTTCAAAATCCACGTTTCACATCCATACAATAAAACAGACCACACATAGCATTTGATCATTCTCTGACGGAGTTTCAAGTTTACATTATCATTGCAGAAGAGTGATTTCATTTTATTAAATGTAGCTCTTGCTGCCACAATTCTGCATTTTATCTCTACATCTGGGTCAAGAGATTGCGTTAGTATGCTGCCGAAGTATTTAAATTTTTCCACCCTTTCAACGTTACGGCCGTTCAAATGCAATACTGATCCACTGTAGTCAAGCCGTCTGAATGTCATCCATTTGGTTTTACTGAAATTTATTGTTAGCCCCAATTTTCACCGGACTCGTCAACAAGATTAAGGAGAAAGAAATTATTGAAGTAAAAACGTGGACCCTATAAAATTGATCTTGCAAGATTTACAGTTCATTATTTAATCAATTTATTATCAATATACTCGTATATTAAAAAAATACATTTTGATAAATGATAATTAAATATTTATCAATATTAAAAATCAATATATTTTACGCCATGATAATTTCCAAATGTATATTTTTGACAAGACACGTGTATAAAATACTTTTAATTTATTTAATACGACGTGAAGGCTAACCGCTCTTATTGATAAATGTTTATCATTTGTCAAATGGCTATCGTGTAAATATCAAAACGTATTTACTATAAGTATATACATATATTTATTTGGTAGAATTATGTATATGCGTCTTTAAATTAAGGGCGCCATTTATTAGTTATCATGTATTTCAAAGACATCACTACAAATAAAAATATATCCCTTCAATCAAAGATGGCAGAACATACTGGAGTTTAGGTGCCAAACCTTGTGTATTGAAGCTGGTAAAATAATTATGAAGTAGAATAAATGCCGAAGAAACGAGATCACTGAGAAGACTGTGCTGGAAAACGATACATAAAAAAATACCGAACGACGAAAAAAGGAAAAAAAAATGTGCAGCAGATTAAAATTAAAATTAAAAAAGGTTCCATGAGATGGTTCGAACATTTGGAACGAATGGATGAGAAAAGATTGCTTAAAATATGGTACACAAGCAGTGTGAGTGGAAAACTAAGGAAAGCATGGCATGAGAAAATTAATCAAATACTAAAAGACGACCAAATTCGAAGTCGGAAATATCGACGAGCGTGCTTGTAACGATGTATGAATGTAGAGGAATCTGGAGATGTATGTCTGGACAGAGCAGTAAGGCAGTGCATCATCCTCTTAACCTTTCCCTTAGGGAACACGACGTCGCGGTGTCGCTAGTTAGTTATTTATTAAAAGGGCTGGAAAATACAGCATTATTTTGTAATGTTTATCCTTATAGAGAATGTTTGCTCCAAGTATAATCTTTAAATGTTTTTTACCGTTTAATTTATAACTTATTACGTAAGATTATATTAAATCCGTGATGGGTTTATTGGTCAGTGTAATCCTAATAATGCGTTTTCCTTTTCCTTCTATCAGTAATAGGTTTTTCCAAATAAGGCAGAAAGCTTTGTTTTACATCAAATCTAAAGTCTTCAATATTATAAGCGTACTTGCAAACAATTATTTAATTATTAAAACTTCTGTTTTTTGAAATCACATGTACACTGCTTTTTCCACTATTTGGTTTATTTTTCTCGATACGTTTCGAAGACTTTGCACCTTCAACATCAGGAGAGCGATATAAATTTATATCGTTTTGCCGATGATGAAGGTGTAAATTCTTCGTAACATGTCGAGAAAAATAAACTCAAAAGTAGAAAAAGAAGGAAAATTCATAAAAAAAAAACTGTCATTACGAAATTCCACGCTGTGAACGCCTAAAGTTTATCTAAAAATGTACATAAATTGATACCGCAGTGTTTATTGTTTGTTGAACAATGAAGTAAAACTCCAAATTAAATATGTAATTATTTTATAACCAGGAAATCATGTTGTTTAATATTATTAATTGTTTCTTGAACAATGATAAAAATCCATTAAATCATTAATACGAATCAAATTTTATTTTTTAGATATTTAATTACAATTTATGTGAATGACATGTTTCACTCTTCTAAGGCATTATCAAATGTACACATTTGATAATGCCTTTGAGGGGCAAAACATTTCATTCCATCTAAAATATGATAAAACTACTAGAAGACAGACGTTTTCATTCATATTAATTGTTTTTTTTTAGATAAACTAAAGGCGTTAACACTGTGGAATTCCATAATGATGATTTTTTATGAATTAAAACACTGTTTTTTTTTCACTTTTAAATGTGTCAGCCTTCGAAACATGTCGAGAAAAATAAACTAAAAAAACGAAAATGTTTTAATTCATAAAAATTCGTCATAAATTGTTTTGTATGGATCATCATTGTTCAAGAAACAATATATGGTAAAATTATTTAAAATAATGAATAAAAAAAATTTGTGAAAAATCGTATTAAAATGTATATTTTATTAAAATCCACTCATGCTTATGTCTTCAACCGGTTTCGGCAGCTCGCTGTCATCTTCTGGTATATGCTAATGTGTACATTTGATAATGCCTTAGAAAGGTGAAACGTGTCATTCCATCAAAAATATAATAAAACTTCTAGAAGACAGACGTTTTCATTCGTATTAATTTATAATTTTACGTTATTTTACTCCATTATTATAATGTACTCGTGATTAATGCAGTTTTAACGAATTCTTCACGTCTTTATTCAGAAAAGAAAAAACATGTGTTAAAAAGATAAAAATAGTATTTCAATGTACGTTCCCTCTGGAAAATGGCAGAACTAATTTGAATGCATGCAAGGCGCGAAAACTCTCATTACAGCAGAAAATTGTAAGTGGCATGTTCTTTATTACTTCCTAGCTGTGGATCGCTGTACACATATTTCCTAATTACCCAAGGCCATGGCGAGATAATGCCGCGACTTTAACTGAATATTACAGACTTGAGCAAATTTTCTCACTAACTGCCTATCTGATATCAATAAACAAATCTCTATCTGAGAGCCTTTAAGTCTTAAGTGAATTATTGTCCGAAAAAAATTATGATGGTCATACCCGATTTTTATAATGCATTGAGTACGTCCAGGGTAATTTTGTATATCTGCACATATACTCGTATTGTGTCAATGATAACATAATATTTATGTAACTAATTTCGGCCAAAAATTCATGTTATTTGAAATTTCGTGGTAGAAGTTCTTTAGTAAATAATACAATTTTAGTAACATTGGATTTTTTTAAATCTAACTAACTAACCATCACGCTGTCTCTCTGAAAGAATGGACTGCCACACTTTAACCGATGCGACACTCCATCCTTCTCTTTTCCCGCGGGAGACGCGGTGTGATGGGTTGCGAACTACATCGCCACCAATAGGCATCTCCCGCGCACACTTCGATCGTCCCATCGATGTTTTAGCTCATTTGGGAAAATCGAATGTCCAATCTTTGCGGAATGAGCAAAAAAAAATGTTTAGTTAAATTCCAAAAACAGAAACATACAGAAACAAATTAAGACTGAAAAGTTTATATTCAACACAAAATATGTTGACACAGCGACTCCTAGACGGTGGAGGAGAATCCTATATATAAATGATTTTTCTACTGGAAGCGTTAAAAACCTTCCAACCGATTTAAAATCAGCTTTCTACGCCAACAACAATCTAGAAAAAATTAAAAAGGAAGACCCCTTGAGCCACTCTGGCATATATAAACTACAATTTGACGATTGTTCAGCATTTTATATCGGCAAATCACGAAATGTCAATATTCGAGTCAAAGAGCATCTCAAATTTCTTAAAACAAATTGATTCTCTGAATTTGCTAATCACCTTACAGAGTCCGACCATTCGTTCAAATCCGGCGTTGAATCAATTTAAAAAAATGGTTTTGGCATTAGATTAAATAATTTAGAAGCCTTGGAGATTAAGAAAGTCATAAACAGCAACCAAAATATTAACAATAATCAAATTAATATATCGTTCAGCCCTATTCTTAGTTTGTTTCCAGGGTAACAAGTAAGGTATTTCATAAGCTGGTATTTCTTTCAATTTATTGTGACGCATGCATTAGTATTGATGTTTACCTAATACACCTAATTACATTTTAGAAATTTGCTATTTCAAAAAAATTTATTTGCTTATCCCTTCCTTTCTTTCTCCAACCCACACCACTCTGACTTCGCATTATTTGTATTTACTTGTACCTAATTATTATACAAATTTGCATTTCCTAGAAAATTGCCACCCTCTCTCAAAGGTAAACATATTTTCGATTATCCCTTTCCCTCTTGCACCCCCTCGTCTAGTTTCGACACCGTTTATTTTTATTTTTTCATGTAAATTTTGTGTTTTTGGTTAGTTTTTATACTGCCCTGATGAAGCTTGGGTGCGAGCCAAACTAGTTGGCATCAATTATTATAACCATACCGTGGTTAAATACAAAAATTTTTAAATGTCTAACCCCAAAGTGAATGCCTTATATGAAAATTTTGTTAAATTCCACTCATGGTTATGACTATGACCAGTTTCTGGTGACCAGAAGTTGACAGCCTGCCGAAAACGGACAAAGTCAGAAACATAAGTAGAATTCAACTAATTGTATATTTAAAATATAAAAATAATAATTTCATTAATTGCTTAAAGTTTTGTGGCTCTGAGATAAAGAAGTGTGTTATTTATTATATTTATTTTTGTTTGAAGATGTATCTAACTTTATTATAGCGATAAGTTGTCGTTGAAGAAACCAGATTTATTATGTTCAACACGTGATTTCGAATTATAAACGAATAAAAACTTTCATTTTCTTATTTAAACTTTAAAAGATTTCAAAATTGCAATATCACTCTCGTTTTTACCAGTAAACATCTTTATTCTTCTAAACTGATCCATCACGCTGGTGGGGTAGGCAGAGAAGATGGACTGCCATACAGCACTGTCCTGCCACACCTCTCTAAATTCATCTACATTCACACATCGTAACACGCACACTCGTCGATTTTTCGGCTTCGAATGCCATGCTTTTCCTGGTATTCTAGGGCTTCTCTTTCTCACACTGCTGGTATACACATTTTTCTCTCGTCCATTCTTTCCATATATCCAAACCATCTCAGGGAGCCTTTTTTAATTTTACTTATGGTGCAATCATCTGCCTTACATTTCTTCCTTATTTCGTCGTTCGGTATTCTATCATATATCATTTTCCCGCATATTCTTCTCAGTGATCTCGTTTCTACGACATTTATCTTACTTTCATACTTATTTTGCTAGCTCCAAGCTTCACTTTCATAATAAGGGTTGGCACTAGAACTCCATTATGTTCCATCTTTGCGTTGGTGGATACAGTTTTTAAATTTTGTTGAACCCCTCTTTATAAAGCATTACTATCATCTATCGTATTGATTCTCGTGAAATGTGATATGTAGTTAATCTATCGCTATTTTATTGTCACGTGAATCCACACCAGACCAGAGACAGTATGGCAATTACACTGCCATCGCCAGGAATCGAACCCGGAACCTTCGGTGTGGCAGTCAAAGCATTTACCACTCTGCGACGAAGGTCGTCCAAATATATTCCTAATTGCAGTCATGTTCTAGGACTTCATAAATTATTATTGTTTTTATAATGCAATTTATGTTCATCATTTGGCAATCTCCTGCACAGACTGTGATGCAATTGAAATGAATTCATCGTTAAAACATTTAATAGTTATCGTACTATTATATTTTCCCTGGATATTGTGAGAATGTTTTATACACGTGTATTTGTTAAGAATAAATACATCGCCGTTTTGTAATTTGCACGATTACTTTTTAAGTTAATGTAATTAAATGCCACGACAAATGAAGGTTTTGTAATTTCCTTATCTGTCGTTTGTAATTACGTTCACTTTTTAAATATGTAGTTAACGAGAGTCAAAGAACTCAAAACTCGCGAGAGGAGCATTATTGGAAATTACATATAAAATTGATTTTTGTTTTGAATGTATACAAATACTTGTAGACAAATACTGGATGTTACCCATTACGGGTCAATCATTAAGAATTAATTGTTTCTCAATAGAGACGAAGGTGTAAATTATTTGGAAACAGAATATGGTGGTCGAGGCGTTTACAGGACTTATGACCTGTCATTGGTTGGGTTAAGCGATCGCTTTATGTAATACAACATTCCCCATTCCGCCTTTTTACGACCACCACGTCTAGCAATTATTTTTGAAAGATGTATATATGCTACTATGTTGAGAAACATTTCACATATTTTATCATATCGCCCACTATTGAAATCATATGTAAGCAAAACTAACTAACTAACTAACTGACCATCACTCCGTCTCGCCAAAGGGGTAGGCAGAAAAAATGCACTGCCACACTTTTCTTTCCTGACATATTCCTCTCGTTTCCTCAACATTCATACATCGTGTCATGCACGCGCGTCGATTTCTCTGACTCCTCACATGGCTCACATTCAATATTTGATTAATTAGTTCGTGCCACGTTTTCCTCGGTCTTCCTCTATTTCTGGTTCCATTTACATCGTTAACATATAATTTTTTTATCATTCTTTCTTCATTCATTCTTTCCATATGTCCAAACCAACTTAATGATCCTTTCATTATTTTGTTCATAACACCATCATTCGCACCGCATTCACTTCTTATATGTTCATTCGGCACTCACAGAGTATCCACACATTCGTGTAAGACATCTCATTTCTACTGCATTTATTCTACTTTCATCCTTCTTCTGCCAGTTCCATACTTCGCTTCCATACATAACGGTCGGTAGAAAAACACCATTGTGCACTGCCATTCTAGATTTTTTGGATAGGTTTTTGTTTTTAAGAAGTTTAAAAAATTTGTTTCACGGGAAAGACATGTTTTGCCTTGCTAAGGCATTACCAAATGTCTAATGAATTGATAAGTGAAATAAAACTTTTAAAAATTAGATTATATTTTATAGGAAATATATATTAAGTACCAAATATGATTTGTGTACTATATATTCAACAATTCACCAAATTGTTGTCACAATATCGTCTATTATTATTTAAATTTATTTATTGTACAAAAATCTAATTTCAATAACTCAAAATGCTTATTAGCTCGTTAGGATGATGATACTTACGTAAAATTATCATAGCACATTAAATAGTAAATTTATATATAAAGACTTTCACAAAACTGAAAAGTAGAAACATCACAAGCACCCACATACGATAATAACAAAACGCTGGATAACGAATTGCGAACTAAATAAATAAATCTGCAAACTAAAATAAATAAATAAAATCACATGTACATACCTCCCCACCAGCATAATTCCAAATACAACTATTTTATGATTCATCTTAAAGATTTAATTCACTGCACGTTAAAATAAAATTGTAAAGTCTGTGATCGCTATTTTTTTTAAACACGGATTCTAAAACAATGGTTTGACCCGGCGAAGAAAGGCGTCGCGGCGTCTGACAGACGAGCGCCTCTGTAACTGTGCTAAAGACCGCTTAACATCAACTGTGAAGGTTTACCGTGAACTACCAGTTTTATTACCCGCGCCAGGCGCTACGTTCCAAAGCACAGTCAACTTTTGCATCTTGCATATTTTATCGCGTATCAAGACATTATGATTATTATTATTATTTAAAAAAAATAGTGTTGTTATTTGAAATTTCGGTGTAGAAGTTCATTGTAAGTAACGAAAATAAAAAAATGTTGTTGAAAAATATTTTTTTATGTATATTTAGTTCAAATAGACCAGAAGATGACAGAAAGCTGCCGAAACCGGTCGAAAACACAAACATAAGTGGATTTTAACTTAATATATATTTTAAAAAGATTTTTTACATTTTATTTTACTGTAATTTTTTATATTATTACTATTATTAACGGTTTAAATAAAAACTCTGTTTTGTATATCTATTGATTGTCAGGAAGGCCGCCAAAGGGATGGAGAGAGGAATGGACATCATCATCCCAGGACAGCCCACCGTCACAAACAGGTCATACAACCTAAACTGAAAGGAAGAAGAAGAAGAATAAGAAGTTATGAATATCAAAATTTATAATAATTTGTCGTGACAGCTATTTCGCTAACCGATGTTAGCATTGCCATTACTATTATTATGCATATTATATATATTATTATTATTATTATTATTATTACTATTATTATTATTATTATTATTATTATTATTATTATTATTATTATTATTACTACTACTATTATTATTATTATTATTTTATTGAATCGATCTGTACATCATTACAGCGCGAGCCAAATCGACGTAAGCGGTATAGTTATCATATTGATTTTGATGACATGTGATGGGTAGCTAATCTATCATCATTTTATTGTCACGTGAATCGCCACCAAACTGACAGTGTGACAAGCACACTGCCACGCCACTCGGATACGAAAGTCGTATGCGTCGGAAAGTCACTACGCAATTCGATAATTGAACGCTTAGACAACGCCTGTTCAAACATCACGTGCAATAAATGCATCAAAACTAATGTCTATTATTGATAACACGTATGTGGTTAGTTAATTTAGATAATGTTATACATACAAAAATAAATATTTACTTATTTATTTCACGTACTAACTAATTTATATTTTAAACATATTGTATAATATACCGCGTCTCCCGCGGGGGCAAAAAAAGAAGGATGGAGCGCCTTATCGGTTAAAGTGTGACAATCCTTTCTGCCTATCCTTTTAGGGAGACGGCGTGATGGTAAGTTAGTTTTTTTTTCAATATAGGACCCCTGAGGTGGTTTGAACTAATGAAACGAACGGATGAGAGAAGAATGATTTAAATGTTGTACACAAGCAGTGTGACAGGAAAAAGAAGCTCTGGACGACCAAGGAAAGCACGGCATGACCAAATTTATCAAATACTAATAGGCGGTCACATTTGAAGTCGGAAGAATCGACGAGCATGCATGTTACGATGTATGAATGTAGGTGAAGCTCGAGAGGTATGTAAGAGCTGACCAGTACGGCGGTCCATCCTATTTGCCTACCCCTTAGTTAGTTAGTTAGTTAGTTTGTCAGTTAGTTATATTCATTTGTTTATTGTAAGTGAATTAAATATTTCTTATATTTTGTAATATTTACTTTCGCTGTCTATAAATTGGAATATTACACCGAAGAAAGATGAGAATCATTCGAAATATGTCAGTGAAAACGTGTGTGTGTTATTTATTCAATATTTAAATGGTAAACTGAAGATTTATAGTAAACGAACTTATTCTTATGCACTATTAACATTAAACAATTTGAAAGCCTTTTCATATTAGTCTACAATTAAAAAAAATGTATATTTAAAAACAATAATCACCTTTTGATTTCAATTAATTTAATTTAATAATTGAAGGATAAGGCGTTTACGCCGAAGAATGATTTGAATCATTCGAAATATGTCAGTGAAAAGTTGTGTTTTTTTTATATTATATATTTAAATGGTTAACTGAAGATTTATAGTAAACGAACTTATTTATATGCACTACATTGTGGAATTCCATTGTAATTTGGAATAGAATGCACAACACTGTTTTTATTTCACTATTATTCATTAAATATTTTTATTGATTAAAAATATCAAACACAACATGTTTCGGAGATGACCTTCAACTTCAGGAGTTAGTATATTGTATAATTGACAGTTAAAGTGGAATAAAAACATTATTGTTCATTCTATTCCAAATTCAATTAGATTAATATTTTATTCTATTTTATTTTAAATTCAGAGATTGTATTAAAAATACACTGGCGCCATCTATGAATAAATATAACAAAAATAGCTCTTGTTCATTTACGTCGGAGAAGCCTTCAAAAGATTTTTTTTTACTTTTGTCACTTCTAATTCAATTGTCTTGTAGGTATATTTTAATTAAATTGTCTTATGCGTTTTCAATTAAATTGTCTCATGGTGATATTTTCATTAAATGTTCTCGTGGATTTATTTTAATTAAATTGTCTTATGGGTATATTTACATTAAATTGTCTTATATACATACATTAGATTCTTTCAACTACTCCACTTTCTTTCAACTGTAGCATTGTATTTAGATTTTCATAAACATTGCGTGCACCGAGCTAATGAAAAGAAAATTAATTGATTCATATGAAATAAGATTTCATCTCCGAGAAGGCATTTGATTGAGATCTTACCATGGCATGCTAGAAGATAAATTATATTTTCATCAATTTACAAGGTTAATTTGCAATTGTGAATAATTCAAGATTATTTTAAAACATATGTTTTTTCATTTTTTATATTTAATTGACTAATTTTGAAACCTTTCAAAATTTTCCGATTTATTTAGATTCATAAAAAAGATTTTTTTATACAAGTAATACATACATTGAATTAGTGAACTATTTACTCCATTTATATCCTCTCCATTACCGAGTCTACCTCTCTATACCGTATCTAAGGTTCCGGGTTCGATTCCTGGCGAGGGCAGTGTGATTGTCACTGCCTTTGGTCCGGTGTAGAATTCACGTGACAATAAAATGGCGATAGATTAGCTACCTGTCAGATGTCACGAGAATCACTATGGTAGCTATAATACCCCATTACATCGATTTGGCTCATGCTGCTCATGCTTTAATATAAATTTGTCCACTGGGATTTCGAACCTCCCAAAAGAAGTAATCTCGGGAAACCCCGACGAGGAAATCCGACACATTATAAAAAGGGTGCGTGCGTATTGCCCCAGACGCCAAACTGCATCATTAGAAGTGGGTATTAATAGACAATAATATATCAAAACACGTGACGTCACTGAGGTACAGTAACGAGCATAATAAGCGATAAATACCCGCACCAATAACAACTAGGTAACAGAGCAACCAACTCATTTATATGTGAGGATTTCCATAGTGACTTATCCGATATTAAGTTATGAACGCCCTCGAACATGAGATTCCGTTTACGTAAGGCATAAAAAAACGCGTTTAATTGTTAATTTTGTATTTTTAGTGAATCACATCTCTTGGTGGCGCTGAAGAAGGTAAATATCATAGATTATTTGAATTGTTATGTCATTAAAATGCAATATGTTTATAAAACAAAACCAAACTGTATATTCAATAAGTATACCAAATTTAACAACATTTTGAATGTATACAAATACTTGTAGACGATTACTGGATTTTACCATTGCGGGTTATCATTTTCAAGGATTAATTGTATCTCAATACAGACGAAGACTAACCTAACCTAACCCAACCAATGACAGGTCATAAGTCCTGTAAGCACCTCGACTACCAGATTATGTTCCCAATTTGCACCTTCGTCTCTATTGAGATACAATAAATTTATTATTAATTTGTTGAATCGCTCTTTACATCGTTACACCGCGAGCCAAATCGATGTAAAGAGTATAGCTATCATATTGATTCTCATGACTTGTGATAGGTAGTATATTCGTTTATGTCTTGGAGTATGCGAACATCGGAGAGATTCAAATTGATGCTTTCGAGATGTGGTGCTGGCGACGAATGCTGCGTATACCCTGGACGGCAAGAAGAACAAACCAGTCAATCATTGATATTAGATTTTTTATGTTTATAATACATTAGATTTACTATGAGGACTCAAATGACTGTAATTGTGACGGTGGGATATACCCTGCTGGTAGGTACGTACCTTTAAAATGCCGTAAAACACGTACTTGCATTACAACACAAAGAAAGTAAGCAAGTCCGACTCCCTTGCGTTGTAGAGTGGTCCTCGTAATCCCGCGAGTTCCGGGAAATCCCACGACAGGGAGAGGGCTAATGGCGTATCTTCGGGAATACAAAACCGAAACCCTAAAAGAAGGTAGCTAACTTATTAACTATCACACCGTCTCCCCGAAAGGTTAGGCAGAAAGAATGGACTGCTACACTTTAACCGATGGGGTATTCCATCCTTCTCTTTTCGCCCCCGCGAGAGACGCGGTGTGATGGGTTGCTAACCTCATCGCCATCAATAGGCATCTCCCCCGCACACTTCGATCATCCAACGTCCACAAAATAAATCTAAAAAATATATATAAAATACAATGATATGAAATAAAATAACAAAATGAAAATAATTTAACACATAATGTTCTTTAGATGGGGGTTTGAATGGATGGTTAGGGCCGTGTGGGGACATACCGTGCTGGAAGGTATGTGTACCAGTAAATGCCATGAAACGCCATAGTTGCATAACATCAGCAACACTACCATCTAGTCCGACTCTCTGACGTCCACGTGTGATCTTTATGATCCCGCAAACCCTGAGTGTGGCATATTGGACGTACTCGAATGTTGATGTTCCACAGCTAACCGTGAGAGGGCGAATGGTGATTTTCAGCGCCACAAAACCGGTCACCCCCAGCTAAGGGAAGGAACACCCCTACAGAAAACCCCTGGTCCTCCTAGTAAGGGGGTTGCGTTAGGCCAACAACCTAACCTCGTAAAACAACCAAGGTTATGAACTTTTCAACCAATTCGTTTCTTGGAGGAGGCTGGGACTCACCGAGGGTTGTAGCGCCGAGAAAAAAAGTTATTTTAGATGGTGCACATGTTGTCAGCTGGACGCCGGACTTTTAAGTTTATTTAATTTATAAATCACGTATCCACCGTTTTTATAAATTAACTGTAATTAGCACTTCAAATCCAACACTAGCAAGAACTTAAAAATATTATTGAAGAAATTATTCAAATTGTCGTTGGAACAAATGAAAAATATACAAAAAAATCCCTGGAGGCCACTCCATTAACACTTCTCAGGAAACCTGTAGGAAGAAAGTATTCACTACAGTGATGGTGTACGTTGGGGGGACCTGACACAGGACTATAAGAAGAATGGCTATGGTCGGTTAACCTTTTTAAACTTACAAAATTAAGAATATTTATTTTATCCACTGTTGTTATTGGCTTTCTGGTGGGTAGCGGTACAGGGGAGTATGCTCTGCCTGGAAGTAGAACTTTATAAAAATTCGTAATCAAATCAGTTTCTTTCATCAATATACAAAATTAAGGTTTAAGGCATCTATTGAGAACAGGTAAAATAATATATATTGAATATAGTATACTACCAAAAACGCATGAGAGATGGTTCGACACTAGGAAGACAAGATACTCTCCAAAATCAAGAGTATTTGCCTTCTGAACGTATTTTCACTAATATAAAAGACGTCAATCTCCGAGGAGACCGCGTTCAGCAGATTTATTGCTCTTCCCACCGGTGTCACCAGAGGCAGGTTAGTTCTGGCGGCCGGTAGGTAAAACAATCTAAGCTGTCGCTGTCGGAGATATCTATCAGGAACAAAAAGCCGAACATTCTCCAGCGCGTCTAAATAAATGGGTTATGAGATGCCCATTTCTTCGAAGCTGCAGAAAGTGGGTCCTAAGCATGTCCAAAATAAATGCCGTGGAATAGAGCCCAGGATAGCTACCATACTCCTTCATGTAGAGACAGCTTAGATTTTTTTTTCTGAAACCTCTCCAGCATAACGAAATATCTAACCTTGCCAGGACTCCATATTAAGGAAACAATTAATAATGCGTCATATTGCAATGACACCAGCAACACTCCTGCCAATTCCAACTCTCTATCGTCCACGAGTGGTCATTTAGACCTCACGAGCCCCGAATAATGTGACCACTGATAAAACCATCAGTATCACAGCAAATAGAGAGTGGACAAATGGCGAATTTCGATCAAACTCAATTCCCCCTCACAGAAAATCCTCCAAACACTGGATACCATTCCCAAGTCATCAATATGAGTTCCGGCGATCTTTGAATGGGTCAATGGGCTAAGAAATTACTATTCGTGGCAGAGATACCTACCATAACTGATAGACAACAGGAATCTTGATACGAGTATAATACTAGGTATAAAAAAGAAATCAAATCTATTTGAACTTGGTGCGAAAAACACTATTCAAATTTGCTAATTGGTAAAACATACTCACAAATTTATAGTTTAAATTTTATATTGCATGTGACCTTCCTGTCGAGAAATGTATTTACCTATCGTAGTGGTACATCATAATTGGTATGTCCATAATACACACTTCTTTAGGTAACTCCACATTCATACACTGAATCATACACTTACGTCGATTCTCAACCTAGCCGACATTTAAAATTTGATGAATTTGGTCATTTCATGTTTTTCCCAGTCTTCCTCGACTCTGTACTCCATTCGCATCGCCAAATTATACTTTCTTAACCGTTCATGGATGGATGACGTGCAACCCAGGTGTCTTAAAGTTTTATTCATAATAATCTTCCGCTCTACATTTCTTCCTTACATATCAGCATTTGAAATTCTGTCACACATCTTTCTTCCAGGCATACGTCTGAGAGACATCATCTCTACCAAATTAATTCTGCTCTCATATTTCTTCTGCCAGCTCTATACTTCGCTTTCATATATAAGGGCTGGAACCAGAACTTGTAAACCTATGTATAATAGATAAACAAATAAATAAAGTAGTCATGTCTGGGCGTATAACTGATTTCCTTTGAGCATAAATTAGGTATACCTACTTTAAAGACGTCAGAAAATACTTAACTGGATCATATACGTAATATTATCTGAAAGCTGCCGTCATCACAATGATGGAAAACTAGGATTATTCGACAGTTCTATGAATAGATCTCTGTCCAACATTTATTCAACATTGTATCGTCTTCTCTATCGTTATTATTTTCCCCTGCGAAAGCATCATCGGTCCTTATGCGATGAAATATTTAACTAACTAACTAACCATCACACCGCATCCCTTAAGCGGTAGGCAGAGAGACTGCTCTGTCCTAGCATACCTCTATATATCCCTCTACATTCATACATCGTAACATGCAGGCCCGTCGATTTTTCCGACTTTGAATGTGGCCGCCTTTATATATTTGATTAATTTGATCATGGCATGGCTTTCTTGGTCTTCCACGAATTCTCTTTCCACTTATATTGCTTGTAAACAACATTTTAACCATTCTTCTCTCGTCCATTCGTTCCATATGTCCAAACCATCTGAGGGATCCTTTTTTAATTTTACTTATGATCTAATCATCTGCCTTAAATTTTCTTCCTTATTTCGTCGTTCGTTATCTATCATATATCGTTGTCCCGCACATTTTGCCAGCTCCAAGCTTCACTTCCATATATAACGGTTGTCATTAGAATTCCATTATGTACTGCAATCTTTGCTTTAGTGGATATACTTCTATTTGCAATGATATTTTGTTCACAGCACCGACCCTTTTTTCGATATCTTTCTCCATTTTTCAATCTCTTATTTATATGTTTCCCAGATAGATTCATTCTGTAACTTACTCCAGTTTCTCACCGTTCGCAGTTATTGTTATATTTTTATTTCAATTTTATAAACATAATACTGGAGGAACCAAGTAGCCTGAATGGATAGTGACAGACTCTCATATACAGCCATTTACGAAATCCCATTCGGACACCGTCCACCTGGTAGACCACCTAAGAGATGAAGGGACAGATGGACCTCATTCTCTGAAGAGACGTGATTCCTATATCACAGATCGTTGAATTTATTAAATGAAAAATAATATATAATGTATAACAATTAACTCTCTGGGTTAGTTTTCAAGTGAAGTGTGTGTACTTAAGTAAAACTGGATTATCTTTATCGTCGTTATGAATACTAAACTGTTTGTCAACTATGTTTGTTAATAAATTTTGAAACCTTGAAAACGAGACATAAAGCTAGTGTATGTAAAATAGTATGCAGAATAAGTAATTCAGGTTAAGTTAATAGGCTGATTTAATACAAATTATGTTGTTATTTATTCAACTACGCCCAGTACCAACTACTGATTAAAATGGAAGTCTAATTGCACGCACAAGTATTGATACAAATGTTATCTAAAAACTCTTATACAATATTGTGTCAATGGTCCTACAGCCCATATCAAAATATCAATCCCAAAAGTCTTCTTGTTGTAGACCAATGTGGTCTGTTCTCCAGAGTGTTGCTCCTCTTGTGAGGTAGATTCCCAGCTGTCCTTACATCTTTTAGGAGGTCTTCCACAAGGACGAGTCCCATGAGGCTGATTATGCAATGCAATATAGGGGAGTCTGGTGGTGTCCATTCTTTTAACATGACCGTACCAGTCCCTTTTTCGCTGACTGCTCCATCTAATAATATCTCTCTTATTCTGGTGTTACTCACGCGATCTCTCAGTGTTTTGCCTGCTATCGTCCTCAGTGTCTTCATCTCGGAAGTCCTCAAAACTTGTTTGGTCCTTACTGTGTCTGCCCTTGATTCGACGCCATATGTTATTATTGGTCCTACGCATGCCTTATATATTCTCATCTCACTCTTAACGGCTTCTTAATATTGTGGATTTTAGAGCTAAATATAATAAAAAAGTAATAAAAATTATAAAAAAAATCTTTATGATGTTATATTGAGTGGGCTTCCACTTTTGTTTAACGCCATCTTTTGGGACCTACATCAAAATTTATTTAGTTTATATAATAATTGCTAGTGGTGGGTTAATTTATTTTTACTGATTCTAAAAAATCCATTACTGTTATTAAGTTGCAAGTGTTGTTGTTTTCTATATAATTAAAAGGCACTTACACAGGTTATTGATGTTGTTGATTGAAATTTCTTGGTAGAAGTTCATTGTAAATAATGAAAATAAAAAAAAATTATTAAGAATTTATCTATGTTTATTTTTAGTGTAAAATCTACTTATTAATTTTCATCTTCGACCGGTTTCGGCAGCTCGCTGCCATTAGACTCGCCAGAAGATGGCAGCGAGCTGCCGAAACCGGTCGAAGACGAAAATTAATAAGTAGGTTTAACACTAAAAATAAACATAGAAAAATTCTTAATAATTTTTTTTTATTTTCATTACTTACAAAGGTGATTATTTTTTTCACGATTCCATATAATGTAAATTTATTGTGTCTTGGGTAACTACTTAAACTTTGGGTTAGTATATAATTAAAAAGCAATTACAAGGGAAGCGAATTCTCGAAATGAATCTATATAATGTTTTTTTTTTGTGTTTGGATTAGTTAAGTTTAAAGATTACTTACTGTCTGGATTACTAATAGTGTCTGGGAATTTCTCCCTGGAGTTCTTTAGCAAAGATAATTACGGACGTAGAAATTTAAGTTTAATTTAATTTAATAGTCCATTGATTTGGCCGAAACAATATGATACTTTAACATGTTAAACTGTTAAATTAAAAAACTTTGTTTTATGTATCACAATTGTATTTTTATTTTACGCGACAGCTTTTTCGTCAACCTACGTTGACATCATCAGGTGTTCTCTCTCCGGTCTCAATATAGCGATTGGTCTGCAGCAAGGCGACGCGTCTCCTCTTCCACTCCGCTCGATCCTCGGCAACTCTCTTCAACTCCGCATAAGAGGTGCAGCCCATATCTCGATAAATCTGGTCTAGGTACTCTTGGCGAGGTCGTCCTCTGCCAATACAAAAAAAAAGTGGAAATCATACAACCGGGTGGTGGTCTAGGGGATAGAACGTTTGGCTCCTGATCCAGGGGGCGTGGGTTCAAGCCTGGACACGACCAAGTTCCTTCTTCATAATAATGAGCTGTTTTCTGGTCACATTGAAGACTGTAAAAAATAAATTCTAATATCATTAATCCTTGATGTTAGTCTTTTTTTTTTTTAATAAATAAAATATTTAAGAAATGTATCGAGTTACTGAAAATAATCCCTCACAGTAGTAATGATACAGCTTACAGCTTGTACGCGATGCGCGCCACAGGTGTATAGATATGAATACGTTTATGTATTTTTTAATGATTCGATCAACTAGATCAGGTCTATATCTGATCGCAGACACAGGAAGTATCGTTATTTGATAATTGAATCGAGGCCAACGCGTGCCAATAGAGAAGGTCTCCGGCCCTAGAGACCCTTAGGATTAATATCCTCGTATCTACAACTCACAAGTCAGAATCTGTACCACTCACGGTCGTGCAGAGTACATTCTTGTCTTGCGAGATAAAGAGACACTACTCTACTCGTACAACTAACTGCGGAAAGATTAATCATTATCTTTCATTTTCCGTGTAAAACCCTACATTCCTTAACTAATTGGTAAAATAACCATAATGTTTTTTAATGACATTTGATTATATGAATGACATAATCAAATATCGTTCAATCGCCTTTGACTGCCGAAACATGTCATTCACATAAAATATAAATAAACTTCTTAAAAACAGAGGCTTTCAATCGTAAAAAATGCTACATTTGATAATGCATTAGAAAGGCGAAACGTGTCATTCACATAAAATATAATAAAACTTCTAGAAAACGAACATTTTCATTTGTATTATTTTTTGCGACATTTGATAATGCGTTAGACAACCGAAACATGTCATACACATAAAATATAATAAAACTTCTAAAAAATATACGCTTTCAATCGTAATAATAAAAATGCGACATTTGATAATGCCTTAGACAGGTTAAACATGACATTCACATAAATTATAATAAAACTTCTAGGAAACAAACGTTTTCATTCGTATTAAAAAATTGCAACATTTGATAATGCCATAGACAGGCGAAAACTTGTTCAATGTTTTTGGGATCGGCCTTTCTTGAATGGCGTCTTTACGACCATTGGAAAACCCCGACAGAAAATCCTCCAGAGAAGGCAAGGGGATACCACTCTGGATATTTTTTCCCAGGTCATCACTATGAAACAAGGAATTTAAAATTAAATTTGAACCTTATTCGAAAACGGGTACATTCAGTATAAAGTTGCCGACATGCCAATAAACATGTTTACGCCAAGAGCTGTTTAATTCTTCCGCTAACACCTGCAACACATAATCTTGGTCCTCTGAATCGATGTTGGAGTTTATCGATTTTCACACACCGATATGCTTACTACTTTTGACTTTGTACAGTTTCATAAAAAGACGCACTTTATTGATATTATAAAATATTACTTTGTGCGCAGCGTATAAACTAGTTATAATACATTTATTTGCAAATTAACATCTTTTGATATTCACTTAAAACATATATTATAGGTGTTTGAAGTGAATATCAAAAGATATAAATTGATTAAACGAAGTTTACACGACAAATAATTATGTAATACTTGCATATACTCGTATAACATATAGCTATTATTAAACACAATTAATTATTATTTAAACTAACTAACTGGAAACAAAATAAATAGTGCGCTTAGTCCAAGTCATCGCTGCAAATATTAATATATCGACTGAACCAAAGATGGCAGTACACAATGGAATTCTAGTGCCGACCTTATTATTATTATTATAATTATTTTGTTGAATCGCTTTTTACACCATGACAGCATGAGCCAAATCGATGTAAAGGGTATTATAGCTATCATAGTGATTCTCGTGACATGTGATAGGTACCTAATCTATCGCCATTTTATTGTTAGGTGAATTCTACACCAGACTAAAGCCGGAATCGAACCCGGAACCTTCGAGGTGGCAGTCAATGCACTTACCACTCGGCCACGAAGGTCACACTTCTGAATGGAATTGGCAGAAGAAGGATGAAAATAGGATAAATGTCGTAGAAATGAGGTCATAAAAACAATGTGCGGAAAAACAATGTATGATTACCTAATGATGAAAAAAAATAATTATGTAGGGCAGATGAATACGTCATAAATAAAATTAATGAATGAACACCAAGATGAAGAATGATTATCATGAAGAAGAAGACCAAGGAAAGCATGGTGTTACCAAATTTATCAAACGTTGAACTACGGCCTCATTCGAAGTCTGACAAAACGACGAGGTAGCATGTTATTATGTATGCGTGTAGAGGAATCTAGAGAGGTGTGTCAAGACCAAGCAGTATGGCGGTCCATCCTCTCTACCTACGAAGAAGCAGCGTTATGGATAGTTGGGTTGTTACTTACTACTGAATAATTATGTATAGATACGTTATATTTGCATACATAATACATACATAGCTATTATTGAATACATAATTAATTATTATATAAAACTAATTAACCATAATGACATACGGAATCGAAGCAAGAGCAGACACTGTCAGAACCAAACATCTCTTAAGAGTAGCAGAAATGAGAACATTGCGACCTATTGTGGGGAGAACCCTTAGAGATAGGATACCCAATGAAGTAATTCGCAAATCCTGCAAAATTGAAGACATAGTGAGATGGAGTAGGTAAAGAAGACGATTCTGAAGGGACCACATCGAGAGAATGGATCCAGCAAGAATTCCTAATATCGTGATGCGCGAGACTCCAGAGGGCCGTCGGCCACCAGGACGACCACCAAAGAGATGGAGAGAAGGCTGGTCGTCTTCATCACAGGAAGAAAGTTGATATCCTACATAAACAGATCGCAAGATCTACAATCAGAAGAAAAAGAAGAATAACTAATTAACCAAACTATTACGCTGTCTCTCCGAAGGCGTAGGCAGAAATAATGGACCGTCACACTGTTCTTTCCTCATACATAGTTCTTCATACATAACACCGTTGTTTAGTTAAAAAATTTATGATTGAATAAAGAAAGTATGAATGTAGAGGTAGCAAGAGAAGTATTTCAGGAAAGAACAGTGTGGCGCTCCATTATTTCTGCCTACCCCTTCGGGGGGATGGCGCGATTGTTGTTTAGTTACTTATTTATACTAATAAAAACAATCCAACAATTGTACTCGTATATTCTTGTGCGTTTGATAAACTTTATGCGTTAAGATTGTTTTTCCACTAATGTCCTGGTATTATGTTGTATGTGTATAATATCTTACCTGTACTCAATAGATGCCTTAAACATTTATGCTGCTTGTGATGTATTTTTTTATTTGATTTATTTGATTGATTGATCGACAAGTTTCGAAGATAAAATTACCTTCATCATTGGAAGATCAACAGAAAATTATTTGATATCGTAATATCTATGATGATGATATAAAAATCAACTCAAAAATTTAACAATAATATTATTTGATTATCAAAAAATTCAAAATTAATTCCATAATTTCTTTAATTTCATCAACAAAAGCAAATTTAAAAAATCATGTATTGAATGAGTTAACTGTCAATTAATAATCTTTAATGAGAATTAAGGCAACATTGGACGTTCTAATTTATTTTTTTATTTTTTTTATTTATATTCTAACATTGATAGCACACTCAATAAGAAATAAGAAAGAAATGTAAGGCAGATGACTGCATCATGGATAAAATTAAAAAAGGATCCCTGAGATGGTTTGGACATATGGAACAAATGGATGAGAGAAGAATGGTTAAAAAGATGTACACAAGCAGCGTGAGTTAAAAAAGAAGCCGAGGACGACCGAGGAAAGCATGGCATGACCAAATTAATCAATTACTAAAAGGCGGCCACATTCTAAGTCGGAATAATCGACGTGCGTGCATGGCACGTTGTATGAATGTAGAGGAATCCCGAGAGGTATGCCAGGACAGAGCATTGTGGCGATCCATCCTCTCTGCCTACCCCTCCGGGGAAATGGCGTGATGGTTTGTTAGTTAGTTGTACTTAAAGGGAATATCAAATCAAATCAAATCAAATCAGTTTATTAACTCAAAAGACATTACAAACAGGAAAATGTTTAAGGCATCTATTGAGTACAGGTAAAATAGTATAAAAATACAACAAAGTACCATGAACGCATTAGAGATGGTTAGACATTAGGAAGACAACATACTTTCTAAAGTCAAGAGTATTTGTCCCCTGAACGTACCTTCACTAATATAAAAGACGTCGATCTCCGAGGAGACCGCGTTCAGCAGACTAATTGCTCTTCCCACCGGTGTCACCAGAGGCAGATTGGTTCTGGTGGCCGGTTGGTAAAACAATCTGTGCTGTCGCTGTCGGAGAAATCTATCAGGGACAAAAAGACCAACACCCTCTAGCACAGCCGAGTTCTCGAAATATCCCCTGATTAATTTAAAGAAATGGGTTATGAGATGCCCATCTCTTCGAAGCTGTAAAGAATTGGTTCCGAGCATTCCCAAAAGAAATGCCGTGGGATAGAGCCACGGATAACTACCATACTCCCTCATGAATATGTAGGTAATAACTTGAAAATTACTCAAGTTAATACAAAATCTTGGTTAGATTTGATGTTTTATCAGATTATATTGTTAACCGCTAAACAGCTTTAATAATGCGATAATTACCTGTGGTTATTAAAGGATTTATGCGGTTTGGTAAATAATGTAGAGAACCGGAATACAATTCTAAGAAAGCATATATGTATTTGGTAAATACTTTAAATCCATAATTAGTTACGGCAGCCGGATATTTGATAATATAACGTCCTTTTATACGCACAGAGAAAAGAAACATGCGACTGTAAAATACACAAAAATGACAGTTTTTCCTCCATTAGTTTTTGTTTTTTTTTTAAAAAACTAATACCAAGGATTTTAATCAATGATATTAGAATTTATTTTACAATCTTCAATGTGAACGGAAAATAGCTCACTATTATGAAGAAGAAATCTGGTCGTGTCCGTGCTTGAACCCCTGGATCAGGAGCCAAGCGTTCTATCCCCTAGCTACCGCGAAGGCTCGGTCGCTAAACCTTGTGCGAGGACAGCGTTTTGGCACAGTCAATTAACCGTTCGCAGAAGACTTAGCTGATCGCAATGTGGACTGTCTGGCATTCTAGTTCTCGATGTTGCAGATTTCAGATATATAAGCAGGTGCCATTCTATGCAACGCCTTTGAAGACCGTCCTTCTTTTCCAAATTTTTTACTTTTAAAATTGTACACACTCTCTCAACGTGGGTCGTCTTTAACGCTTTCATTTTGTTGTGTCATATTAGTGTCAATAAATATATCGTTATTATATAAATATGATGTAAAATTCCATATACAATTCACATAAAAGTCACTTGACGAGTGAACGACCATCTATGGATTTCAGCCAGTGATTTGAAAATTATTTTTAAATCTCATGGAGCAATCCAAAACCGGTTCCATCAGTGAAAGAGCAATCTCATCACGTGCAAATTATTTTCACCGATCATCCATTTTAATTTCACACATCTCTCAAATGTACACAAAATGGCAAAGGTATTTGAACCCGGCACCAATACATTCGACAATCATTGCACACACTCGCTAATACGATGTGCCATTCGAAGTGGTTATACATACGTTGTAACCAAAATCTTACCAATTCGAATTAACTATCCGAAATTTATTAATGGTCTTTGCATATCGCCTAGAGTCAAGAGTGTTATTATTTTTTAAACCAAAAAAAAAATATGTATGCATTTGTTTATAGCATAAAACGTTAAAACGGGCCTAGTGGTAAATTGGGGCGTTGACAAATGACAGGGGGCTGTCGTGGCTTGTGTATAATATGATATATAAAAAAACAGTAATCAAACAGAACATTTGATACATTTGATAATGCCTCGAATGATAATTTCAACATTTGATAATGCCTAAGAAGGGCGAAACATGTCATTGCCATGAAATATAATAAAACTTCTAGAAAACTGACGTTTTTCGTATTAATCATATTTATTGTATCTTGAACAATGATTTAAAACTCTAAAACAAATAACTAATAAGAATGAAAACGTAGAAAGTCGGAATAATCGACGTGCGTGTATGGTACGATGTATGAATGTAATGGAAGCCCGAGAGGTATGCCAGGACAGAGCATTGTGGCGATCCATCTTCTCTGCCTACGCCTCCGGGGAAATGGCATGATGGTTAATTAGGTCTAGAGATTTGTTATAATTTATGTGAATGACATGTTTCGCCGGTCAAAGGCACGTTTATTTGATAAAGGCTTAGACAGCCGAAACATATCATGCACTTAAATTATAATAAAACTTCTTGAAAATCGACGTTTTCATTCGTATTTCGAATTTCAATCCTTTGAAACATATCGAGGAAAAAAATGGAAAAAATTGTGTTTTAATTCATAATTCATAAAAAATCGTAACATAATATTATTTTCAGAGAGATGTTGGTGAGGATGGGACAGCGTGATTAGAGTGTGTATAAATCAGGTAAATTATTTCTCATGTGAATCGACCGAAAGTGGATCGTTTCGCCATTACGAATTTCGTTCGGGCCTTGGGTTTTACCGCCGACCAGTCTGCTTACGCGTGAGCGGACGGTCACCCGCTCTGCGGTTTCTACGGGAATCCCTACTAAAAGTATATAATTTCGCAAGCTGCTTGTACGTATAATCTTATCTCGTTGAGGCGGTGAAATTAATATACAATAAAGGAATAAAGGGGCATCCAGTATCCCGAAAATGAGCAAGTAAAATGTGGTATACGAGAATACTCGTATACCATATATTCGGTATACTTGAGGTGTACTCGTATAGAAACAACAACGGCAATGTCAAAATCATCAAATTGTTGGTGAACAACGAAAAATGTTTAATTGTATCTCAATAGAGACGAAGATGTAAATTGTTTTTTCAGTATTTGTCTACAAGTATTGGTAACATTCAAGAAAACAAAATATTGTATAAAAACTGGTCCAAGTTTAAAAAAGCATAAAAAAATTGGAGAAATTTTTTCCAGGCGGTGTCTAGCAATGTATGATAATTGCGTAGCCTTTCACATTGCATTAATAAAGATTTTCTGCTTAATGCTTACATCTAATCTTAAGAGATGGCGCTGGTGTAGATTGCACAAAAATATGGGAAGTGTTTCACAACAAAGTAGCATATAGACATCTTTCAAAAATTTGGCAGACGTTGGTCGTAAGAAGGGCGGAATGGGGAATGTTGTATTACATAAAGCGATCGCTTAACCCAACCAATGACAGGTCATAAGTTCTGTAAACGCCTCGACCACCATATTCTGTTTCCAAAAAATAATTTACATCATCGTCTCTATTGAGATACAATTAATCCTTAAACGATTAACCCGCAATGGGTAAAATCCATTATTTGTCTACAGGTATTGGTAACATTCAAGAAAACATGGTGGCTAACACACCTCTGGTGACTCCCACCAGAGTCACCAGAGGCAGGTTGGTTCTGGCAGTCAGTAGGTAAAACAATATGTGCTGTCGAAATCTTTTAGATATTAAAGCTTTCGAACATATACGGACTCCATTGGAGGTGATCCCGAGATGTTTTGGAATTATATCAAGACAGTGCGCAAAGACGGTGGCTTTGTTGAGAATATGATGCTTGGGGAGAAGGAAGGAGAAGAAGTCGTTGGTTTATTTTTGTTACACCGTTTTGTGTCCAAATGAGTCGCCTAAATGTTTTTCGTTTGTGTATATTATGTAAATACAATAAATAAATAAGATATCTTTTATTCTTTAATTAGAATTACGAGTTTATTTAACCCTTAACGTACCGTGTTCAAAACAAAACGCTCGCTCCCATGTGGTAAATTCAGTTTACCGCTAACTTTATCTAAATATCAAGCATATGACTCGATGAATCAAAATTTAATTTATGTCATCTTGTAGGGAATTTCATTAGGAATAGATCGATATCTATAACATACATGGATTATTTGAAAAACATATCATTATTAATTTTTTTCTGGAACCATGCGATTTCTGATATGGAATGCGTCACAGCATATGAGCAACTGACACACAAGTATAAACTTGTCTTGCGGCCGGCGGGGCTAGACTTTACGAGATTTTACGTATGATAAAGGCACCTAGGCAAAATGTATAGTACGTTCAAGACAACGAGTACGTATTAATATTTGTCCCTTTTGGTAAAGTGTTAATATTTTCACAGTTCTGATATTATTAAGTTACGTGCTGCATTTCCATCCACAGTCGGTATTATTACGTACCTATTGAAAAGGCCAAAGATATAATTTATAATACGTTCAAAACAGCGAGTAAGTATTTGTCACTTTTGATAAAGTTGTAAATATTAGCAAAACAAATTCTACCTTAACACGAATGAAGGTGAGGGCAGTCTTAGAAAATATTTTTTTTTGGGATGAAGGAAGTAATTTTTTGCTTTTTTTTTATTACGAAATATTGAGAACACTTCAATGGAGGATTACAATTTTTTTTATAATATTAGGGTCCATAGGTTTTAAGAAAATCAACTTTAAATTGGCAGTGGAAACTCAATTGACCACATGGCAACGCGACGGTTAAGAGTTACGAGTTAATTTAAAATGGTTAATTGATAAAAAAAAAAAAAGCATTGCTCCCCGCTTAGTGCGATATATCGGTCGCCCGTTAAATGGAGTGTATTCATTTAGTTTAGAAATTACATTTTTTAACCGTTATATGTAATAAGACATATTTTAACATACTTCATTCCCTTTTTTCTACTCGTTTTTATTATTTCATTTGAAACTGCAAATTAAAATTCTGATGAAATGAATTATTCAATCGGGTAATAAGATTCCGTTTTTGTTCTGATGACCAACTCGCCCAAGAGGAGAAGAAAGAGAAGGCCGGAGAATGGACAAGGACGTCGACAATAAAAGCACCTCTGCGTCCGATAGAGTATATTCTGTACCACCTGTCATAATAAACAAAGTAAAACGTTATACGGACCTGTGCGATTGTTGTATTTCCGGTTAGGTGTAATGTCCTCTAGGGAGAGTACTGTAGTCCAGCGGTTCGCAACCTAGACGCGCCAAAAATTATATCATTTTCATACACCGAATGCAGTCCACAATACCTCGAACGCACAGACTTGGCAATGTATATGGACAATCGTTAGACATGTTTTGTTAGAGTCTTCCAATTTAAAAAAAAACAACTCCTTGCTCTTTTTGATTTTACTTAGATTTTAAACTTCATTTATAAGAGTATTCGTCTCCTATTCTTTCCATGTGTCCAAACCATCTTAACGTCCCTTTCATTATTTTGTTCATAACACTTTCATTCGCACCGCATTCACTTCTTATATTTGCATTTGATCATATACAGATTTACTACACATTCGTCTTAGAGATCTCATTTCTACTGCATTTATTCTACTATCATCCATATTTTGCCAGTTATTTTCGGGGTCGGCACAAGAACACCATTATGCACTTATTTAAAAAATAATTTTATATAATATAAAAATAAATATACCATGCATGAACGTATATGTTATAACCTTGTTTTATTATGTTAATTATATTTTATATTTTTTTATGTAATAAAGTTTTTATTATTTAAAACGTGTCTATATATCTTCTTCTCCTTCAAGTGCCCTGTCGGGTCTCCACAACGTTGGCGATCACCTCGGCGAACCTGTCCCTGTCCTGCGCCGCTCGGAACAGCTCCTCCACACTTCAGATGCCAGTCCACTCCCTCACGTTTCGCAGCCAGGACATTTGTTTCCTTTCGGGCCCTAGGCGTCCCTCAATTTTCCCCTCCAATATCAGTTGGAGAAGGTGGTACTTTTCCCCACGCAGTATATAACCCGGATGTGAGATCTTTCGAACCTTGATAGTTGATAACAGTACTTGTCAACTCTACCTCGCCTCAGGACTTCAGGTATTGGTAACAATGTCTGTCTAGGGAACTCTGAGCATCCGTAGATGGAGCCACATTTCAAATGCTTCCAGTCTGTTCATTGAGTTAACTTTCAAGGTCCACGTTTCACATCCATACAATAAAATAGACCACACATAGCATTTGATCATTCTCTGATCATACATTTTTATAATAAAAATAAATAAATAATAAATAATAATTTAATATAATGCAATATAATACATTTTTATAATAAAAATAAATTAATAATAATTTAATATAATATAAAAATAAATATACATTGTTACATGCGATGGCGAAAAGAGAAGGATTAAAGTGTGGCAATCCATTCTTTCTGCCTACCCTTTCGGGGAGACGGCGTGATGGTTAGTTAGTTAGTTAGTTTTTGTTACCACTGTTAATTATATTTTAATGTTTTTTTTATGTAATAAAGTTTTTAAAATTTAAAACGTGTCTATATAATTATAACTATTAAAAAATAAAAGATAGAGAGACAAGGATTTTTTTTTCGGGGAGGCGTAGTAGCATAAAGGTTAGAAACCACTGGTGTAGTCTATAGTTCAAACTGTTTCATTTTAGACAAGGTTATCATCTGCCAATAACTACAATTAAATCAATTCAGAAATAAGATATCTTTGTAATAAATGTTCCGACTTTTAATGGGTTTCTCACGACCAACTTTGGCAAAAAAACATTCCCTTCATAAGATACAAACGGCGCGCCACTCATATTTTCACAGTCGAGCAAAAATAACAAGAAATGGCTAATAGAAAGATGAAGACTTGTATATAAGGGCTGAACATTACAAAGGTGTTAAGTATATAAAAAGTCAAAAATGAGTTTTGATCCCAATTGGTGTTAAATATAAAGGCAAATGCGTAAAGTGATTGAATAATTAACTAAATTAAATTAACTAACCACCATGCCGTCACCCTGAAGGGATAGGCGGAAAGAATAGACTGCCACACTTTTCTTTCCTGACATATTTCTCTCGCTTCCTCAACATTCATAAATCGTGTCATGCACGCGCGTCGATTTCTCTGACTCCTCACATGGCCGACATTCAATATTCGATTTATTTGATCCGCGTCACGTATCCAAAAAAACTTGGATGGTAGTGCACAATGGTGTTCTTCTACCGACTCTTATGTATGGAAGCGAAGCAACTGGCAAAAGAAGGATGAAAGTAGAATAAATGCAGTAGAAATTAGATCTCTTAGACGAATGTGTGGATACTCTGTGTATGATAGAGTGTCGAATGAAAATATAAGAAGTGAATGCGGTGCGAATGATGGTGTTATTAACAAAATAATGAAAGGATCATTTAGATGGTTTGGACATATGGAAAGAATGGTAAAAAAATTATATGTTAACGATGTAAATGGAACCAGAAATAGAGGAAGACCGAGGAAAACGTGGCACGATCAAATAAAAGTGATTGAATAATATTGCATACTTCAAACTTCACGTTTAAAGATGCCACCCTTAGTACTTGACAAATACAATAATAAACCGTTTTTTTTTCTTTTTCTTCTTTTTATGTTTAAGCCTTTGTAAATTTATAATAGTATACACGATTGTTTAGTGCTTTTACTTGGATTTAATTTATATAAATAGTGACAAACTCTTTACATCATCACAGCGTGAGCCAAATCGAGCCAAAATAAAATGGCGATAGATTAGCTACCTATCACATGTCACAAGAATCAATATAATAGCTAAAAAAATAAATTGTATACTTAAATTATTATCGAACTATTAATTATATTTACATATTTATTAGCAGACTTACACAATGTGAATTAATTTTTTTTATACTTAATTATTTTAATTACTGAGATATCTCTACATGAGGGAGTTTGGTAACTATCCGTGGCTTTATCCCACTGCATTCCTCTTGGGCATGCTGGGGACCAATAGTTTACAGATAAGAAGAGATGAATGCACACTTACCCATTTCTTCATCAGCGGATACTTTGAGAACTCCGCTATCTTGGAGGCTATCCATCGTTATCTTCGACAGCGTCAGCACAGACTGTTTTATCTCTTAGCATGCAAAACCAACCTGCCTCTGGTGATGCTTGTGGGGAGGGCAATCAAACTGCTGAACATGATCGCTTCGGAGATCGACGTCTTTCATATTCGTGAAAATACGTTCAGAAGACAAATACTACTCTTGACTTTGGAGAGTATCTTGTAGGTATTCCTAATATCGAATCATTTCTCATGCGTTCCTGGTATTATATATTTTTTTATGATTTACCTGTTCCCAATAGATGCCTTAAACTATAATTGTTGTTTGTAATATCTTTTGAGAAAATAAACTGATTTTATTTGATTTGATGTAAGGTGATATGAAATAAGAAAAAAATATTATTTTACGATCTTTGCTTAAATATTCAATCTAAACAATTGTTCAATTAACGATTGATAATTGTATTATTTAGTCAATTTCATTATAAAATTTAATCCATTTGTTTTATATAATAGGATTGAATGTTGATTAATTGTAGTAAATATTAATTCCCACAATAGCACACAATAAACAAAGTTCTTTAAAAATATATAGATTTGTACTATAGCGACATCTTTGAATTTTAGAATTACTTAAATAAAATCTCAGTTTAATGGCTTATTTTCACAGATGTCGCTTTGCATATATTAATATTGTTAATATTTCTAAAAAAAATTATAATATATTACAGAATAATGCAAACATTTAAAGGGGTAATCGAAAAAAAAATTATAACCAACATTAAAGAAAACTAGAAGGACAAAAATAAAATAATTTATTAATTATTTTAATAAAAAAATCTTAAAACAAATACATTTGTTAAATTACAAAGTATGCTTACGTTTATCAAACTGACTAGTTTTTGATATAATTTGATTTACTATCAAATCGAAATACTTTAGTCAAACCAATTTGATTTACAAAATAGCTCCATTTCGGTTCTTACTTTTCAAATATTATATATATACTCGTATAGAATATTTTCTATTTTTTTTCAAAGCTTGTAACTTTTTTTTTAATAATGTTAAATGTACAGTCATCTTTAAAACCGAAAGAAATATTTAAATGTATTCCTTTATTTGACACTGAAAATTATCTAAATTTTAACGAAGTGTCGAAAATTTTTTGGAAGATATGCTAGAATTCTGCACTTATCTTAACTTTTTTTTTTAATATAAAGATAAGTGCAGAATTCTAGCATATATACATCTTTCAAAAATGTCAAACATTCAAGAAGTGTCAAAAAATAAGATGTTTAATCAAGTAATTCCTACTTACAATTCCTTTAACCTAATTTATCACATATTACTCTTTGTGCTTAAATGGAAGTATACCTATTATATATTCTAAGATATGCTTCATCAAGCTAATGCAAAGTTAACTGTTCTTCGATTATAAATGGAGGTTTTTATTTCAATTTCAACAGGAACAAAATAAAATATATTATTTTTCGAAGAACATTAGTAAATAGACTAACGACAATTACTGTGTGTTAAATAGTATAATATTAGTTTAATTATCTGAATAGAGAGAATTCGTAAGGTTAAAAAAGCGTATATAAATAAACTAAACTAAAATATAACGACATTTATTTAGAAAATAAATATCTGTTTTAATAGATATCATCCTCTGTATAATAGTTTCACAGTTATTTTTATTTAATAATAAATAAAAATTATAACAAGAGTTTTGTTTGTTTGAAATTATAACAAGAGTGGTTTGTTACTAGGTACATACCTCAACCAAAATTATTTAGTAATGCTACTGTTAACATTATATATTGAACCTCAAAAATTCCTAGTAATTCAGATGTAAATTTAAATGTTACTGTCTATCATTATGAATTGAACCTTAAAAATTCCTAGTAATTCAGGTGTAAATTTAAATGTTACTGTCTATCATTATGAATTGAACCTTAAAAATTCCTAGTAATTCAGCTGTAAATTTAAATGTTACTGTCTATCATTATGAATTGAACCTTAAAAATTCCTAGTAATTCAGCTGTAAATTTAAATGTTACTGTCTATCATTATGAATTGAACCTTAAAAATTCCTAGTAATTCAGCTGTAAATTTAAATGTTACTGTCTATCATTATGAATTGAACCTTAAAAATTCCTAGTAATTCAGCTGTAAATTTAAATGTTACTGTCTATCATTATGAATTGAACCTTAAAAATTCCTAGTAATTCAGCTGTAAATTTAAATGTTACTGTCTATCATTATGAATTGAACCTTAAAAATTCCTAGTAATTCAGCTGTAAATTTAAATGTTACTGTCTATCATTATGAATTGAACCTTAAAAATTCCTAGTAATTCAGCTGTAAATTAAAATGTTACTGTCTATCATTATGAATTGAACCTTAAAAATTCATAGAAATTCAGCTGTAAATTTAAATGTTACTGTCTATCATTATGAATTATATCTCAAAAATTCCTAGAAAATTCAGTTGTAATGTTACTGTTTATTATAATGCATTGAATCTCAAAAATTCCTAGAAATTCAGTTGTAAATATACCTATCACTGATCATTAGTTCTAAGAAAACCCTTAAAATTGTTATATTTAACTACTCAAAAATGTGCATTGTATACTTTCTCCCCCACAGATTTCTAAATTCAATATAATGACACACTGTTCGGCGATTAGGTTCAGTTTGAGAATGCCCTCGCAAGGCGAAACGAGAAAAGTTTTGAAAAACAATTGTGATGGAGTATTTTCAAATGGTATATATTATAAATAAATAGGCAACAACATGAAACTAACAAAAGAATATCTACAACACTTCTCGCAAGCATATATTCTTATGTTGATTACAAGATATTCATACAATACTCTTACCAGCAATGGCACAAGCTTCCATTAGAAGATGTTTCTCTTTTGATCGATCATATCTAGTTCAAATGACGATCATGGCAAAAATAATACTAAACAAAACTCATTCCTATCTCATTTATAGCTACTACAAATCAATTGCTCTCTTCTTAATAACTTCAGCATAGAATTTTGCAGATTCCTTCGGTGTTCGCGTCTTTTTGGGGTCCTTGTAGTCCACGTAGAACAGACCAAATCTTTCCCTGAAACAATTGAGATCAAGTCTAGATTTAGAAACATAAAATCACTCATCTTTTTTAATAAATACGCCTTACTCAATTTCATAGGTCAAGAAAAACATATTTTATTATATTAAATGCACGTGAACTCTTAGAATCCTATACACTGCATTTGCAGTGGCGAAAAAGCGTGCCCGCGGTCCTTTACACTGCAATTGCAGTGTTAGATCTGTACTTGGTTTTGTCATCATGTAACATCTCTACCAGTTAGTTTAAAACAAAAGTAAAAATGTCATTTCATCAAGTATGGTCTTGGCTTCATGTTGGCATTCACAGATTTTTCTTTATACTCAGGGTTTAATTTAAATAAATATTTTTTGTCAGATGTAAATCGTACGGGCTGAACTGGAATACTAACACAGTCACGCGCGGGCTTGAGTGTATGGCGGTACGAGTCAGATTTCAATGTTTTCGTTATCTTTAGGGTGCCCATATGTTATGGACGAGAACCGAGAGCAAGAAACTGTTTAGATTCTTCTAAATGGTAAAGTTTGTAATGTATTGCTTGAAAGGATGTGATTTGAAAATATGTGTAATCTGACAGTTTTGGTATTTATAACTACGATTGTGTTAATTTAAAAAAAATTTAAGAATTAACGTTTTGGATTTCCATTCCATCCAAGACGATTTTTTATGAATTAAAAAAATATTTTTGTTGGTTAATTTTTTTTCGATATGTTTCAAAGAATTCATTGGAAAAAATTATAAACGGTATGAAAAATTATATAATTATATCGATATGTTTCGAAGGTTATATATAGGTATAAAACCATCCAAACATGTCGAGATAAATAAAGTAAGAAGTGGAAAAATTATTGTTTTAATTTATTAAAAATTGATGACAGTGTTATTTCAATAATTTAAATTTTACCAATTGATAATGATGAGATTGAAAGATTTTTCTTAAAAAAATATATTTTTATTATTTGAAATTTCTTGGTTGAAATTGTAAAAAACGAAAAAAAACATTAAGACTAACCGGATGACATTTCTTGCGTAATATTCCCTTGACTCCTAATACAAAAAAAATCGTTGTTCTTGGAATTTTACGTATACGAGAGTATATCACAACGCCCGCCTGAAACAAGTCCAAACACGAACAACGTGTGGTCACCTACTCGTATGTTTACACAGCGCGGCTGCGATAGTGTGTGTGTACGCGGCAATAATTTCGTAGTGTTTATTTAAAAATTCTATAATTAATTACCGAAATAGTAACATGATATTCAAAGGACTCATTATTTTAGTGAGAAGTACGTTCTCGGGTCTTGTGAAAGAATTTTTACGATAATCCATATCGTTGATTAGATATGAGTGTTTCTTTTTGTGGATGCTGCGTAATATGGTATTTTTTTAGATAAAAACACTTAAAAAAACTTGTTTAAGTACTGAAAGTACATCTTTTATTATTTATAAAGATAGATTATAAGTTAATAGTTCATTTGGCATTTTTATTTTTTCGTTGAAAGTCTTATTTTACTCATAATTAATTATTGTATGAGAGCGTTCGGAATGTCAAAATTTACGCCGTTCCAGGAGGACAGTTATTGAAAATTCGCCCAGTGTCCTAAGGGTTAAATAATTTCAGGTTATGGTGACGTGACGGCATTACCTGGATGTAGTCCCCATGGCACAATGGCGTGGAAACGAATGGAGGAGGCCTGTGTCCAGGAGTTGATGGGGATATAGGATTATAATACATCTAGTGGCTTTGAAATGTGGCTTCAACGAAGAATGTTCAGGATCCCATGGACAGATAGAGTGACGAATACAGAAGTCCTGAATCGTGCAGGATTAAACAGAGAGCTTCTGACATTGATCAAAGTCCACAAGATTTCATATCTGGGTCACGTTCTACGAGGAGAGAAATATTGCTGCATCTGATTTTTGAAGGGAAAAGTGGAAGGGGGCAGGGAGAAGGCGGATCTCTTGGCTGCGCAATGTGAGGGAATGGACGGGAATCGAAACTGTGGAGGAGCTATTCCGAACAGCGCAGGATAGGGAAGAGTTTACCAGAGACTTTAAGAAGAATACATCTAGTGTTTTTTTTTAACAGGGTGCCATTTTGTGAATAACCTATTTCGTTATAATTTCGTATGAAGCACCCAATTTATGATTTGACTATTTTAGAAATAAATGAAACACAGAAGTTTGATATTAAGATGGATATACTCCATTATGAATTCATTTACATGAAAAATATCGATCGCTTTTAGATGTTGATCTCCCCACTGTCATCACCAGAGCCAGGTTGATTCAGCATGTTGGAAGATAAAACTGTTAATATCGACGATACCTAACCGCAGATTAAACTGAATATACTCTCCAAGTATATTCAGTTTAATTTTAATTCAACAAGAAAAATATATATAAGTAGAGTTGGACGTCCCCCTGCCCGCCGGACCGACGATCTGAAGAGGATTGCTGGACATGGATGGATGGGAGCGGCAATGGATAGGGGGCGGTGGCGTGCTTTGGAAGAGGCCTCATTCGGCAGTGGATGACAGACGGCTGATGATGATGATGAAAAATATGTCAACTTATTGAACGCTAAGGCATTAACACTGTGGAATTCCATAGTAATAACTAACTAACTAACTAACCATCACGCCGTCTCCCCGAAAGGGTAGGCAGAAAGAATGGAATGTCACACTTTAACCGATGCGGCACTCCATCCTTCTCTTTTCGCCCCGCGGGAGACGCGGTGTGATGGGTTGCGAACCTCATCGCCACCAATAGGCATCTCCCGCGCACACTTCGATCTTCCAACATCCACAAAATAAATCTAAAACAAATAATTTAAAATACAATGATATAAAATAAAATAACAAAATAAAAATAATTTAATAGTAATATACTTAGGAAATTGAAAATAACTGTGTTTAATCCACAAAATATTTAAAAAATATATATATTAAAAAACACGACATGTTTCGGAGGATCCATCTTCATGTGTAAGACTAAAAAAAA